>CM063501.1:140829367-140839367 GCA_032207245.1 Pardosa pseudoannulata
CCTTTTACCCCTAAATAAAGTGATCCCACAAGTTGTAGAAACTTCACTTAAAAGTACAGTTTGGATTTTACTCTCTTGGAGTATTAAATTATGGTTCCTCTACAGTAAAGAACTAATATTTGATTGGGGCATAAATGGATACTGATACTAAAATACAATTCTCAAATGATGGGAAGGAAAAGACTATAGTCTAAATTAACTCTTTCTTAATCTCATTAGATACATATCTAAAATTAAAGCTTATGTTTACTCAAAGAGTAGTCTTAGATGTAAGTATATAAGCCTTGAACATTCAATAGAGAACAATTAAGTAGACTTTTCAGATTCATATATAACTAATAAAAACTGAGATTCAACATTCCTTGTACCCCTAATTAAAGTGATCCCACAAGTTGTAGAAACTTCACTTAAAAGTACAGTTTGGATTTTACTCTCTTGGAGTATTAAATTATGGTTCCTCTACAGTAAAAAACTAATATTTGTTTGTGGTATAAATGGATACTGATACTGAAATACAATTCTCAAATGATGGGAAGGAAGAGACTATAGTCTCTAAATTCCCTCTTTCTTAATCTCATGATTAGATACATATCTAAAATGACACATTATTATGCCGATATCAATATAAAATCTTGTGTTTACTCAAAGTGTAGTTTTAGATGTAAGTCTATAAGCCTTGTACATTCAATAGAAAACAATTAAGTAGACTTTTCAGATTTTTTTTTCAGATTTGTGTATAACTAATTAATCTAATTGCTACCTTAATATTCAATTAGATTTCAACAACCAAATGATCGTCAATCCTGCAGGTAAATACGCTAAATTACCCTAATTGTTTCCTATTGTTTTCAGAAATTATTACGATCTAGACTTAATTAATAAATAACTTCCTGACAAGCCTACTGCGCAGCCTCCAATTTTAGCAAATAATCTCAAAGTACCACCATCTCTCGGAAATTCAACGATAAAGATCCGCTGTTTGTCTAACAAAAAAGTCTCTCTTTAACCTCTCTTTCAGAAAGGACACTTCATTACGCATGCCTCAGATAATCCGCGATAAGCTAGGAATAACAACGTCGTCCGCGGCAGATACACCTTTTGGCGAAAACAAAAGAGTCGAAATCAGCGGAGAGCGAACAAACAGACGTAAAAATAAGTGAGAGGATGAAAAGTAACTCTTAATGCGAGTCATTAGCGACGGGCTCCCTTTTGTTGGCGTAGTTAAGGGCGATCGCTATCAACCAGTAAGTAAGGTGGCGAAGATAAGGGAGTCCAGGAGATCGACTCGGGGGGATTCATTGCAGTCCTTGAACCGGAAAAACGGTTCCACACTGCTGACCGTCGCGTGCGAGCTTGGATCGGAACTGGTGACAGGGGTTGCGTATAAATTTATACAATGAAAGCATAAATTGTATCACAATGGAAAGAGATTTTGTTGAGTCATACAAATGGTTAAAACGAGACCCTTCTCTTCTTTTTTTTAATGTTTTCTCAAGCATGGCTGATCTTCCTTTGTCATACGCTGTCAAATGCAATTAAAATTGTTATTGCCCTTTCTCAGATCAAAGCGTTGTACTATAAATTGGAAATTTTTTAATGAGGTTTCATTTTATATGGGTAATTTGAGAGTTTTTCAAGATTACTAGCTAGTTTAAAATCCTACTTCCTTTGCTATATATACGCTATTTAATGTAATTAAAATTGTTATTGACATTCCTCAGATCAAAGCGTTGTACTATAAATTGGAAAATTTTTTAATGAGGTTTCATTTTATATGGGTAATTTGAGAGTTTTTCAAGATTACTAGCTAGTTTAAAATAATATTTCTTTTGCTATATATACGCTATCTAATGTAATTAAAATTGATATTGACATTCCTCAGATCAAAGCGTTGCACTATAAATTGGAAAAATTTTTAATGAGGTGTCCTTTTATATGGGTAATTTGAGAGTTTTTCAAGATTAATATCTAGTTTAAAATCGTACTTCTTTTGCTATATATACGCTACTTAATGTAATTAAAATTGTTATTGACATTCTTCAGATCAAAATGTTGTACTATAAATTGGAAAATTTTTTAATCAGACTTCATTTTATATGGGTAATTTGAAAGTTTTTCAAGATTACTAGCTAGTTTAAAATCCTACTTCCTTTGCTATAAGCTATCTAATGTAATTAAAATTGTTATTCACATTCCTCAGATTAAAAATTCCTTTAAATAATAATTCCATGAGAAATTTGAGAGTTTTTATTAGATTAATAGATAGTTTAGAATTTTTTCCCTTTGTAATTCGCTATCAAATTAAACTAAAATTTTTATTACAATTTTTTAGATAATTGTATTTGAAATCGGAAAATTTTTATGGAGGAAATTTTTTTCGGAAAATTTTGAATGAGATTTCCTTTTCTGGGAAATTTCAGAGTTTTTCAAATTACTAGCTAGTTTAAAATCCTACTTCCTTTGCTATAAGCTATCTAATGTAATTAAAATTGTTATTCACATTCCTCAGATCAAAAATTTCTTTAAATAATAGTTCGTTGGGAAATTTGAGAGTTTCTATTAGATTAATGGATAGTTTAGAATTTTTTTCCCTTTAATTCGCTATCAAATTTAACTAAAATTTTTTATTGCAATTTCTCAGATCGGTGTATTTGAAATCGGAAAATTTTGAATGAGATTTTCTTTCCTGGAAAATTTCAGAGTTTTACTAGATTACAAACTGGTTAATATTTACCATATGTCACTAGCTAATGATGGCTCATTGAGAAATTTGAGAGTTTCTATTAGATTAATGGATAGTTTAGAATTTTTTTCCCTTTAATTCGCTATCAAATTTAACTAAAATTATTATTGCCATTTCTCAGACAGTTGTATTTGAAATCAGATAAAATTTATAAAGGTTTCCTTTTCTGGGAAATTTCAGAAATTTACTAGATCACAAACTGGTTTACATTTATCCTTTGTCACTGGCAAATTTAAAAAATAACACTGTATAAATTATATTATCAAAATTATCAGAAGGGAAAGAGAAAAAATATAGAAAATTGGTTGAGCCATACAAACAGGGCTGAATCAATAACTTTGGAACATTAAGCATTCTCTTCTTGCCGGACCCCCTAATCTTCCACAAAAAATAGAGCTCACTAATATTAAACAATAAATAAAAAAAGATATAAATGGTGTTAAGAAGTAAAATTTTAAATTTTATTAATAAAAAAAATGTTTAATATAAAACAATAAATTTTAGTCTTCCAGAAAAGTTTGATGAATTTATTTATAAATTAAAAAAAATTTCTTTTGATTGGATGGCTAACGAAAATATATGAATATGAAAAAAACCTTATTTAAAAATTACACACACACACACACATATATATATATATATATATATATATATATATATATATGTGTATATATATATATATATATATATATATATATATATACATATATATATATACATATATATATATGTATATATATGCATACATATATATATATGTGTATATATATATATATATATATATATATATATATATATATATATACCACTATATCACTTACACGTTACTTTAGTTAAAAAGCTTAATGTATTTGATACGTATGCAGCAAATTCTACTGTAAAATCCCTACTAAGATGAAATGAAAAAAAAATTCAGAAAAAATCAACATATTTCAGCTTAGGAGCAATTAAAATGTTCATAATTTATTCCACTAGGAATTGCAGATTTTCAACTTTCACATATATCGAATTTGATTTATATAACCAATTTTCAAAGGAGCAATTAAAATGGTTATCATTTATTCCACTAGGACTCACAGATTTTCAACTTTCATATATATCGAATTTAATTTTTTTCCTGAATTTCACAGAATATTAGAAGAATTTTATGAAACGTAAGAAAAAGAACTACAATTAATGAAAAAGTATAAAAATCTTTTAGTTTTATAAATTTAAAAGTATATAACTTTTTCTCGTATTTAAAGGTATTATTGCACTATTCAAATGCAGTAATTTGTATTTGTGAAAGAATAATTTAAGATAATTGCAGTATGCTATAAAATTTAAAATAACAAATAATTGTTGTTGCATATTAATATAAAGCAAAAATAAAAAATAAAAATAAAAATAAATGATGTTTGTAGAATTCTAATTGGACATTCTGAACTTTATCACGTCTTGTCTTTTAAATGCTGTTATTGATTCATTATTTTCACCCTATTCTAAAATAAATTATTTCCCGCCTTAACATTTATATATTCACCAACCTTGATGAATATCCCAATAAAGTCTTTTAAACAGTTAATTACAAAAAAACATATTGATCATAGGTGTAACGTTTTCTTGACTGTGAAATATAAAAACACAGTAAATTTATAACACGACAGCGAGTTATTAATCTCGTGATCTTTTAATTATGAAACTGTCATGACACCAAAGGCATTAATAACGCTTTATCTATGCATAAATCCAACAATCATTTCGTACAGAACTCATATATTACCCATGTATAATTCTATTACCCAAATGGCCCGTCAAATGCAATATTTTAGCTCTGAGACGATAAACGTTGATAAAATCGAAAATGTTGGAAGGGAACTCTGACTGTGTCATTAATTTCTTTGTGAATAATATTAACAAAGAAAATCTGAACTTTGTTTAATTATGTACGTATCACAAACTGGTGAAATGAAAAGTTTTAAAATTTACATATAGCTATTCATCACAATTGATATTAAGCAGTAAAACTGCCAATAATTAAACGAATGTTATCAGCGTTTAGATTTTAAATAACAGATATGAGAAAATGATAAAGCTTTATCAGGCTTAAAAACATCTAATGTTGGTCAGCTTATAAAACGTGCTTCTTCATCTGCTGAAATCAGTTATAATTGTAGATATCAAGTAGACGACTCAACAGACGTTCTGTTTTAAAGATGTAAATCCAAAAATTAAGCTTTATTGGGCTTAAAAACATCTAATATTGGACAGCTTACAAAACGTGCTTCTTCATCTGCTGAAATTAGTTATAATTGTAGATATCAACTAAACGACCCAACAGACGTTCTGTTTTAAAGCTCTAAATCAAAAAACTGTAAAATTACTGTTTTTATGGAAAAGTGAGGACAAAAATTATTTTAAAAATATTTGACGCCACTAAGCGTACAGTCATCACAACTTGACTTATTAATTGCGTGTGTGCATATATGTATACTGATTGTTGTTGAATGTTGACATAATTCATGAAAAACCAGGTAAGATACTAACTTCAACACTACCCTTTACATGGTTTCACAATTTTTAATAGAAGTGAAACTCAGATACCAGAAACACAAAACATTTTATTAAGCACTAACTCTTTAGTTGACAGAATAAAGAAATGACTCATCTGAGATACTTGCCCTTTTATACATTATTGGAATATTCTAGAACATCGTTTCAGTAAATTCAAGTGCGTTCTAGAAATTCTAGAACAAACAGGAACATAAATGTAATTAAATTAAATTAAAATTCCCACATCGCATGTACTAGGATTCGCTCCTGGGACTTTTCATGCTCAAGCCCGTTACGTTGACCACTGCGCCACAGACACGTTGGTAGTGAAGGGTTTCAAGCGGCATTATAATAATCTCAATAAGCGCGGAATTCAGGATTTTTAATATAAAAAGAAGATTCTTTTTTTCTCGGACCAAGTTGTGAATCTAAATCATTCTCAAATCAATTACCAACACAAAATTTAATTAAAATTAGTCCAGCCATTTAGGAGGAGTTCTGTAACAAACACGCTTACAAAAGAATTTTATATATAAAGAAACCTTAGTATATAAATGTTAGTTCTTTGACGAAATTTGCAGTCTTATAGTACCTAAATTGCATAAAAGCTAACTTTTTATTTATAGCATATTAATGTTTTTCTTAATTAAACAGCAGTTTAAATAATTAAAAGGTATGGTTGCAAATAACAATTACTAATTACCTTGCTCCTTTTAAAACCCCCTAATTGCAAATGTTCTGTATTTAATATGTAATTAGTTAATCATTGTTAAACATAGACCTCAACCACCTCTGGACCTTGAACAGTAACACAAGGAGAAAATGAAGCAGTGTAAATCCTGAAAATGGTGCTTGACGAGGGGCCGCGTGTTAAGGTTAAGCCTCAATGCTCACCACACAATGAGTACTTACAACCCGGGACAATACAGTTATCTAGCTTAAAAAAAAGGTAATGCAACAAATGGTGCTTAATGACTGTGAAAACGCTGTAAGCATTTCTAGTGATCAGTAAGGCAGGAAAGAGACATAACAAATCTTGAAATGCTGTTATATATTGTTGATAATTTCCGATGTGTTTTGACACCATTGATACTTTTAAAAGTTTTGAGACTGAATGCGTTTTATGTAGATTGATCATAACATGTAAAATGTAACGGATTGTTCTGTGGTGAAATATATAGTTGAAAAGTAAATGTTTGTTAATATCGTACAGATTGATAACTAACCATATTTCCTCTTAAAACAATAAGGTTATAAAATTCCTGTAATTTCTACGGCAGGAAGATCACAAACATATCGTGAAACATTGCAATACAGGTTGATATTTTAATACCATTGATAGCTTGTTGTATTAGCAGTTGCGTATTGTTAAGATGTGTATTTAACCTGCAGGAACTTGCGGGTCAGTTATGTAAATATATGTATATATATATATATATATATATATATATATATATATATATATATATATATATATATATATATATATACATATATATATATATATATATATATATATATATATATATATATATATATATATATATATATATATATATATATATATATATATATATATATATATATATATATGTACACATATACATATACACACACACACACACACACACACACACACACATATATATATATATATATATATATATATATATATATATACCCATGCAATTCCGTTTTTGTGGAAGGAATTTCGTTTAAAATATCTTGAATTCTTAAAATTTATTTTTCATTAGTGATGGTTTTTTTTTCATATGAATAGTAATGAGGTTACTTAAATAGTAAGTTGGAGAAACAAGTATAAAATACCCATTTCAACTTCTTATTTTAACCCAATGGGGGTGAGTGCTGGTAGATTAATAGACTGATTAAAATACTATGATTTAATAAGGCGATAACATATCTAGATTAATAGCAAATGCTTATGATATTTGTAGGGCTAACTGTTCGCCGAATGGTTATGGAGCTGATATTAGATACCGTAGTTCGTGTGTTGGAATCCCACTGCCACATGGATGTTCGTAGCCTTTCGAAATCGACTGTAAGCAGTAGGTTCCCAATCTCATTAGATCTCTTGGTGCAAAAAAGTAGACAGTAGCTCTCCAATCCCAACCCAACTAATAGTTGTAGGTTGTTCCGATAGTGATAGGTATATTTATTCTCCCACTTCCAATAGTAGACATGATTAAAGATTGCTCTCCTGCATTTAGTTTTGACACCGATATACACAGTAATTGGATGTACAATCGTAACCTCCAAGACAGTTATTGTAGTTATTAGAGTAGGATAATGGTTTTGTTTCGTTTGGAGTCATTTTATCTTCAATGGCATGGACGTCCTGGATGAGCTCGGTCCCACCTTTGGCACTGGATTTTTAATTTTTAAAGTCTTTATATCTTTTTCAAGTCCACAAATCTGAGTATGGAATACTAAGGTTAATTTTTTGTAACATGAGGGGTCAATAAAAAAAGATCTACACTTTTAAAGTCGTTTCAGTGTGTTTGAAAGCATGTAATTTATGTGCAATCAAATCATTTTAAATGATATCACATATTAATATTTTACTTATAATGGTTGCATTTTTGTTGATGATTTTATATTTAATCTATTGATTTAATAGTATTTCGTTAAAAAGATTTTACTAATACTTATCGCAATAATTTATTAGCATTCTAAACAACGTATCTCTAATCATCCCTATAAATAGCCTATGAACGTTTCATTCTGACGCTTCCATCCTGATTCCCACATAAAGAGCAAAATGACTCTAAATATTAACAGAACGATTTGCTTTGGGGCACATATTGACAGTTATACAACAGCAGCATAATCACGTGTAATTAACTTTATTTATCTGCCGACTTACACGCGTAAGTATACATGGGAAAGCGTGACTGAAACTGCGTAATTCGGTTAAAGCTTCTACCACAAATGTCGTGATTCATTGACACTTGTAATAAACGAAATAAAAACCAAATACCAGGATCAGACTCGTACCTGGCACTTATTATTTTCTGAGCAGATGATCACGGGTATTACGCAATATCACAGTCCTTTGATGAGTACAGCCTCATAAAAGTATTTTTCCCGAAAAGAAACTCAATTAAAAATGAATTAAGGTCATATGTTGTTCAGTGGTTTAGACATGCATATGAACCCGATACCATATTATGCAAAGTGCTCTCGTCCTAACCTTTTCATCCAAACAGGTACCCTGAAGACAATCTCAAGGTTGGAACAATCAATCTGCCTAGAGGGAGTGTCTATTGGAAGGAGTCGAACTCTTCACAAAACCAAAAACCCCGGATGGAAAAAAGATCCCGAAATCGGATAAGTGATCTATTCCGGTCATAATTACCCATCTACTCCCTAATAAACACGGAGGTTGACATTGCCACGGGGAGACCGCTGGAAATGAAAGACGAAAAATAAAAAACGTCATGATACAAAAAGAAAGGGTTTCTAAATGACAGGTAGGACGGTCGACACGCACACGACGTTATGCTCTGCTCCCCATTTCCTCTTTAGTGCCCCCCTGCTTTACCGCTTCGATGGTCAAGAATTAAAACAATAAGAAAGTTCCAGCCCCAAGCCATCCCGCAAGTCCGTCTTCGAGATGGCCGTCCATTATCACATTAAGGGAATGTGTCTTTTGTATCTTGTGTTTCGGTGTGTTCACTTCGGCGTGACGCCCTCTCGCTTCATGATGCGCTTTCGTGCGATGCATCGGTTTTCCGAGACATATTAGGGGTGTTATCTCAAATAGTGATCCGACTTTTTTCGGGCTGGACTTTAATTAGAGAAGGGGGCACCTGGCGAGAAGGTATGCTGACATCTTAAAGTTATTTGTATCCGTTGTGGACGAGGTCAGATAAGGCATGATTAAATTTTTCAGTAATAATGCTTTCGACAAGACTTTTTGAGGTTAGGATCAATTATTTCTTTATGGGACTGTTATTGTTTAAAGTAAAGACAAGAATTAAGGGTTGATCCCTGCTCAGTCATTAAATTGGAGTCTTGGATAAAAGAGGGGAGATATCTAATGAAATAATAATTATGGGGGAAAGCGCAGATTAAATACAGCTAACATCACAAAATTTAAAAGTAATTCTAGTTAATTTACTTTTTTGAAAATTATCAGAAACTATTCCTTGAAACTCTTCAAAATAGCATAAATCAATATAAAAACCTAAAGTATAAGGTTCTTATCAAAAATATACAATAGAACCTCGGTATAACGACCCCCTGTGAGAACAACATCATATGGTCGTTGTAATGAATTGAAAAAAATAATAAAATAAAATTGAGCAACGAAATGATGCAACAGTACATACCTAGACAACATTTCTATTTATTTGTATTTCCATTACTGAATTTTTGAAAAGTGATTGACGCCTGTTTCAAGTTCATTTGGGAATTTTTCATTATCACAGATTCCATATCCATTAGATTTGGAAGGAAATATTCAGAATTAAATTGTCCCTCAAAATATTGACGCAAGGCATTGATTGCATTAAAGGCTTCTTCTTCATTCACTTTTTCAAAAGCTTGCACGATTTCTTCTCAGTCTTTGGAATCGCAGATTTCTTCATTTCCGGTAATACGGGCAATAAAATCGTCTTCATTCAAATTTTCTCCGCAGCACTGTAAAGTTTCGTCTACGGCAACAAACACACCAAAAGATAATTGAAGATTTAGTTCTCCCCT
>CM063501.1:140844367-140866867 GCA_032207245.1 Pardosa pseudoannulata
GTTTCTCGTAACCTAGTACTAGCCTTTTTTATTTCCTGCCTACTACTTTTTTCTTTTTTTAAGCAAGGCTTATCAATTACATTTCATTTTATGCATGTTGTAATTTCATTTCTTTTTTTTTCTTGTAATTTGTCTCAATGTTCCTCCGAGGCACTTTGAGTCTTGCAACTTCTTTTTTTCTCACCCTTGAATCGCCTTTTTTTTCTTTTTTTTTTCTTTGCTTTTTTTTTTGCTTTATTTTTCTACATTACCTTTTCTTTTCTTTTTCCTATCTAAGTAACACGAGATTCGATAAAATGAAAAGAAGATAATATAAAGAGATAGTGTGGAAAGTTCATAACACAAAAAATAGAAAGAGAGATAATAAAATAACACAATATTTTATGTGGTGCTGTGAGTTCATAAACAAAAATCTATGAATTTTGATATAATATTTTTTGTTTCTTATAATACGTAATTTAATTTAAATGACATGTTGGATAATCATAAAATAAATAAATTCTTAATTAATTCTATAGTTAGAATTAAATACAATAAATTTCATGTTTATTAAACAATAGCATTATCTTTTAATAAAATTGAAACAAAAATAAAGAGACTATAAAATCTAAATTATTTTGAAAAAACAACTAAAAGCTTCCCTAAAATTCTAAAATAAACAAATTAATACAAAAAAATAAAATAACATTTACAAAATCTTTAATGGCAAAAAACACAAAGGCCAATCAAAAGGAAAACATCGGGGCACAGCCACTAAAGAGCAAAGAACATAACTTACCTACAAATGCCCACACAGGTAAATCTTTATACAAACTGGAGGTCTTGTGTGGTTCTATCCCATTCTGTGCCTCGACATGAAAGTGGTTGAAAGGGACATAAGATGGATTGTGCTCCACTCAGGTCCTATTTAACAAATGATTTTGTTTTTCATATCCCATCGAAGATTAAAAATGATGTGAAATTTATTTTATGCAAAGATCATTGAAAGATTAAGAAAAACGATTTAGAATCTCAAACTGATGAAAAGTTCATCTCGTTTAAAATGAGGCTGATGTTGTTAAATTTAAGATACAATAGATATTTCCTTCTTAAAATGCTCTTTACTGAATAGAGGGCATTATAAGATTCACTAAGAGATGTTTTTAAACGATACAGTTAAGGATTGTCAACCACTGAAAATACAATAGCTATATTAAAATAGAAAAATTCTCAGGAAATATTTAAAATGCAGCCCATGTTAAATTTAAACGACGTTTAAGATACAAAATAGAATTTAAATTCTCAAATGATCTTCACATCTGTAATAGAGGGCAATAATGTTTACTAAGAGGTCTCGAAGAATACAACTAAAGATAAGGAACTGTTGCATATACAATAACATTATTAGACTGTAAAAATTATCTGAAGAAATATTTAAAACTTTTACGAGCAACTTTAGCGACATTTAAGATACAAGACATTATTAACTTTTAAAATAATTTAGATTAACTAATATGTTTTACCTTAACCCTTGAGTGGTTCTTCAATATTATACGTTTATAATTGTACAGGAATTGGTTTTTAACTTTAACAGATAGTATAAAACAATATATATGTAAGAAAGGATAAAAAGCAATGTATTAAAAACAAAATTATTTATAAATGTATTGAATACGAAAACCTGTCTCCTAAACAAAGTATTACTTTAATACTATAATAAATAAATAAGCGTAATTTATAATACAAAGTGTTTCTTACTAAAAATATATGCTGAACTATTCTATTGTTTTTTCTGTGGAGTAATATCTTCAGTTTATATAACCATTTTAAATGAATTATTATTCAATTCTTCCAAGAAACAAATGAATAAAAAGAAAAAAATAAATCTTAAATTTAAATTAAACTATGAAAAGAGCAAACAGTTTCGTTTATGTCAATTGAAATTTAAGCAAAAATAGTTTTTATATGAATTATATGCAACCATGTGATTGTGATTTGAGTATCTAGTCAACAGATTTCATGCTCGAAATTCTGTCAGGTGTGACAGATTTTTAACTGCTTCAAATCCATTTAGTTATTTTAATTAAGTTAAGAAAGTGCAATTTAATTTATTCAAAATTGAAATGTTTAGAACAGATTGATTAAAGTCAGTAATTATTATTTATAAGCAATGTTGTTTAATTATTATGAAAAAAAGAATATAGTAGAAGAGGGGGGGTATATGAATCCTTTGAGATACAAAATTCAGTTTTGTCTAAGATTGTACATCATAAAATACATCTAGCAATTCTAGATTTATTTTTTTAAACATTGTTTATTTTGAACTATGTTCTTTTTCACTATATATTTCTTCTGGTTTCCTAAAAAATACAATAAATTTTATTCTAAAACTCTAAATTCGGACTTACGCACTTATTCCACAAAACTGGTTACTTTCATAATTCCCTACCAAAAGTTTTTTTCTGTGGATGGAATATTATACAGAACACTTGCAGAAATGAACAAGTTTAATCATTTAATTTGTTCTTTAATTTCAAACCCTTACTATCGAGTAATTCTTTAATGTCCAAACAACCTAAGCTATTTGGTGGATAATTGTGGAAATGCTTCCAATTCTTATATTCTGTACATAAAAGTAAATGTCCCAAAATAACAAAAAAGAAATAAGACCGATTAACTGTCAAACTTTACCATGAAATGGTAACTAGTATGTATGAAAACAAAATTATTACGATTAAATTATACAAAATGTAGAACATACAACATACAATCAAGAATTTTATAGGCAACGAATTCTAAACTATATCACGGATAGCAATTTTTAAAATGGAATATTTCAATAGCTAAAATTTATATTTAATTGTTTCCTGTTATCATTGTAAAATTCGTTTCACATCCAAACACACCTCAACACCGAATTTGTCCTTGCAGCGGAAGGTACATCCATTTTCCCTTCTCAATGAAAATGCAACACAACTCCATGTTAATACAGCATCCCCACACCTGCTACAAGGAGAGTCCACTAAAAGACACAGTCTTAATGAATGCCTTCCTGCTAGAGTGACTCTTAATCCCCTGCTATAGACAGATGCTACAAGTTTTTTTCCTTTGTCTCACAGAGAATCTGCCCAAAGGCCTTATTCACAGGTGAGGTACCGTCAGGATTTGAGGTACGGGAGAGGTTATTCTGGACAGGCTATATTAAATAAGTTGGCAGATGTTTGGAGTCATTTCATAGAAGTTATGAGCTATCGTTCTAGAAAAAATTTACCACAGTTTTTTTAGGTGTGACAACAACGAATACGGGATAGAACGAAAAAATAAATTAATGAAACTAATGTGAAATCTGGGAAAAATGTATGGCAGCTGTACTGGAAAAGGCCATTTTTTCCGAGTGAGGAACTTTTGAGCCGTAATAGGTTAGTAAATCCAACAAATAATCAGTGGTGTTGTAAATGCAAGAGCTTTCAAGTTAATCAACTGTAGAAAGACGATGAATGTTATGCATCGAATCAATGCTTGCTAGACAGGTTGTCTTTGAAACTTTAAATATTCTTTTAGAAAGCTAAATGGAGTCAGAAAATTCTGTAACTTATTGTTTCTGTGTAACTACAAGGTTTAGAGGCTCTCTCTGTAGCTAGGAGTAACCATGGAAACAATAAGGTCCTAAAAGTAGAGTCTTACTTTTCAGTTGTCGTTCAGCCGGGAATGTTAGGTTTGGTTATACTTGGGGTGTTGAAGTTACTATTTTCGAAATCAGGGTTAACTAGAACCAAATATGCTACATAGATACGAGTATCAAAGAACACAGAGTTATCTTATTGTTCATCGTCCAGCGGAAGAGTTAGGTTAGGTCACATTTAGAGTGCTACAGCTATATTTTTGTTTTACAACAGAGTTACAGCTCAATCGGCAAAGGTAACACTCTCGTAACTAGACGGTTACGGGTTTGCAGCCCAAGCCAGCCTAAGATCCGCCGTGTTCGTTAAAGGTGACTGGGACATGTGTTTGTGTCCTCAATGTCCTCCAAGTTCTCAATCAATACCTCTGGAGGCCAAGGCAATGGATCTTCTGTTTGGTCCCTGCTTCTAAATTATGAAGACCCACTTGAGTATAAGTCGTACTTTCACCCTTGAGGTGCTATTTAAATCGAAAGTCACACCCTTTACCTTAATACGAGCAGTGTATAGCTCAATCATGCTTGGTTTGACGAAGTAGCATCAGAAAGAGCAACAACAACAGAGTTAATTAAACTACTTAAATACGATTCCAAATGGCTCCGTATACCCATAAGATTGGTATACTTAGAACCTGCAAGATCTGATACCGAAATGCAGTTCCCATCCTTATCATTCATTGTCCAGCAGAGGATTTAGAAAAAAAATATTGAAAAGTATTTCATAGACAAAAAAGTTGGTTTTGAAATAAACATCTAAATATGGCTGAAATGTACTAGACAACCAGATGAATCGGATAGACTTTTTTTTTACCGACTTAGTCGTACAATCAATGAAGAGGAATCTTAATACTGAATATCATAAAATTACTAAAGTTGTTTAGATTATGCCAATGAAAATATTTCTGATTAGATTCAGCTAAAAAGTTTCGAACTTATAAATTTTATGTATTGCTTTTCATTAAGATAATATTCTTAGAGAACTAAATATGAAAGATTTTGTTGTCAGTGAATAAACTTAATTTCTTTAATGCTCTACTCTTTTTGATAGCCTTGTTTCAAAAGACATAGTTTTAAATTTCATCGATTCTCAAACCTGACTGATGAATTAATGCATTAATGGTAATTAGAAATTCTGAAAAATTCGATTAGCGTAATGTGAATTTATTTTTCTTGGAATAATCATGATTTTCATTTATTAAAATTCGGTCTTTGTTTCCACTCGGAACTTTGGCAACTTAAATTAATTTTCTTTTCAGATTAAATTTGCAATCAAGATACAGAAATCTGATAAACATTTCACGAAACTTTATATCCTTTCTGATTCTCACGAAACAATAACATGCACGATTTTTTTTCGATATTGCTTTCTCTGGATCTCCGATCAAAATACCAGGTGTCTTGTTTCAAGTTAATTAATAACCTCCGAGTTGAGGACATGATGAATAATTGCTTGCCAATAAAACAATAGTCGAGCAACGCTTACGATAACCCTACACAGCTAGGTCATTGCAATATTTAGCAAGTCTTTATAAAGCAATACTCCGTATTGACTTAGAACGACTGTATTGAAACAACAGTGGGTGACGCCCATTGTAATGATTATTCATCGATTGAAATTTCTAAGTTATGGATTCCGATCATGAACTGTCACAAATGGGACTCTAAAATTTCCCAGTGCTGGGAGAATATGCAGGCTAAAAATTTATAGCCGCTCGTGAAATTGCAAGATTAATGAAGCATTAATGACACAATTAAGTTCTAATGTTAGCGATTTTCACGCAATTAACTGACCCCGAGGATAAAGCAGGAGTACTACGTAGGTCGGACATAAATTACAATTAGAAAAAAGTGTTAACACGTGTTTGCGAAAGCTGACCCTTGTAATTAGGATTTTTAATTAAATACTTCTTGATAGCCGGAGAGGGAATTAATTTTATGAATTAATATCTAGGAAATCAAAAGAGATATCGCTAACATTCATTCCTAATATGCATTACTTTATTTTCCTCTGCAGTTATATTATGGCCATAACATTACGCTTGTTTGCAAGGGTATTTAATGATTTGTGCAATTTAGAGTCCGTTGCTATCGAAGTACGTAAAAGTTAATTATTCATCAAACGGGGCTTAGAAGGGGGCTTTTGGGCACGATGCATCACGCACAGCATACTTCCTATAAAGTCATTAATAGTGTGGAGATAATACTTAATGGTTGCAATGAAATAAATTAGAGCATTAATATTCCGTATTAGCTAATTATAATGTTATTAAATGTATTATGCAATATTCACGATTTACTCCGAAAATACCAAGAACCCAAAAATGTTACTGCTAATTAGTTCAATTGACTGAAAGTATCAGAATCGTTATCAAAAATATAACTAAAACTTATGACTAAATATATAACAGCGTAGGCACACATAAGATCGGAGAGAAATGTATTGATGTTTTATACATCAGATAAAGAGTCGTAAAGAATATTTATCAAGAATTAAATACCTTAAATTAATCCTTATTTAATTAAAGTGATACACAATTCTTTCAAATATTAAAAAATATACTTAACATTAAAGATAATTAAAATTTAATTTAAATCTAAATAATATCATTTATTTAAAAATAAATATAATTAGTATGAAGTTTACAAAATAATTGTTTCAAAACTTTAACGGGAAAGTTAAAATGTAATTAAAAGCATTGATAAAATGTAAAATATTAAAATAAGACCGTTCGCCAAACATTTGAAATTCGGGACAGAATTTCTTAAAGCTGTCAGCATAAGATGTGATGATAACTAGTAAATTTTGTTTAGTATTTCAATTTTACACAATTTATCGCAGAGTACAGAATATTAAAAAATAAATAAAAATATGTTAAATATAATTATGAATTTTACAAAATAATTATTTCAAAACATTAATCGTAAGGTTAAAATATAATAAAATGCATTGAAAACTGTAAAATATTAAAATAAGTCCTTTCGTCAAACATTTGAAATTCAGAGAAGAATTTCTTAAAGCTGTCAGCAGAATCTCTTATGGTAACTAGTTAATTGTGTTTAGTACTTCAATTTTACTCAATTTATCGTAGAGTACAAAATATTAAAAAATAAACAAAAATATGATTAAATATAATTATGAATTTTACAAAATAATTATTTCAAAATATTAACGGTAAAGTTAAGATATAATAAAATATATTAATAAAATGCAAAATATTAAAATAAGTTCTTTCATCAAACATTTGAAATTCAGCGCAGAGTTTATTAAAGTTGTCCTCAGAAGATGTGATAATAACTAGTAAATTGTGTTTAGTATTTCAATTTTAGACAATTTATCGTAGAATATAAAATATTAAAAAATAAACAAAATATAATTATGAATTTTACAAAATAATTATTTTAAAATATTAATGGTAAAATCAAAATATAATAAAATTTATTGATAAAATGTAAAACATTACAATAAGTCCTTTTGTCAAACATTTGAAATTCGGCATAGAATTTCTTAAAGCTGTCCTCAGAAGCTCTGGTGATAACTAGTTAATTGTGTTTAGAAATTCAATTTTACACAATTTTTCATGGAGTACTAAGTTTCACACCAATAAGTTATATGAATAGTTGATATTGGATTGCAAGTATCTTTCTTAAAATGTGGATATTTTGATTCTGGTAAGAATTCTCAAATCTTTGTTATTGAAATTGATCTGTGCTGCATTTCAATGCGTCTTATATTTTAATAATTTCAGTTTTCTAGTCATTTCAGTATGTATTACGTCTCAAATTGAGGATACAAATACAACTGCACGAAACAGTTTATTTTCACAGTAACAAGAAATGCGAAATGCGGAATTCTACTTATGCATAATGCAAAATTCATATCATCGACTAACAAGATCTTTTGTAATAGCTCATAACTCCGAGCTGTCTCGGTTTAGAATCCACTATTTTAAGAAACAAATAAAAGATACAAGCTGCCGCTTTTAATCTGCATTTTTTACACACTTTGTGTATACATAATTTGTAAACATAATGCGATATTAGTTAAGCAAATCGATTTACATAGCTCTTTGAAATTCTTACCTTCTGGTGTTTACAGGTTTAATAGGCCAAGATATAATAAAAAGTGGCCCCGAATTGTTAATGAGTGTTCATTCAAAAAGCTTTTGTTTCAAATGAGTACTAGAAAATCTTATTTAAAAGCGCACGTTCTTAAGACTATTATTTGGAATTTTTAATACATACTGCCACCATCTACGTACAAATCATATTCAACGCTGATGAAAGCAGTATTTATGAACGCTTTTCAAATTGTTCCTTAGCACTAGCTGTAGTAAGTTAAAAATCAAGTTAAAGAACAATAGATTTGTTTCATAATAAAGCAAATATCAATCTAAATAATAAATTTAAAATTCACCCTGGAGTCAAACGCTTTTATAGAGATCATACGTGTAATTTGCTCTAATAACAGCATTTTCCTTTCATAAAAGGAGCATAACAAGCATATTTAATGACACATTCATTTATCACGTGGAAACCCAATTCGCACTTTAAACTAAGGTCAGTGTGCACGAAAAATTAGTTTTATTTTTTATTTTTCAAATACGCGAGCTGTCAGATTCTCGTTCCCAATTTTGATGTTTTTATTCCTATCCCACGTTTTCGAGGTGGAGTTCGAAAAAAGGAAATGAGGGTACTTGTGAAGTATTAGACTGCAGGATTTATTAATTATAAATAACGTTTATTTATACTGGACAATCACGTTCAGTTAGTCATTAACAGTCAATTGCGTGCTTGCTTTCGTGGAAGTGGAGATCTGCGAAGTAACGGGATTACGATGAAAAAAACGTTGGGTTGTTTATGCTAATTAAACTCTCGGTACGCTACGTACCGTATAAGACCGGATTTTCGTTAGCAGAACGATGGTCTGAATTGTTGATTAAAGAGAGATGATAAGTTTTTTATTTGACTCGTTTTGACACATTTACAGTGATTTGCACTTCATTTATCATTTAGTAAAAGTGGTTATTTTTCTCACTTTCAACTTTATGAGAGCTTTCGAAAAAGTATTTATATTGGAATCAAACACTTTTATCTAAAAAAAAATTGTGAATATTTGCTATGAAAGTTGTTTAATTACTCATATCGTCTGAACAGGAGGTACATTTTTTATTACATCAGTAAAAAACAATTTATTTACTAGAAATGGCTGGTATTTTTTACAAATCAACTTTAATACTAGTTCTTTGTCTAATTTGGTTTGGTTTGGTTTACGAGCACTACGGTCTACTTTTTACAACACGAAGCCTAATCTTTGTCTAATAAACGATAAATATGATTTTATCTTAAAATTAAAAATAAATCATAAGTCTATACAATGATCACTCTAATTGATCAAAATTATAAGTTCACATATTTTTAGATGACAAATTTCAAAGTCTCTTAAAAAATTGACTTATTCAAAATGCTAACAAATGCATTTTTTAATGGGTTAAAATATTGAAAAGGATCAGCTTAGGTATTCATTCTAAAGAATGCATTTGTTCCTATTTTAAAAAAATAGTTTTGTTTAATCTTCTAAACTATATGCTGATATACAAACAGAAATACATATTTAGAATATGATATATTTCTGTTAGATAGCAAAATGAATATATATTGAATATATATTGAGATAAACAATTGATTGTGTTTTAAAACAGTTTATAGCTAAGCATATTTTGATTTTTAAATGTATTCATAGTATCTATTGATAAAATATAAAACGAAATTATGCAGATGAAGTTATAATTAAAACTAATTATTAAATTTAAAATGCAATGATAGCCGAATGAAGGTCGAATGGTAGCGTGCTGCTCTTCGGTACCACAGTTTGAGGGTTTGAATCCGCTGATGGTATAAAGTTCGCAGCCCTTCGGAATCGGCTTTAAGCTGTAGGCTCCGGTCTCATTAGTCGTTTTATATCAAAACAGTAGACCAAAATCCTCCAAACCAAAATGTAATGATGAGTTTAAATTAAAAGAAAAATATTTGTTTTTTGAAAGTGACATCTTATGATTAATATCCCATGAGATATTTGATTTTATGACATCCAGAATTAAAATCTTTAAGCTAAAGTCATCACGTTTGTTAAGAGGATCTATAAATTATCTTAATAATAAAATTTATGATGTACTCAACGACTAAGAAAACTATGAAAATATATTAGTAAAATAACTTTATATCAGGTACATAATATTTTGTTGCATTTAGATCTATAAAGTTAAAACGATATTCAAAGGATTTTTTTTCCAGTTTTGAATATTTCTAGAATATTTTTAATCTTTGATTTCAACCTGTAATATGACAGCTATAGTAAACTGACATTTATCATCACTCTAGAGACATTGTTTTATGCTTTAATTTTTCCCTGATACAGTATTGTGATCAGTGAAAGTAGCGTAATATGATCTCCCTTTCGAAAGTATTTGTGATCGCATGAGAGATCAGGTTCATTTAGGGGTATAAAATTTCTACTCCAGTGGAAGACCTATTGCTAGCTTAAAATTTGTGTTTACTCGTAGTATTTTATCCGTATTTAGAATTCAAAATTTTATAAAATAATCGTCTCCTAGTTCAATGAAATTACTTTCAACTGATTACACATTTATGCTCCGATCAGGTGTAATTTTGCTCTATATTTTACAAATTAAAGAAATTACTTTTAAAAGAATATTTTATAGTATATTATTATAGTATATTATTGCTTTATATTATATTATTATAGTATATTATTATTTTATTCTATATTATTATAGTATATTATTGTTTTATATTATATTATAATAGTATATTATTATTTTATAGTATATTATTATAAACTATATCATTCCACATTATAGTACAGGAAGTGAAATAAATGAGTTTGTTTTTGATGACAATATTGCCAACACTTTCAGACCTGTTTAGCAACTGAGTGATAAGTTTTACGATTTCAAAACATCCTTAATTTCAAGAAATGTTGTTTAACATGTCTAGTGTGGATAATTGGCTCAACCTGACCGATTTTCTTGATTAATAATTATAACTAAACCAAATTTCAAAAGCATTGAGTTAATCTTTTGTCACTTAATTTCTTTTTTAGAGACTTTTACTTGAAATATTTGAAGAAAGGGAGTAAAGTTTTTTTTTCTGACTATAATATATGTTTTTGCAGATTAAAGGTTAAACAAAGCAATTTCATACACGCGAATCTTTTTTCTAATGAGCCGAGAGTAAAATACAGTACTTTGTTTTCCAAAATGCAAATAAGTTCCCATTCTACTCTTTCAACTGTACCGAACTTACTTTTAAGACGCATTTTGACACAAAAAATGTATTTTATTGGTGTTCTGTTTCTGCATCAAATAAGCGCAATGTACTAGCTAACGACTTTAGTGTAACACTCTTAAACAAGAAAAACCACACTTTCGGAACCGAAAAACTTTTACCCGCAGGTTAGTCATAACAAGGAGCCTTTTCATTAGCCCTGCATAAGCCTCACAAGAACGTGTAAAAACTGCGTGTCCGGGATATAAATTTATTAAACAGGCATAACGCTAAAGAGAAACAGAAGCAGGTGGTCTATGAAACATAGCATTCATTAGCATACAAAGAATTGCCTACGTATAACTGGTTTTGGAAGGGTAAGGCGATTTTCGAGCAGACATCTGCGTTTCCTTGACATACGGCCACTATGGTAGCTGGGATGCATCAAAATACCTCTCAGACGGTAGTAACCCCCTTACACCCTCCCCTCTAAATCGAACCACGAGTTAATTAATCACTGCAACATTCTGCCATCGATTATTTTTACTTATTTATGTTTTTAATTCTGCTCCTGAATATTTTGTTCCGTAACCCATGGAGTAATCCTTTACGCTGTTTACCTGCTAGAAGGCCTTTTATTATTCGGGAAGTTTTGTTTAAGTGATATCGTGATTTATAGCAGAGATTGGGATTTGGTGTTAAAATAACTATATACATCATAGCATGTCAAGTTGGCGGAGTTTTGTAGGCATTAACGAACGTCCTGATTCAGCTCTCTCCGACCCTCGGGCTGAAATAAAAAGATGGCTGAGGTGCTATATCTAATTAAACCATTACAGCATGTAAATGACAAACTTCCATGTCTCGTTTAGAAAAGACAGCAGCTATATTTTAACGATTGCTTATGCATTACCGATTTATCGTTATCTCAATAGTTAGTGTAACCTCATTTATTTTCTTCCTAACTCGTTATGGGGGAATAACGTCTTCAAAATATATTATATAATAAATTTGACAGTAGGAAGATCCCACGTATTGCTGTCACAGCTAAAATGAACAATACAAGGCTGTTTGTAGCCTAGTTCTTAAGGCGGTGGGTTGTGGAAAGGAAGGATATGCAATAACTGATAATCACAGTAAACGCATAGAGAATGTACTCTAAATATGTATTCCACTTCAATGATGAGTTGACTGTAGTTATAAAGAGGATTAATTTGAGATAATACAATTAATTTGTTTTGAATCATAAAATTCATTTGCAATTTACAATGACAGATCATATAGATATCTATCAATTACTTTTTATTCGAATGGTAATAAAAAGAACAGTTACTGTACACTGATTGGTTATGATAAATATTTTGTCAAATTAGGACTCCTTAGGGATATGAAACTCACATTTAAATCTGAACGGTTACGAACATTCAAGTCAGCAGTAAAATTTAAAGCCAGGAACATTTGTACTAAAAGACAGCATTCTACTTACTTCAATCATACTACAAACTTCTATTTTGAATTTGACCAGAGTTAGAACTACTTATGATTTAGCAAATGCATCATTATTATTTGCAAATAAATTCAAGAATGCCGCAGCAGAGCAACCTAGAAATTTTGAATTTCTATGAAACTTATGAATTTTCAACTGATACAGATAATTTTGGGTATTTTAATCTTTTAGAATAACACATAATTTATTCTCGTTATTATTGAAACAATATATATTTTCCCTTTCGCATCTAAACTAACCTATATTTCAGTATCTATGCTTCATGATGAGTGTATTTATGAAGCATAAATTATATGAATTTCGTTTTAATATGCCTCATATCAATGTTATATGTATAAACCATAATTCTTGCCAATTTATCTTAGTTAAAATGCAGCAGCAGCTGTCAATGAAATACCCGTGCCGAACTTGAAATAAAATTCATCACCAATGTATTAAAATAAACAAAACCATCATAACTATTCTCGAATACTACTTAATCTTTACAAAGTGCAATCAATCAATTTGAAGAATCTCTTTGTATCCGTAACACAGGATACCACCGTAAACAGAAAACTTGTTTATCATTCCGAAGTTCTGGCTTATTAAGAAGAACTACATCAATTTGCGGGCAGGCCACCTAATCAATAGAACATCAAATGTGACATTGAAAACGCACGTAATGAGTTAGTTGCATATGCGGACGGCAACGGTTGTTTACCAGACGATACGTAATAGGTCATTTTCTAAAGAAATTTTTGCTCCAGTAGCATTGATTACCTTTCGAAAATGAATATTTTCTGAGAGGTTAAACCTCAATTTTCAATTAATATGTTTCTTTTTTATTTTTCACCAACGCATTATATTTTTAGAACATCATATTACGGCAATTTAGAATGAAAGATGAGGGAGTGTGTGTAAAATTGTAAAGGAATACAGATTAATAGGACAAAAGTGCACATGCTTGATCCATTTATGCGCAAGTAAATACTTTCCATTTGTAATGCAAGGAATAAGGCTGTATTACAATTTAAACTACCCACAGTTTATTTTGCTAGCTAATTGCTACTAATAGTTAACTGCATCGCAAAAATAAACTGATAACTATGATGATTATGATAATGATATGTGTGTTGTTTATCGTACATACTTTGTAGTACGATGTTAAATAACAGTGGGTCTGAAAACTTACTGAATACCCAAAAGGTAAAATGCTTTTTAAGACTTTTAACATTGAATGTTTAAAGGTTTTTTTAGCATTATAATGCATAAAGAATGGCTATTTTGCACCCGACTGCAAATTCAATGTTAACTTTTTTCTTGTTAATAAATAAATCAGTTTCATTAAGAATGTAAATATTTTTTAGAATTTACTCTCCTTGTAAGGATTATAATTAGCCAAACAAATCCATCCACTTTCACATATACGATGCACTAATATCGCGATTGATTTAGCGTAATCGACAGAGCGCATCAAAGGCAATCGAATCGGAAAATACATCTTATTGTCAAAAAATAATTGAATTTTTAAATAATAAATATCGCATCTTACTCAAGTCATCAAATGTAAAAAAGACAGTCACTGTTTTAAATTTTGTTCTCAACAGGAGAAATGAGATTGTAACACGTGGTTCCTATGGTGATATTTCGTTTTATATGTTTGATTATCGTGTACCTTATCCTACGAATTGAAAAGTAGGTAACTTTTTCTTTCCTTTTCAGGAATGGTTGACTGTTTTGATTTGAGTAGTAGAGCCAGTGATAAGTTCTTAAGGTTTTATTAATCTATTTATAATAGTAGCATATATAAGTGGAGTCGTTATAGTCATTAACAACAAAAACTTGTGAAAATTATAAAATTATATTAATACATTCAATATCTTCTTATTGTGCCTTACCTAAAACCTTATAACATGTACAATCTGCAAAATCCGTTTAAGAATCCTTATTCTGATAAAGATTGCACGGATGTCACATATGATGGCGAAAACATTTTAAATGATTTTATTGGCTTACTTTAACGTGTGATTAAGCATTCAGTCACTTGAAGAATTTTCACTATTATACCAAATAACCGCGTATTCTTCAGGAAATAGAATAGTAAACTCAATCTTCTGCTATTTCAACACTCACAGGTTGGTATGTGATAACGCCTTTACGTTGTCTTCAATTTATTTTAGTAAAGAACATATGTACCCACATATTTTAGAGAGTTTTTAGCATTGAAAGGAGAAATATTTACTACTTTAACCTATAGCCGTGACCGAATTCTGTTCGGGCAACGCAAATGCGCCAAATTTGGAATGCCCGACCTGAGTTCGGGCAAAATAAAAATCGGTGTTTCATTTCCGAGAAGCTCTAACTCAGTTTTAATATTGTATAATAGATAATTTACTTATTTCCCAATAAATCACTTTATTTAAACATATATTTCATAGTCAAAGGATAATGATACTTTTTAAACAGTCAATTTGGTAGAATAAAAAGATTTTCGGTGCAAAGAACAATTTTCTACTTTTTAATGTAATATAAGTTGTTTAATATTTATCTGTTTTAGATATCCGAAGTCAGTTTTGGTTTGGTTTGGTTTAGAGCGTTTCGGTCTACTTTTTGTAACACGAGGGCTAATGAGACCGGGAGCTACTGTTTAAAGCCGATACCGAACGGTTACGAACATCCATGCCACAGTGGGATTCGAACCCACGAACTCCGGTTCCGAAGGCCAGCACCCTAACCATTCAGTCATCATTCTGCATCCGAAGTCAGAAAACACATAAATCCTAAAAGGTAAAGTTTCACAATGATATCACTTATTAACCGACTGATTAAATATAATTTTAACTCTCTCTTTGTTATAATTGAAAATCAGTTTAAGGGATAGTCGCACCAAAGTCGGTTAACAGCTAACAGCGATTAACCTCTGTTTAAACGCAGAATTGAGTCCAACCATTGGGTGGCACCATGTGTTAATATCAGTTAGCCCTTAAACAAATTTGGTGAGACAGGCCCTAATTTTGCTCATAGGTAGAGAATATTTTTTTAATTTAATTAAACTACTTATCAGGGACTACAAAAAACTTTTTAAGGTAACAAAGAATAGTTATTCCATTTCTTTATGTAGTGGGAATTGGTTAATGTTAATATAGTTTATATCACAAATGTCGAAAAACACGTAAATCCTAAAATTGAAAGTATAATATTAATATAACATTTTATCAAACAAATTAATTCTTGGTTTATTTTAATTGAAAATTAGTTTAATTATATCCTTAGATATTCTTTTAATTTCATGAAATTGCATGTCAGTGCTCTACACTTTCTTATTAATAGTGAACGCTTCTTCTTATTTGCTAATGTAAGTTGAAATGTTCCGGAATTTTAACATCACCAATCAGCAAAGAGAAACCTATAACAGCTTTTATCTATCAAACTGCAGGAATGAAACCATGAAGTGCTGTTACAACTCATTAATCTTATCGCATGTCGTTAATTGTGCGTAAAAGAGATTTCATAGCTGTTCCAATGAAGTTACAGATTTCTGGGGTTCTTTTTAATTATTATAGTTAACTTAACGGAAACAAAACCAGATGAGTTGTCTCATATAAACCGTAACTTTTAATCAAGCTTTGTAAATCACAGATCAGTACTAGTTTGCTCATGTAAATCAGTAAAATGTGCTGCAGTAACTTTTATCAGATTATTAAATGATTAAGTTTTTGAAAGATATCATCGTATTTTGTTCGGTAATTCTAAATATAGGAAACATTGGAAAATTATGCTTATTGTTAAATCGTTTATAAGAAGAAACATTTATTGCAGTACATTTATTTTATTCAGTACTTACGCACTGTAGAGTACATGGCGCAAAACTAACAGCTATATATGATCAAATAATGTTTTAACGGCATCACTTCCATAAATAACACACAGTAATTTATTGTTGTCCATGGATAAATTTTATCCAAAAATTTAAAAACGGAAGAGAAAACAAAGGATTTAGGAAAAGAGAAATGGAGCTTATGGTAGCATCATTTCCCGAAGGTTTCAGGGATAAAAAACTCTTACATGGAAATTTATATGTTTGTGAGTCAATAAATCGGGGTTATTAATAGTTAATCACTCTTAATGATGTAGATGAATCAAAACTAATTATATAAGAAATACTGATCAAGGCAAGAACTAATTTTTCTACTTGATAAAAAGAACAAAAGATGTTTTGCCGAAGAAGTTTGATGAAGAAGACAAGCATGTTTTGTCATAAAAGGATAGAATCACCAGAAAATTATTTCCAGATAGACTTATAATTACATAGGTGAATTTCTAGGTTAAAAAATATCATTACATTTATACATGTGTATTTATACGTGAGTATACAAACATGTATAGGTCATACATTTCAAGCTGTTAATTAAGGTTAATGTGGTATGGAACTATAAAATGCTATGTTGTTGAAAATCTTGTGCTCATATAAAAATTTCATTTCATAGGAATTAGAAAACATTCAGAGAGGATTTTACTAATCTAACGTAGCTAGATTTTTAAGTCAAAGCATGAAATAAAATATACATAATTGGAACTAAATCAGATTAACGATATGCAAGAAAGTCAAAATAACCTTAATGGATATGAGCTATTAAGGCAAATTTTACATGATTTACAATTGAAGATATAGTCTCTCTAAACTAAATAAAATTTGTCATTGGATCATTGTTTTAAAAAGATCCTAATAGTCTCGTTACTTGCAATCAAATAAAATTAAATGTATGTTAAAGAAAAAGAAAAGGTTAAATTTCTAAAAGAATAATTTAGGACTTAAATATATTATATTCAAGGTTTAATTAAAGAAGATGTATAAAACTATGTCTCTCACATTTCTAACATTGAAACATAAAATACGTAAAATTATTCAACTATACATTTATTATTCCGTTTAGCCATGAATGTTTCTTAGATTCCAATTACAAGATTAAGTATCCGATTGACGTCTGAAATTGTCGATGTCTCATAGCTGATTGAATTGTAATGTTGCAAAGCAATTACCGGGAGATGACAGTTTTTTGAGACTTGAGTGGGATTATTTTACATACGATTAGTCACTCAAATGTTGCTGAAGAGTGGATTCAAAAGAAGAGTTGTTAATAAAATTCTTGCCATGTAACTCTCAATTTGAAGGTTGGGAATAAAGAAAAACTCAAAACTTTACATCAAAAGGCGGGAAGGTTCATTTTGACCCCAAAGACTATTTTGAGTCCAAATTTCTCAAAACGTTATTAGGAAGACTGAAATATTTCTTTTTTTTGTACTTTTCCTAATTTTATAATCCCCAAAATATATGAAAATAAAATAATGAAGAATCTGTGCATATGCGATAAATGGTTCATTGCTAAACTTCAAAGTGTTATTATGCTGTTGTGGAATGTAGGTATTTGTTCTAACTGTAAAATACTGATATGTAAACCATGTACAATATATATATATATATATATATATATTATATATATATATATATATATATATATATATATATATATATTATATATATATATTATATATATATATGTATACATATATATATATATATATGTGTATATATATGTATATATGTATGTATATATATATATATGTATGTATATATATATATGTATGTATGTATGTATATATGTATATATGTATATATATATATATATATATATATATATATATATATATATATATATATATATATATTATATACACACACACACACATATATATATATATATACATATATATACATATACGCACAACACCATATATATATTTTTATATATATGTGTATATATACATATATATATTATATATATATATATATATATATATATATATATATATATATATATATATATATATATATATATATATTCTAAATATTTATTATAAACTAAATATTTCTATCAAAGTTGTCTATATATTTTTATACATACAAACATATGTATATATATATATATATATATATATATATATATATATATACATATATCGATATTGTAATATCTTACTATTTTTATCAATTATTATACTAATTTAATGTCTAAAAACGGATAATTGTTCTTGCGTATAAATACAGTGCACTTTTTAAAAATCATCATATTACGTAGAATATTAATCAGGGAATGTGTATAACTCCTGCTGTAGGTCTGGGTATATCAAAAATCTTTTGGTTCTGCTGTTAATGATTCTAAAATTTAACTTTTCATCATCCTTACAGGATAGTCATTCAATTAGAAAAAATATTACTGCGACGAGAAATTCCTGTTTAAAAAATGAAATTATTATCTTTCATGTATGCGGGTATCACTTGCCTTTGTCATTTCAGGTCTTAACAAAGAATTCATTTTCGATAAAGGAATATCTTAAGTAGTAAAGTAATAATAGAAAAAACATGTAATAAATTATATTCCATTTAACAGCAGGAAAAACAAACATAAATTTGCGATCAATAAAATTATAATTAGCTTACGACAATGATATAATGCCACTAAAAATTCCCACTATAAGTTCCCCAAATTACATAGTATGTGGGTTGGGGTTACCATATTTCAAGCTCTTTTCGTGTAAAGTTCGTGCTTTTTCGTAGCTCTTTTCTGTCTTTTCGGTAAAGGAATATCTGAAGTACTAACGTAATAATAGAAAGAAACATATAATAAATTATATTCCATTTAACAGCAGGAAAAATAAATATGAATTTGCGATCAATAAAATTATAATTAGCTTACGACAATGATATAATGCCACTAAAAATTCCCACTATAAGTTCCCCAAATTGCATAGTATGTGGGTTGGGCTTACCATATTTCAAGCTCTTTTCAATTCGGGTTCGTAGCTATCAAGGAATATCTGAACTAACGTAATAATCATATAATAAATTATATTCCGCCTTAGAATTCGATCAATAAAATAATTAGCTTACGACAAGAATAATGCCACTAAAAATTCCCACTATAAGTAATTTATAGTATGTTGGCTTACCAGATCAAGCTCTCAATTACTAAATAGATTAGAAATCGACTTACATTATTCTCCCTGCCAATAGTCAAGGTTTATTAATTAATAGAAGCACGAGATCAGAATAGTTAATCACACACAAACAAGCTGTTTTCCAGACGACGTGCTAAAATCAAGGTCTCCGAAGTGAAACCAAGATCTGAATAGTCAATATTGGTTTTTCTGTGTGTCGAAAATTACGGGTAAGGGAGTAGTTTTAAAATACGTGCGTTACTCGATACTTATCAGCTATTGTCTTACGTTCCCCGCCCCAAAACAAGGAATTCGTATTAAAAGTAAGTTAAAAATAAGATGGATAGAGTGAACTTATGCTAAACGACGACTTAATGTATTTGATAAAGTGTTACGATCGTGGTAGGTTGATTGGTGTTTGAAATTTGTATCCTTGGTTAAGATACTGTAGTTTTAGTTTCTAGAATACTCTTTTTTACCTTTTAACCATTATCTCCATTATCTTCACGAAATTTTTTTTTTCATTTGAGTAAATGATGACAGATTGTTGAACTCGTAAAAAACCCAGCTAGAAAACAAATGTTTTCAGGTTTTTAAGGCAGTGGGTTGATTTAACTTCTACTGCGAATACATAGAGTCTAGTCAAAGTATTAATGGCTGTGTGTGGGAGTTTATGTACCCGCACATTCACACACATAAATATATATGTATAGATAATATATCATGTATATATATATATATATATATATATATATATATATATATATATATATATATATATATATAAATATATATGTATATATATATATATATATATATATATATATATATATATATATATATATATCCTTTGTTCGCATATTTTGAAACAACAAGAGTGGAGTATGTTATCAGGCCGAGTTCCCTCTCAGAACTGTCTTTTTTTGGCGTTGCTACCTAAGCAAATTCCTATGTCTACTTCCGCGTCAGCTTCTATATTCTGTATAATTCCGGTCGAGGGTGTGTCTTTCTCCTATTACGTTATCGTTAATGAGTTCTAACTACTTTTAATTATAACTTGCTTAATTCTTAACATCCATTTTTAAACCTGATTTTATACATACATACATACATATATATATATATATATATATATATATATATATATATATATATATATATATATATATATATATATATATATATATATATATATATATATATATACATAATATATCAAAATTATTTTACTTTATTATTTCCTTAAAAACCTCCTCTCTCCAATTCTAATTCATTAAAATATATTTTCCCAGCCTCAAAATGTCTTAATCAAAAGAGTATCCTCGACATAAAATTCTTCCAATACATTTTCCAAAGCTTTCTGTCCAATAGATGTAAATTTTCTGTCCATTCTACAAGTTTTCCAGCTGTCGCCGGCAAATGGCTTGGCTTTTTTTCCTGACCTAACAGTTAAATTCGCTGACTAAGTTTCCTGTCCCTTGGGAAAACTTTGTCTGTCGTCTCTCTTTGGTACACTTCGGTTCGAGTAAAGTGTTTTTCGTGATATTCTCTTGCCTGTCGTTGACTGGTAAAGATTTAGCTGAGTTTTAGCAGGTAAGGAATAAAGTTTAAGCTTCGATATGAACTGTTCCTGTTCTTTTTATCAAAATGGCTCGATTGCAATATACTTAAATAATCTTGTTGCTGAGGCTTCTCCTAGCCCAGTAGCTCGGGGAAGTAAAAAGAATAGGGGCTATATTTTCAAAAGTGTCCAGCAGTTATATAATTCCATTATATGTATATATATATATATATATATATATATATATATATATATATATATATATATATATATATATATATATATATATATATATATATATATATATATATATATATATATATATATATATATATATATATATATATATATATATATATATATCAAGCGTAGAGACTGAAAGGGAAAAATATCCTTTTCAGGCGTTGACACTTTATAATGATTTGTTATGGGAGATTTTCAGGATACTTGCCATATTAGTTATTTTTTTTTTAAAGTTGTCCCACATTTCGGCAGCAGATGATTACAATTGTTCTCTCTTGTAACTTTACTTTCTGCCTTCAAACAGTGTAGTTTAAGTCCATAATTTGACGGTGCACAAAGAGTTCAAATTCTTTTCTTAATTAATGTTTTAATTTTCAATATGAAAATACCAAACCTGACATAGGTATGTATGCTCATATGCATATGGTGCTAAAATAATAATATACTCATTAAATGTAATGCTTCTTCATGGAGACCTAACTTGAGGGTATTTAAATGAAAATGATTAAGCATGGAAAATTTCTAAGTTAACAGAGATGTAGATACAGAGTTAATATTTGTACTATAAAAGAACTTGAAGTAATGTAGGAAGTTAAGAAAGTTTTAAAGGGCTGAAAAAAAAATGCTACGATTGGAGTTATTTAGGAAATATACTAGGATATCGCAAGCATTTTCATCTAATGTAAAACAAACACCCCAAAAGAATGTATCTTCTTTGTAACGTCTTTTTCGTGGTGCAATAAAATTTTCTTAATTTAACAGAGATGTAGTTACAAAGTTAATATTTGTACTATAAAAGAATTTGAAGAAACATAGGAAGTTAAGAATGGTTTATAGGGCTCCAAGACTACGCTTTGAATTATTTATGATAAATTACTAGGATATCGCAAGAATTTTCATCTAATATAAAACAAACACCCCAAAAGAATGTATTGTCTTTGTAACGTCTTTTTCGTGGTGCAATAAAATTTTCTTAATTTAACAGAGATGTAGTTACAAAGTTAATATTTGTACTATAAAAGAACATGAAGAAACTTCGGAAGTCAAGAATGGTTTATAGGGCTCCAAGACTACGCTTTGAGTTATTTATGATAAATTACTAGGATATGGCAAGAATTTTCATCTAATATAAAACAAACACCCCCCAAAAATGTATAGTCTTTGAAACGTCTTTTTCGTGGTGCAATAAACTTTTCTTAATTTAACAGAGATGTAGTTACAAAGTTAATATTTGTACTATAAAAGAACATGAAGAAATATATTAAGTTAAGA
>CM063501.1:140869367-140874367 GCA_032207245.1 Pardosa pseudoannulata
TTTAATCCTTTTATAAATTATTAAATTGTTATAAATTATTATTCGTCCTGTTCTATGTAACTATACAATCTTCTGTGAATTTGTCTCTAAGATTAGTTTTTTTCTTGCAGGAGAAAAAGTGAAAAAAAATTTTTCTATCTTATTATATATTTCCTTTATCGTATTTTTTGAAAGTCTCCCAAAATTTATTGAAAGTTTCACAATTATAAATTATTAAATTGTTATAATTTATTATTCATCCTGTTCTCTGTAACTATACGATTTTTTTGAATTTGTCTATAAGATTAGTTTTTTCTTGCAAGAGAAAAGTGGAAAAAAAATTCATTATTTTCTATCTTATTCTAATTTTTTCCCTTATTGTATTTATTCAAAGTTTCACAAAACTTTGGTAATTATTTTTAACCACGAAAATATAAATCATGACATTCTTTTAATCTTTATATCAAGAAAAAATACAATATAAATTGCGTTAATAAACTATATATATAGTTTTGAGAACCAAATTTTATTATTTCTAAATTTACCTAAAATATTTTGACATCTTTAAAAATATTTTTTAAATATTTTGTAAAATAAATGATTTTATTTCATAATTCCACATTTTAAATGTACAGAATATTTCCTTTTTATAAACTAAAAATGTTGTATGCGTTAACGAGAATAAATGTCTTATAATCTATAAAATAATATAACTATAAAAAGGCAAACATCGAACTTTTGATCTTTGAAAATTTTTATGATAGATCTAAACAGAAACTTAATCGGGCATAGCCAAAGAATCAAGTAAGCTTAACATTCAGTAAATATTTTATTTTCTAAATAAATATTTTAAGAGATATGAAGGATTCTAAGTAAGATTATTTTATTTACTTTTGTAACAGATAAAATATATTATTTAAGCCTATATATATATATATATATATATATATATATATATATATATATATATATATATATATTATTTTATAACAGTCTCCAGCCGTAAGACCAATTTCATTTTAAATGCATACATTGATCTTACAACGTTCAGATATATTGTTCTCTTAAGCCACCTTTACATTAAGGCATTATGCTACTAAGCCAATATTCCATTAAGCCTTCCTGAAGTAACTATACAGAATAAAAATTATAACTTCAATTCAAATGCGTACAGTTCTATCTGTAAAATTGAGACATTGTTATCTAAAAATACCTTATTAGCTTTAAAAGTATTTTATTAAATCCCCTTTTATGAAATTATTTTGTTTAATAAATTAATATTTTATTCAGTTTTAGGTGAGATAAAAACCTTCTCTATACCTTAGTATCTAAAATTGAATCCAGTATAAATTTGTTTTATTTTGTATCCTCTTGTATTCAACATTAATTTAAATGCATACGTTGCTATTTATAACATTCATATATTGACATCTATAAACTAGTTATTAGCTTTTTGAATACTATATTACAAAAATGTTTTGTTTTGTAAAAGACCTATTTCATGCATTCATATATAAGGCAAAAAATAACGTCTCTCTATACCTTATTCAGAATGCAATAATTAAGTAGGAAACCAATATTATTTTACCTCACCTCTGTGTTAAATTAATATAAATGTATAAAGTTATATTTATAATACATATTGCATCTATAATCTCATTAGTACTTTATGAAACAATTTTATTTTAATAATACGCTATGAAAATATTTTATCTGACAAAAATATTTTATTTATATTCAATAAGGATTTTAAAACTTCTCTACAGCTTTCATTAATACAATCTCTAAAAAGAAGGCGCTGGCAAATTCGTGTTACGTAATTGCCGCACGAGAAAATTTCAGTTAACACTTTAATCAATATTTACCTTTTATTTGCTAAATCGTATGAAACAAGGAAGCAGACGGTGAAAGTGCGCAACTCAAAGACTAAGTGAGGCAAAAAGGCCTGAAGTTATCTAGAGGAGCATACTTGATGTGATTATAAAATGAAATAAAAATCTATTGACGTTCAGTTGGAATTGTCAGCTTGTAGATTCGAGAGTAAAAATGTATTTATCATTTTATCTTTTTAAGTCTTTGTTTCGTATTTGGATACATGAATTCCCTGATATATTAATGCATTACCTTAATAGTTTTGTAAATTTGTACTACTGATTCTTTAATTTTATACTTCAAAAATATGAAACAATAGCTGATAATGTATATATATATATATATATATATATATATATATATATATATATATATATATATATATATATATATATTTATATATATATAATATATTATATATATATATATATATGTATATGTATATATATGTATATGTATATATATTATGTATATGTATTTGTATATATATATGTATATGTATATATATATATATATATATATATATATATATATATTATATATATATATATATATGTATATATATGTATATATACATATATGTTATATATATATATATATATATATATGTATATGTATGTATGTATATATATGTATGTATATATATGTATGTATATATATGTTTATATATATATATGTATGTATATATATGTATGTATATGTATATATATATGTATATATATATATATGTATATATATATGTATATATATATATATATATATATATACATACATATATATATATATATATATATATATATATACATATACATATATATATATATATATATATATATATATACATATATATATATATATATACATATATATATATATATATATATATATATATATATATATATATATATATATATATATATATATATATATATATATATATATATATATATATACATATAAATATATATACATATAAATATATACACACACACACACACACACACATATATATATATATATATATATATATATGTGTGTGTGTGTGTGTGTGTATAGATACATATAATTCTTAATATACAAAAGTCAATCTATAGATAATACTTTAACTTAAGCTCATGCTACTCCTATTTAAAAAAATAAAAGTAAGGAAAATAGTACTTACATCTGTATCTTCTAAATTGGAATATATTTCTAGTTTATCTAGTCGGACAGTTCCTTGGAATGGAAGAAACCTAGTACCACGAGGAATGCGCTGGTTGCTCCACACGGATGCTCCATTGTAAGGTTTCTTTGTGGTAGGAGAAGTCGTCAAAACGAGACTAAATTCAGTCGGAATCAGGACACAAGTCTCCATTTTTGATTCAAAGTTCTTGGAATAGTAGGTAAAGTTTGATCACAGAGTCTTTTATCTGATGAAAATATTTCTCAATTTAAACTTAAAATTCTGACTTCTCATCAACTAAATTTTGATTTCCCATCAATCACAGTTTACGTTAAAGTCATTGCACAAGATTTAACCACATCAATAAGGCACGACTGGTGGAGAAAAACTTACAAAAATATAATACTTTCTTTTTTTTTAATTCAAAGTTTTTGTAAATGCAGTAAAATATTTCTTGTTTGATATTTTCTAAAATTATCTATATCTGCTGTAAGACATGACTTAACTTCAAGAAACAAAGTTTGTAAGATTTTTTGGCTTCATTTTCATGAGTAAATAAAGTTTTTTTTCTTGGAAACTTTGAGGGTATCAAGAAAACTTCACTAGATTTCCATATTTTATTTTCTCCGTTGTGACAGCCAGTCAGAAAAATTCAAACATTTTTCTATCATTTAGTATCAGTAATTACAGTCTTCCATGAATTTCACGTAACATTTGACGAAATTTGAAAAAGTTATTAAAAATAATACCAATTTTCAGTAACTAAATGTATATATATCTTTCCTAGAAATTAAATATATCTAAACTTGTTACTAATGAATGCTGATATAATGAAAAAAACTGACTAAGTTTAAAAGGAAGACTATTAAAGCGCTTAGAGTCGTACCGAACTTTCACATTACACACCACAACAAAGCGACCGCATGCCAGGAGCTACCCGAAAACACGTGCTTCTATATCCCTCATTAAACTTCTTTCTGAAAAGACTGAATCTCCGCGGCACATCCCAGACCGTTTCTCTCTTCCATTCTTTCGTTCTATCTTTTTTCTCCTTCTTTACTATCTGCCTTTCCAACAGCAACACCTTGCCCAACAGGTGTCTGCCGTACCTGTCCGTCAGGGGGCGCCATCGTCCATAGGATAGTCCTGGAGGGCGTGGTTGGAAGATCTAGTTGGTCCCTCTTCTGTCTGCGTGTGTATCGATTGCGGTAGCCGGTCTTTTTGGTTTTTTAGACCATTTTTTTTCTTACTATTATTGCTTCGTCCTTTTTCCCCCGTTTGTTTAGTTGCTCTTAAAGTAGGGTGGTTTGAAGATAGCACTTACAGCCTGGAGAAGTGGGGGGAATACCTAGAATAATTTTTCTTGTCTTTTTGTTTTGCTCCAGATTACGTCTATGATGCATTAGTTGCCGGTCTAATTTGGATGACAAAAATATGAACGTCAGTGTGATTGGGAAATCTTATGCCCCGGATATTCGAAATTTTTTTTATTGTAAGAATATTCTTTTTCGATATATATAAAAAGTGTAATTAGTTTTTTGTATTATAGTTTCCTTAAAATTTACCAAAACTATATCGGTAAAATGTCTAAGCTTTAGAAAAAAATTAGCTTGCCCTGTTTAACTGAAAATCATATGAACAATGATTGAGAAATTTTTTGATTCCGAAGTTGAAATAATTTTTCATTATAAAAGATCATTCTTTTATAATGAATTTCATTCTTTCTCAAGATATATAAAAGAAAATTATAGTAAATTTGTTTTAAAGTTTTCAAAAAAATTTAACACAATTTGTCTTTGAAAAATATTATATATTATTATTATATATAATATAATATAATATATTCCACATGTCTAATCTTTGTCTTAGCTTGCCATGCATAATTAGAAATTATTTGAACGTTCATAAGATTATGAAATTTTATGATCCCAATATTTGGTAAATGAAGCAATTTTTCATTATAAAAAAACATACGTTCTCATGACAT
>CM063501.1:140881867-140914367 GCA_032207245.1 Pardosa pseudoannulata
TGTAAAGGAAATGCACACACACACATACACTTTATACATATGTATGTATATATATGTATATATATGTATGTATATATATATAATAAATATATATATATATATATATATATATATATATATATATATATATATATATATATATATATATATATATATATATTATATTAAAATTATTTAACATTATATTTCCTTAAAAACCTCCTCTCCCCCATTTTAATGCCTTAAAATCTTTTTCACAACCACTAGATGTCTTAATCAAAGGAGTATCGTCGACTTATAATTCTTTCGATACATTTCCCAATGATTTCTGTCCTTAGATGTAAATTTTCTGTCTATTCAACACGTTTTCCAAAGTAGCCGGCAAATGGCTCCGCGTTTTTCCTGATCTTAACAGTTAAATTCGTTGAGTAAGTTACTTGTTCCTTGGAAAAATTATTTCTGTCTTCTCTCTTGGGTGCACCTCTGTTCGAGCAGAATAATTTTTGTGTGTTTTTCTTGTCTGTTGTAGGCTAGTAAAGATGTCCTTTTTTGCAGCTCTAAAATAAAGTTTTAATAAACATGTGCCATTTACTTCAATGTGGCCAGACTGCATAGTTCGTTATTACTGCTAACTGATTAGTCTTCTTTTTCCACAGTAGCCTGGGTAAGTAAAAATAATAAGGGCTACAGAATTATTGTGACTAGAGGAAATAATTTTTACATGTATATATGTATATATATGTATATATATATATATATATATATATATATATATATATATATATATATATATATGTTAGGATTTAAAATATAGAGTAATTTAAGAGATTTTAATTAGGGATTCTTTTAATGGGAGTAACGCGCCTCGCGTTATTAGCCACATAAATACGGCTCACGCGCAGTGATATGGGCAGAGAGCAGTATGCACTGTCCCCGGTCAGACCTGTGACTCCTCGAAGCAGTGAAAACTGCCTTTGTTAGCAGTTGGGCGCCAATATGAGACGCCATTGTTGAGTAGCGTGTGAAATGGATTAATAAAGAGAAGAATTACTTGAGAGTGGACTGATTTATATATTTCACTAGTGTTGTTACTGGACCGCGATATATATATATATATGTGTGTGTGTGTGTGCGTGTGTATAATATGGGAGAAACTCATTCAAAATCACAACACAGTTTATTTCTAGTGAGGTACATCTAATCTATACAACCGTCATCTCCTGTAAAATTTTGTATTTGATTTTCATTTTTTGCATTGGACTAAGTTGAATTGTCTGCGAATTTGACATACAACTCTATGTGAAGGATTTAAAGTCGATTTAGATAGGCTTTTATGCAATATGTCCAACTAAAATTGCCTTAAACTGGTAAATCGGAACTATAACTTTGTCTCCAATATTTATTAACACAGAGATGTCTTTAAGCTGAAAGTCAATTGCTTTGATTGTTAAATACGAAGAATACTCTAAAGCATACAGAATTTTTTGTCTTTTTAAATTTACTGACATTTATTTTTGAAAAAAAAGTTAGCTTTGTATAAAGTACTCCATGCTTAATGCAGTACATTTATCCAATCTTTCTCGTCAATATTCAAAACATTTTTACCATTTAGTATCACTTAGTTTAACTCATTTATTACTTTTTTGGGCCCTTCAGATATTGAAATATATTTTAAAGTCTGTCGATTTAGATAGGCTTTTATGCAATATGTTCAACTAAATTATAAATAAGTCTAATTTGTGTTGCTTTTGTGTCTCCAATATTTATTAACATGGAAATTTAAAACTTTTACTAATCCAGTCATATGACGGGCTATATGTTAGTAATTAATAGTTGCAAATAATAATAGTTCATGTTATATTAAATTATTATAAGATTGTTATAAATTGCTTTGATCATTAAATACAAAGGGCATCTAAAGCACTAAATAAAATCTAAAGTACTCTAAAATACTCTAAAGCATACAGAATTTTTTATCTTTTTAATTTTGCTGAAATTTATTTTGGAAAAACGTTAGCTTTGTATAAAGTACTCACTGTTTAATGCAGTATATTTATCCAATTTGTTTCTTCAATATCCAAAACATTTTTTACCATTTACTATCACTTAATTTAACCCATTTATTACTTTTTTGAGCCCTTCACATATTGAAATTTATTTTAAAGTCTGTCGATTTAGATAGGCTTTTATGCAATATGTTCAACTAGAATTGCATTAAACTGGTAAATAGGTACTATAACTTTGTCTCCAATATTTATTGACACAGATATATCTTTAAGCCAAAGGGCAGTTGCGTTTATTAGAAATACAAAGAATACTCTAAAGCATACAAATTTATTTTGTCATTTTAAATTTACTGACATTTATATTCGAAAAAACGTTAGGTTTGTATAAAGTAATCACTGTTTAACGCAGTAGATTTATCCAATCTGTTTCTTCAATATCCAAAACATTTTTTACCATTAATATCACTTAGTTTAACTCATTCATTACTTTTTTGAGCCCTTCACATATTGGAATCTATTTTAAAGTTTGTCCATTTAGATAGGCTTTTATGCAATATGTTCAACTAAAATTGCATTAAACTGGTAAATCGGAACTGTAACTTTGTCTCCAATATTTATTAACACAGAGATGTTTTTAAGCTGAGAAAAATTCTCACCGACTCTAAAGTGTCGAAAACGTTAGGTTTGTATAAAGTACTCACTGTTTAATGCAGTACATTTATCCAATCTGTTTCTTCAATATCCAAAACATTTTTTACCATTAATATCACTTAGTTTAACTCCATACATGTATATATATATATATATATATATATATATAGCTTTTATGCAATATGTTCAACTAAAATTGCATTAAATATATATATATATATATATATATATATATATATATATATATATATCAGGGCTACTATAACACACTATATATATATATAGTCCAATACAACTTCATATCTTTATTTAAGTCTCATCACACACTACTGTACTCACTGTTTAATGCAGTACATTTATCCAATCTGTTTCTTCAATATCCAAAACATTTTTTACCATTTAGTATCACTTAGTTTAACTCATTCAGTACTTTTTTGAGCCCTTCACATATTGAAATCTATTTTAAAGTCTGTCGATTTAGATAGGCTTTTATGCAATATGTTAAACTAAAATTGCATTAAACTGGTAAATCGGAACTGTAACTTTGTCTATAATATTTATTAATACAGAGATGTTTTTAAGCTGAAGGGCAATTTATTTGGTCAAGATATACTAAAGCATACAGAATATTTTGTCCTTTTAAATTTACTGACATTTATTTTTGGAAAAACGTTAGCTTTGTATAAAGTACTCACTGTTTAATGCAGTACATTTATCCAATCTGTTTCTTCAATATCCAAAACATTTTTTCCCATTAATATCACTTAGTTTAACTCATTCATTACTTTTTTGAGCCCTTCACATATTGGAATCTATTTTAAAGTCTGTCCATTTAGATAGGCTTTTATGCAATATGTTCAACTAAAATTGCATTAAACTGGTAAATCGGAACTGTAACTTTGTCTCCAATATTTATTAACACAGAGATGTTTTTAAGCTGAAGAGGAATTGCTTTGATCAGGAAATACAAAGGGTACTCTAAAGCATACCGAATTTTTTGTCTCTTTAAATTTACTGGCAATTATTTTTGAAAAAAACGTTAGGTTTGTATAAAGTACTCACTGTTTAATGCAGTACATTTATCCAATCTGTTTCTTCCATATTCAAAACATTTTTACCATTTAGTATCACTTAGTTTAAGTCGTATTCAGTCCTTTTTTGACCCCTTCACATATTGAAATCTATTTTAAAGTTTTATTTTCGTTTACAGGAACAGTAAAACAGCTTAGGGTTTCAATGCTGTTTTAACAAGACTTATAGGTCATCGAAATCCATTCCTTAGATTCCAAATAAACGAAGAACACACAGAACAATGTGAGGAGGAATGTTCACTTGGTCAAGAACTAATCCGAGAAATGCCACATTTCTGGTTTTTTTTTTCAACCCATTTTCTTTCAAAGGAACGCAAAACCTTTAAATAATGCTTCTCATTCATTATCTCCAAGAGAAATATTTTGTTCACAATTTTCTGAAATGGAAAGGGAATCAATGAAAAAACATAAACATCGTTTGCATATCTGTGATAGTAACCTAATTTCTATCAATATTTACTGAATAAACTGGATTGTGTGAATCTCATTTGTAGTTATTTTCATAAAAAGAAAAATTTCCTAACGCACGCGTTTTTCTTTAAGACCTGACATTACGGTTTCAAGGAGAGATGTTTGAAAAAATAAAACATGTGTTGCTGAGACAGTCTACAACATACTAACTCGTTAAGACACATATTAGCAGAATAACACTTTTTCACTCAGCTTCGGAGGAATCTACGTTATCATTCTGGTTACTTTGGGGTAATACCTCTTAAATGTATGCGATTGATTTATTATTTTCTTTTCCAGAGCAAATTGTAGCGTTGTATCGTTAAAAATATAAAAAGAAATCTTTTAATCCTGTATTATTATATGAATCTCAGAAACTGCACTAATACACAAATATGATTATAATATTCCTTCACACAGCTTGCGAGGGAGTTACGAAGCAATTCTGGTGAGTAATGGCGTCTCACATTGGCGTCCAACTTCAGTTACGAAACCATTCTGGTAATCCTGACATATATATATATATATATATATATATATATATATATATATATATATATATATATATATATATATATATATAAAAAGAAATTTTTTTAATCCTGTATTATTATATATATATATACATATATATATATATATATATATATATATATATATATATATATATACATATATATATAATGATTATAATATTATATATATATATATATATATATATATATATATATACATATATATATACATATATATATATATACATATATATATATATATATATATATATATATATATATATATATATATATATATATATATATATATATATATATATATCATACATATATATATATATACACACACACACACACACACACATATACATATATATGTATATTTATATATATTTGCATATCTTCACCAGGTCCATAGTTTTGAGATATGAATCTCATCAGTTATGAAGATGATGTATCGTGTAAATGAAAAAACAGTTTGAGTATAATTCTCCTTCACACAGCTTGTGAACACATATATACATACATATATATGTATATATATGTATATATACGTACATATATATGTATATACATATATGTATATATACATAATACATACATACATATATATATATATACATACATATATATATATATATATATATATATATATAAAATATGAGTATAATATTTTACGCGGTAATTCTGATTTTTCCTTCCAGACACGCTATACATGTATGAGATTGATTTATTATTTATATATACATATATGTATATATATATATATATATATATATATATATATATATATATATATATATATGTATGTATACTAGACCAACCGGCAAAAGTTGTATATATATTTATACGCTGGAAATATATATAATATATATAATAATGTTTTTATATATAAATATATAAATTGGACCGTATGTATTTGATGGAAAAGTTGTCTCAACGCTGGAAATCCAAATATTGTTAAAATAAAATAAAGCTATCAAAAAATTTAACCACCACGCCACACATATGAGTATAATTTTAAGCCCTTTACGTTGACCACTGAGATATATATATATATATATATATATATATATATATATATATATATATATATATATATATATATATATGTGTGTGTGTGTATATATGTGTGTATATGTGTGTATATATATGTATATATATATTATATATATAATATATATATATATATATATATACACATATATATATTATATATATACATATATATATTATATATATACATATGTATACACACATACACACTCACACACACACACACACACCTTCTAAATAAACAAATTAATTAGCATATTTCTGAATGTTTATCAAATTATAAAACACTTAATGAATTTATCCAATAAAATATATATATATATATATATATATATATATATATATTATATATACATATTTATTTTTAGAATTATATTCATAAAAGAAATAACCAGTTTTGTTTAATCACAGTTCGTATAACTGAAATAAAAAATTAAAAGACCGGTTTGTTTGAATACGATTTGTTGTTGAATACAAAACCTTCCTAGAAATATTTTTCCAAATTATATGTTACCTGAAAGCGGCTCTTTAGATAATACTTGTGTAATATTATTTCAAAACTGCTGACATAACTATTGGAATAGCCACAACGGAACACGCTAGAATAAACTCGCACAATGCTTTTCCTGTGGCTGAATAATCAACGCCAGCGAATTAAACGTGTATGATACAAATTAGCTATTACTCTTCATATTTGTGGACACTGAGTGTTAAAGCGGGAGAGCAGAAAAGTCACATTCGTCTTCTCGCAATGCACAAGGCATCTCATATACGCACTCATTAGTACGGGTGATATCACGATGTGGATAAGCCTAATCGATCACTAACTTGTGTTTTGAAAATAATTATGAATGGAGTTCGTGGATTCGAGTCTCACAGGGGCATGGAGGTGCACTCTAAACAAAAAATCCACATTTGCACTCTAAAGACAACAAAAAAAAAAATATTTTATTAGTAGAAACGAAAAATATCTCGGTATATTAGAAATATTATTTTTATGTGAAGTTGATTAATCTATATCTTCAGTATGACACACGGAAATCATTTATTTTTTCCAAAAATCTCTTATTTTGTCACACTCGTTTCTATAGAAAGGCCTACATATAAAGAGCAACTGATTTATCACCTATTATATATCATTGCATCCTTTTGGAAAATACATCTTTAAAATACACTACAAAAATGTTGATATGGCCATACAGTGAATTAGCCATAGTAAAACACGCTAGAATAATCTCGCACGATGACATCAACTGGATGTTTATTTAGTACCGGTGAATTAAACATATATAATTCAAATTAAGCTGTTACTCTTCATATTCCTGGAAACAGCGGGTTAAAGCGAGGAACAGAAAAGTCACATTCATCATATTGCGCCATACGACAAGCATTAGAACAGGTGATATCACGATGTGGATACGCCTAATTGATCACTAACTCGCATTTCGAGATTAATTATGAATAACTACCAGTGTATTTCCAGTACTATTTATTTCATCCAAGGTGTGTGAAGATTTATCAAGTAAATATCTCATTTAAAGATTTGATTTTAATATCTGATGAGTAACGTTCGTTAGGGAATATTTTGATTTTTAAATTTAATATTCCTTTACAAATTTATGCGATAGATTACCATAATAACTGACTAAGAAGTATTATAAGCTAAAATATCCTTTTCGTGAATACGTCTGTATAATAAACTTCAATATTGCTGATAACACCATGGCATTTAGCAGCAACAAAGCATGTCAGAATAAAATCGAACAATACTTATCCCGTTGCTGGTTATTCAACGCCAGTGAGTTAAATATACTTGTTTTGTAAATCTTGCAATATTTGAGAAGGCGACAATAAAAAGTCACATTCGTCATCACGCGTTTCACAACGCACCATATACATTAGAACAGGTGGTATATCGATGTGGATACGCCTAAAGTATCACTAACTAGCATTTCGAGATTAATTATGAATAACTACCAGTGTATTTCCAGTACTATTTATTTCATCCAAGGTGTGTGAAGATTTATCAAGTGAATATCTCATTTAAAGATTTGATTTTAATATCTGATGAGAACGTTCGTTAGGAAATATTTTGATTTTTAAATTTAATAACACATCGTTGTCATAAAGCGTGGTCCAAAAATATCTTCTTTGAACGTGTTGACTATAATAGTTGACTTACATAATAAATAGAAAAAAAAGTAACATTTTTTCTAGCATTATGATATCGTGAATACGTCTGTATAATACTCTTCAAAATTGCTGATATAACAATGGCATTCAGCCTCAACAAAACATATCTATCTATCTATCTATCTATCTATCTATATATATATCCTTTGGGTTATTCAACGCCAGTGAGATTTTTAATTATTAAGAATCCGAGGAAAAGTCACATTCGTCTATATATATATATATATATATATATATATATATTTATATATATATATATATATATATATATATATATATTTATTTATATATATATATCTATATATATATATATATATATATATATATATATATATATATATATATATATATATATATATATATATATATATATATATATATTATATATATATATATATATATATATATATATATATATTATATATATATATATATATATATATTATATATATATATATATATATATATATAATATATATATGTATATATATATATATTTATTTATATATATATATTATATATAATATATATATATATATATATATATGTATATGTATACATATGTATATGTTTGTATGTATATTAGATTGTTACCACTAAGATAAGTAATTGTGATTAAGCATTATGTTAATTTTGAATCAGGTGTAACATTTCAACAATTTATTGTCTATATTAAACTTCCCATTCTCCTACTCGCACATTTTAACGTAACGACGGAAAATATACTACCCCTCTTTGTTCCAATTACCATAGAAAAATAAAAATTTTAAGGATTCCCTTGATGCTTAATCTAAGCTAATATGGCTATAATTAATCGGCAGGTGATATATCGATGTGGATACGCCTAATGGATCACCAACTAGCATTTCGAGATTAATTATGAATAACTACCAGAGTCATAAAGGACAAATCCCATAATTTCAGAATTATTTAGGGTTATACAGAGTTACTATTTATTTCATCCAAGGACTGTGAAGATTTATAAAGTGAATATCTCATTTTAAGATTTAATTTTCAAATTTGATGAGTAACGTTGTTTTGGAAATATTTTGATTTCTAAATTTAATATTCTTTTATTAATTCCTATTTTGGTGATTTTGAAGGAAAAAATATTAAATATGCAAAAAATGCTTTTGAATAAAATATGACTATATGCCAAAAGGAATTAAACGATATAAACGATAATAATTTGACAACAAAAAGGAACCATTTATTATTACATTATTATTTCAAATACAACAGCTGACATAGCAGTATTATACTCTAAAGCATCCTTTAAGTGAATATGTCTGTAAAACTGCTGATACAAACATGCAAGTATTTATAACAAAAAGCGCTAGAATGAACTCGAACAATGCTTATCCCGTTGCTTGTTATTCAATGCCATTGAGTTAAATATAAATGGTACATGCGTCGTGTTCATAGAAGCCAGAAGATATGCAAAAATAAACTATTACTCTTCATATTGGTGGGCTTTGCGGGGTTAAAACGGAGGAACATAAAAGACACATTCGTCATCACGCGTTTTCGACGCATCACACACATTAGAACAGCTGAAATCTCGATGTAGATAAGCCTAATTCATCACTAACTCGCGTTTCGAGATCAATTATGAATAACTATCAGTGTCATGAAGAACGAATCCCAGAATTTCAGAATCATTTAGAGTTATCCAAATTTACTATTTATTTCATCCGAGGTGTGTGAAGATTTATCAAATGTATATCTCATTTAAAGATTTGATTTTCAAATCTCATGATTAATGTTGTTTTGGAAATATTTTGATTTCTAAACTTAATTATCCTTTATTAATTTATATCATGAGAATTTTTATGAAAAATATTAAAAATGGGAAAATGCTTTTCACAAAATATGACTATATCCCAAAAAGATTATAGAATAGGACAAAATTGATAACAATATTGCAGTAAAAAGGATGAATTTATTATTACATTATTATTTCAACTACAATAGCTGACTTAGTAGTATTATAACTTTAAGTATCCTTTTAGTGAATAAGTCTGTATAATACACTTCAAAAATGCTGATATAACCATAAAAATATTTAGCCACAATAAAACACTCTAGAATGTATTCGAACAATGCTTATCCCGTTGTTGGTTATTCAACGCCAGTGAGCTAAATATACATGGTTCAAATAAACCATTACTTTTCATGTTTGTGGGATTTGAAGGGTTAAAGCGGAGGAACAGAAAAGTCACATTCATTATCACGTGCTTTACGACGCGTCACAGACATTAGCACAGGTGATATCTCGGTATGGTCAGTCACTCGCTATTCGAGATTAATTATGAATAAATTTTGATTCCATGAAGAACGAATCAAAGAATTTCAGAATTGTTTAGCTTTATCCAAAGTTACTCAAAAAAATATAACTATATATCAAAAGAATGACAGAATCCGAAATAATTGATAATAATATTGCAACGAAAAGGAACCATTTATTATTACTTTATTATTTCAACTACAATAGCTGACTTAGCAGTTTTTGTTCTGTAAAGCATCCTTTATTGGGTACGTCTGTATAATACTCTTCAAAACCGCTGATATAGCCATGCAAGTATTTAGCCGCAACAAAACGTGCTAGAATGAACTCAAACAACGCTTATTCCGTTAATGGTTATTCAATTCCAGTAGGTTAATACACATACTTCAAATAAACTATTACTCTTCATATTCGTGGGCTTTGCGGGGTTAAAATGGAGGAACAGAAAAGTCAAATTCATCATCACGCGCTTTAAGACGCACCACACACATCAGAAACAGGTGATATCTCGATGTGGATACGCTTAATTTATCGCTAACAGACTTTTCAAGATTAGTTAAAAATAGCTATCAATGTCATGAAGAACGAATCCCAGAATTTCAGTATCCTTTAGTAATATCCAAAGTTAATATTTATTTCACCAGAGGTGTGTGATGATTTATCAAGTAAATTTAAAGATTTGATTTTAATATCTGATGAGAAACGTTCTTTTGAAAATATTTTGATTTTTAATTTAATATTTCTTTAGTAATTCATATCTTAAGGATTCATAAGAAAAAAATATTAAAAAATGCTAAAAAGCTTTTCAATAAAATATGAATACATCCCAGAAGGATTTTAGAATTCCGAATAAACGATAATAATATGTCAAGAAAAATGAACATTCATTATTACATTATTATTTCAACTGCGACAGATGATTTAGATAAATTATACGTTAATGTATCCTTTTAGCGAATATATCTTTATAATACGCTTCAAAACTGCTGTTATAAGAATACAAATATTTAGCCAATACAAAACTCGCCAGAATAAATTTGCACAATGCTTATACTGTTTCTGGTTATTCAACGCTAGTGAGTTAAATATACATGATTCAAATAAACTATTACTCTTCATACGAGTGGGCTTTGCGGCGTTAAAGCGGAGGAACAGAAAAGTCACATTCATCATCACGCGCTTTACGACGCATCACACACATTAGAACAGGTGATATCTCGATGTGGATAAGTCTAATTGACCGCTAAGATGCTTTTCGAGATTAATTATCATTTATTATCAATGTCATGAAGAATGAATCCCAGAATTTCAGAATTATTTAGCTTTATCCAAAGTTACAATTTATTTCCTCCGAGGATTATGAAGATTTATGAAGTGAATTTAAAGATTTGATTGTAATATCTGATGAGTAGTGGTCTTTTGGAAATATTTTTATAATTAATTTAATATTCCTTTATTAATTTATATCTTGAGGATTTGTAAAGAAAAATATTAAAAATGCGAAAATGTTTTTCATTACTCTTTCTGATACAATGTTTATCCATTTTCTGATTATTCAACGCCAGTGAGGTAAATATAAATGGTTCAAATAAATTATTACTCTTCATATTCGTGTATATTGCGAGGTTAAAGGGGGCGAACAGAAGAGTCATATCCGTCATCACGTGTTTCATGACGCACCTTACATATTAGATCAGGTGATATATCGATTTGCATACGCTTAATTGATCGCTAACATACTTTTCGAGATTAATTATGAATAACTATCACTATTATACAAAACAAATACAAAAATTTCAGAAATTTTTAGCATTATCCAAATTTACTATTTATTTCATCCGAGGAGTGTGAAGATTTATGAAGTGAATATCTTGTTTAAAGATTTGATTTTCAAACAGGATGAGTAACTTTCTTTCGAAAAGAGATTTCTAAATTTAATACAACTTTATCAATTTATATCGTGAGGACTTTTACGGGAAAACATTGAAAATGCAAAAATTATTTTCATTATAATATGACTTTATCACAAAAGGATTTTAGAATCTGAATAAGCGATAATGATAGTGCATCAAAAATGAACATTTATTATTACATTATTAATTCAACTACAACAGCTGACTGAGCAAAATTATACGCTAAAGTATCCTTTTAGCGAACACGTCTATATAATACTCTTCAAAATTGCTGGTATAACCATGCAAGTATTTAGCTGAGACAAAACGCGCTAGAATGAACTTGAACAATGCTTATCACGATTATTCAACGCCAGTGAGTTAAATATACGTAGTTCAAATAAACTATTACTCTTCCTATTTGGGGTATTTGAAGAATTAAAGCGGTGGAACAGAAAAGTCTTCGTCACCACGCGCTTTACGACATATCACACACATTAGAATAGGTGATATCGCGATGTGGTTCGGCATAATTGATCAGTCACTCGCTTTTCCAGATTAATTATGAATTGATGCTATGAAGAAAGAATCTCAGAATTTCAGAATTATTTAGCTTTATCCAAAGTTACTATTTATTTCATCCGAGATGTGTGAAGATTTATCAAGAGAATATCTCATTTAAAGATTTGATTTTAATATAGTAACTCTGTTTTGGAAATTTTTTGGTTTTTAATATTCCTTTATTATATTTTTTTTAATATTTCTTATATTAAATGTCTCTATACCAAAAGGATTTTAGAATACAAAATAATATATATTAATATTGTAGTAAAAAGGAACCATTTATCATTACATTAATATTTCAACTACAATAGCTGACTTAGCAGATTTGTACGCTAAAGTATTCTTTTAGCGAATACGTCTTTATAATACCCTTCAAAACTGCTGATATAACCATGCAAGTATGTAGCCGCAACAAAACTTGCCACGATAAACTTGCACAATATTTATATCGTTGCTGGTTATTCAACACCAGTGAGTTAGATATAAATGGTTCGAATAAACTATTAACCTTCATATTCGTGGGCACCGCGAGATTACGAGGGGGAACAGGAAAGTCACATTCGTCATCATGTGTTTCAAGACTTACCACACACATTAGAGAAGGTGATATCTAGATGTCGATCCGTATAATTTATCAATAATTAGCTTTTCGAGATTAATTATGAATAGCTATCAATGTCGCGAAGAACGAATCCCAGAATTTCAGAATTATTTAGCTTTATCCAACGTTAGTATTTATTTCATCTGAGGTGTGTGAAGATTTATCAATTGAATATATCATTTAAAGATTTGATTTTTAAAATTGGAGAGTAACGTTCTTTTGGAAATATTTTGATTTTTAATTTTAATTATGGTTTTTTAATTTATATCATTGTGAATTATAAAGAAAAATTAATAAAATTCAAAAATTCTTTTATTGTATATCCAAGAAAGTTTATAGAATTCGAAATAATAGATAATAATATTGCAACAAAAAGAAACCATTTATTATTACATTATTATTTCAACTGCAATAGCAGACTTGGCAAAATTATACGTTAAACTATCCTTTTAGCGAATACGCCTTTATAATATGCTTCAAAACTGCTGATAAACAATCCAGAATGAACTCGCACAATGCTTATCTCGATGCTGGTTATTCAACGCCAGTGAGTTAAATATATATGGTTTAAATGAACTATTACTCATCATATTCGTGGGCTTTGCGGGTTAAAGCGGAGAAACAGAAAAGTCACATTCATCACCACGAGTTTTACGACGCACCACACATTAAAGCATGTGATATATTGATGTGCATAAGCCTTATTGACCGCTAACATGCTTTTCGTGATTATGAATAACTATCAATGTCTTGAAGAACGTATCCCAGAATTTCAGAATTATTTAGCGTTATCCAAAATTACTATTTATTTCATCCGAGTTGTCTGAAGAGTTCTCAAATGAATTTGAAGGTTTAATTTTATTATCTCATGAGTAACATTGTGTTGGAAATATTTTGTATTCTAAATTTAATTATCCTTTATTCATTTATATCCTGAGGATTTTTTTTATTTAAAAAATTAAAAATGCGAAAATGCTTTTCTTTAAAATATGACCATATTCCAAAAGAATAATAGGAATAATTGTTAATAAAAGTGCAAAAAAAGGGATTTTTTATTACATTATTATTTAAACTACAATATATGACTTATTAGTATTGATACTCTAAAGTATCCTTTTATTGAATACGTCTGTATAATACTCTTCAAACCTACTGATGTAACCATACAAGAAAACAAGCCAGAATAAACTGATACAATGCTTATCCCTTTGCTGATTATTCAGGCCCAGTGAGTTAAATATAAATGGTTCAAATAAATTATTACTCTTCATATTTGTGAGATTTGAAGGGTTAAAACAGAGGAACAGAAAAGTCACATTCGTCATCTAACGCTTTACGACGCTCACACACATTAGAACAGGTGATATCTCGATGTAATTCCGTATAATTGATCAGTCATTCGCTTTACGACATTAATTATGAATAACTTTTAATGCCATGAAGAACAAATCCCAGAATTTAAGAATTGTTTAGATTTATCCAAAGGTACTATTTATTTTATCCGAGGTGTGTGAAGATTTATCTAGTGAATTTCTTGATTTTAATATTTGATGAGTAACGTTCGTTTGAAAATATTTTGATTTTTAAATTTATTATTCCTTTATTAATTTATATCACGATAATTTGTTAATAAAATATTAAAAACGCTAAAATGCTTTTCATTAAAATATGACTATATCCCAAAAGGATTTTAGAATAGAAAATAATAGATAATAATATTGCAACAAAAAGAAACCATTTATTATTACATTATTATTTCAAATAGAATAGCTCACTGAGCGGTATTATACACTAAAGTATCCTTTTAGCGAATACGTCTATATAATACGCTTCAAATCTGCTAATATAACCATGCAAGCATTTAGGCGCAACAAAACGGGCCAGAATAAACTGGAGCAACGGTTATCCTGTCTTTTGTTATTCAACGCCAGTAAGTTAAATATAAATGGTTCAAATAAACTATTACTCTTCATATTCGTGGATATTGTAAGGTTAAAGCTGTAGAACAGAAAAGACACATCCATCATCACGCGATTTGCGACGCATCACACACATTAGAACAGGTGATATCTGAGATGCGGATACATCAAATTGATCGCTAATTTGCTTTTAGAGATTAATTATGAATAACTATCAATGCCAGGAAGAACGAATCCCAGAATTTCAGAGTAATTTAGCGTGATTTAATGGTACGATTTATTTTATCCCAGTTGCCTGAAGACGTATCAAGTGAAGTATCTTATTTAAAGATTTGATATTCGAATCTCAAACGTCCTTTTGGAAATACTTTTAATCTATAACTTTGGAAATAGTTTTAAATTCATCGTTCATTTATTAATTTACATTGAGATCACAAAATATGATTTTATTAAAAATACGAAAATTCCTTTTTTAAAAAATATGACTATTTCTAAAGAGATTTCAAAATCTGAAGTATTCGATAATAAAATGGGAATATAAAGAAATGTATATATGTACATATATATATTTGAATATACATGTATATATATATATATATATATATATATATATATATATATATATATATATATATATATATATATATATATATATATATATATATTTATATATATATATATAATATATATATATATATATATATATATACATATATATATATATATATATATATATATATACATATATATATATATATATATATATATATATATATATATATATATATATTTATATATATATATATATATAAATATATATATATATATATATATATATATATATTTATATATTTATATATTTATATATACACTCATGTCCATAAATTAAGGATAATGAAGTTCAGGCAATGAAAGAGACAAAATCAAAACAAATTTGATTTATTTGTAAAGTCTATTTATTAAACAAAAGGTAAAAAGCAAAAAAAGATGCTATATGTTTGACAAAATTAATAAAAATTGCGATTTTTACTCCCTGGATCAAATTTCAAAAAAGAACCTATTTACAGAAAACAGTATAACATGGTTAGTATGGTGGTTAATACGGAGTATGTCTTCCGGACGATGCAATACAAGCGTTACAACACCTATGCATGCTGAGTATCAGATTATCAATCTGATCTTGGGGAAAATTACACCACTCATCAAGCAATGCCCTCCGAAGTTCCGATAGACAGTTGGGAGGGGGTTGACGTGCTGCAATTCGTCGGCCAAGCATGTGCCACACATGCTCTATTGGATTCAAGTCCGGTGAGTATGCTGGCCAATCCATACGGGTGATATCCTCCGATTGAAATCATTCGTCTACAATGTTTGCAAGGTGAGGTCGGGCGTTGTCATCCCTATACAGAAATTCAGGACCCATGGCGCCCCGAAACAAACGTACATGTTGTTCCAGAATGACATCCCTATAGATGTGGCCTGTCATCGTTACACTCTGAACATGTAGGTCAGTTCTGGAACCAAGAATAATTCCTCCCCAAACGAGCCATCCTGCACCACCGTAACGGTGTCGTTCAATGGTGTTCTCTTGGTGGTAACGGGTACCTGGCGCTCTCCATATGAAAGTACGGCGAGAACCAGAATGTAAACTGAACCTGGACTCGTCGGAAAACATCACACATTTGACAGGCCTACGAGCATATAGACCAATGTTCCCTAAGCGTCTGTACACTGTCTAGCTTGAAACTGTCGTACCGGTAGCTGAAGAGAGCTGACGAGACAGGTCTGATGCTGTGCTCCGTCTGTTTCTTTTGGCAGTAACTGCCAAATACCGGTCATCATTCGGCGTAGTAACTCGGGGGCGACCTGTGCTGTAACATCTACTCACATTACCATCATGTTTGAATCGTTGCCAAAGCCTGGAGATGACACTCTGGGCGATTCCAAGTTCCTCGGATACTTCCAGCTGGGTACGTCCACATTCCAGTCGTCCGATAATTCTACCACGTAAAAAATCATCCAAATGCTTCCTTTTTGCCATGACTATGCTGTTATTGCACTGAAAGGCTTTTAAAGCGCTTGTGAACAATTTTACTTCTTTGCTACCATTCCTTATATACCCTTTCATACACTCTCGTCATTGTGATGTACTATCCGCGCCATCTGGTGGTTTCCTGCAATATGATTATTCTTCTTCAAGATGTGTGTAATAATTCTACAAGTGAAATTTTATTTTAGAGCTCAATTTCTGTGTGATTCTGAATTATCCTTAATTTATGGGCATGAGTGTATATATATATATATATATATATATATATATATATATATATATATATACATGTATATATATGCATATATATATATATATATATATATATATATATATATATATATATATATACATATATATATATATATTATATATATATATATATATATATATATATATATATATATATATATATTATATATATATATATATATATATATATATATATATATATATATATATATATATATATATATATATATATATATATATATATATATATATATATATATATACTTTTAATCTATAAATTTGGAAATAGTTTTAAATTCATCGTTCATTTATTAATTTACAAAATATGATTTTATTAAAAATACGAAAATGTCTTTTTCTAAAAATATGACTATTTCTAAAGAGATTTTAAAATCTGAAATATTCGATAATAATACGGGATTATAAAGAAATGTATATATATATATACATATATATATTTATATATATATGTATATATATACAAGTATATATATATATATATATATATATATATATATATATATATCTATATATATATATATATATATATATATATATTATATCTCTCTCTATATATATATATGAATATTTAGACACAAAAGATGACAAGCATGAATTATGAGTTCTTATTTTATTTGTTTTGCTATTTGTGAGAGCAATATTCTTAACTTATACAAAATAACATGAAAATAATGACATTTTACAAATTTCTATACTTTTTTTATATTTTATTACACTCATAAAAGTAAATTATTTAGTTATATTCAGCGTATATATCATTTAACAATATATTTAGATATTTTTATATTTCAATGCCAAAAATTATGCGATGCAATGACCATTATATCATATTATTTTTAAAAACATTTTTAGGTCGCTAACTGCAATTTAAAGTCCATTGTAAGACCACTGCGTAATTTGTGTATTCAATTGACAGATAAAATTTGAGAGAGAATACCTAAATAAAATGAAGTTTTTTTTTTTTGAGGAAAACACTTGAGAATGAAATAAATATTTGAATGAAATTAAAGATAAATAAATTATGATTTTTATGTTTATAAGGAACTATAGAAGGATACTATTTTCACTTTCCAGCATAAGTAATCACAAGCATTTGTTAATATCATTCATCTGTGATGCACTGAAGCTTATTTGAAAAAGTAAAATTTATTGTAATTTATACCGTATAAAAATAATGTTGTCGAACTCCAGCGAAAGGCAATTAAGAGCTTGTAAATAATGTATAGAAACAGGTGAAAGTATGAACTTTTAATGTCATTTCACGGTTACAAATATAACACATATATAGTTTAGAAAAAATAATTGCTCTGTAGAAAGTTAGGTAAGTTGATGATTTCATATCCATATTGTAGTGAAAATTAACCCAATTGGACTGATGTGTATTATTACGGACTGCTAGGTTTATAAAAGGATGCTTTAAACTTCCGACATTTATTCTGTGTGTACGAGGAATGTATTGTTTAATAAGTTAAGCATATTACAAGACGAGGGCTTGTGTTAGAAGGGCTTGACCTTTGGTATTTTATTATGAGTTGAATTCATTTAGTGAGTTACTTTATTTTAAATATTTTTTGGCTTATCAGAATAAGTAGAAATCCAACATATGTAAATCAAAAATAAAAAAGAGATTGAATTTAAACATGTCTTTTCAGGTACAAACAATCTACGTTTTCTCATGACAACGAATGCAGAAACTGAAAAACAAATTAATCAAAGAGGTAGAAAATCGAGGATTTATATAAGTTCCGTGATGAAACAATTTCATGGAAGAATGAACATACATATTATGAATGCTTTACAGGAGATCTAGTAGAGAATGACACTTTTGAATAGGGAAAACAGTGATAATTAGCACATGCTGTGGTTTTTTCAGCATTTGAATGTACTCGATAAATAATACAGCTTAATCGTAACTGCAAAACAGCTGTCTGTGTTAAAATTACTTATTTAAGCCTTACTTTACTTACGTTGACTTTGTCCTTAATTGTCCTATTTTCGCCCACAGTTTTTACTTTTTCGTATCCTGCAGCCAAGCATAAGCATTCATTTATATAATGATTGAAAGAAAATTGTTTCGCTATCGAGAAATTTGTCGTATATACTATGAAGTTATATTACAGGTTTCATTAAAGAAACGTAAAAGTGATCCATTTTCAATTAACATACATTATTCTAGTAAAAGACTTTAAGTTGATTTTTATTTATGAAACAATGTTGATAAGATAATAATAGTAAAGATAATTCTTTACTCTAATATTTTTCAAAGATTTTATTGAACTCATTCTCTTTAAAGGTATTTATGTGAAACAAAAAGTGTTAAGTGGTATCACAACTCCTGTATATTTTTAAAAAGCATTTGTAATAAGTTGTATTTAAGTTATTTTTATTCTTGCAAAATTTGCACAAGGTTTTAAGGCAAGGTCTTTGAAATGTTGCACAATGTAACAAAATATGCTAGTTAATTTGTACTATCACTTGTCTTTAAGCAAAAGAAAGTTTTTTGGAAAATTAGAGACTTGACAAATGCTAGACACTGTTTTCAAGTATGGAGATATTAGCACTCTTGGTTTTTAATCTTATAATGCAGCGTTTATTACCCTTAAGTATTTGCGTACTAATTTTTAACCATACTTTTCATTGTATTCTTTTAATAACTATAATTACAACACTAATTCATTTTGAGTATTTCGGAGCTAAAGCTACATTACACCCTTAATTACACACTTATCAATACTAAGTATGAATATTGATATTTAAAAACCTCACACAAGAGAGTCACTTATGTTTATTAAATTGCATGTAATTTAGTATTGAAATGTTGAATTTTAAATATGTTATTTTAAGTACTGATATAAACCTATCTAGAAGTATAAATGCGTAAATATTTATTTTATAATTTATTACATCAGAATGTTTTTTGTTTAGCTTTCTTTGAAATAAAGTATAATTTATTTTAAAGAAAAAAAAATTTTTTAATAGCATTTACTTTTAATAACATTTAACTTTCGCTATGCTCGAGCTCCCCATTTAGTATTATCACGTCCCACATGTTAAAAACAACTGTTTTAAATTTTGAATTCATTTAGTTTTTAATTTCTTATTATATTAAATATATTATTATAAGTACTGATATAAACCTATCTAGAAGTACAAATGCGTAAATATTTATTTTACAATTTATTATTTCAGAATGCTTTTTGTTTAGCTTTCTTTGAAATAAATTATAATTTATTTTAAAGAAAAAACTTTTTAATGACATTTACTTTTCGCTATGCTCGAAATCCCCATTTAGTATTATCACGCCCCACATGATAAAAATCACTGTTTAAAATTTTGAATTCATTTAGTTTTTAATTTCTTATTATAGTAAATATATTATTATAACTACTGACATAAACTTATCTATAAGAATAAATGAGTAAATATTTATAATTCTTTATTTCAGAATGATTTTTGTTTAGCTTTCTTTAAAATGAATTAAGTTTTTAATAACATTTACTTTTTGCTATGCTCTCTATCCCCATTTAGTATTATCACGTTCCACAAGTTTTTTAACTTGTGGAACGTGATAATCACTGTTTTAAATATTAAATTAATTTAATTTTTAAGTTTTTTAAATATTTAAAATATATTTAAAATATTTTATACTTTTTGGAGCCTAAATGCTAGCTTTCTAATTAAAGATATAATTAATTTTGTAATAATATTCACCCAACCAGCCGTAAGTGGAAGGTTTCTTAAATTCTTCGATAAGTTTTATTAAAAAAATCCATATGTTTTGTAACATATTTTATTGCGTATCTTCCTTTTAATAGATAGATATCCAACTTTATCTTCTATGTTCAAATTTATATGCAGGCATATATACCTATTAAAACATTTTCGTATTTATTTATCTTACTTTAAACTTTATTGCATTTCGCCTTATTGGCATGATCACTTCTCATTTCGTTAGATGTTTATATAGATATTAAAATGAATTTACTGTTTAGTCTAAATTTATATGTAGTCATATATACATATTAAAACATTTTCTTATTTATTTATCTTTCTTTAAACGTTATTGCATTTCACCTTATTGGCATGTTCACTTCTCATTTCGTTAGATGATTATATAGATATTAAAATGAATTTACTGTTTAGTTGTAATATGTCAGCAAAACTGCTTTTATAATGTACGACTTAATTCAAGAAAAGCTTACGATAATCAATATCATGAGCGATTTAAGGCGGTGCAGTTGTTACAAAACTTTAGGAAATTCTTTACAGATATTGAATTTATAGAAAAGCTAAATAAATCAATATTGACATTAGAGTCTGAAACAGTAATTAATTAGAAAATCAATAATATTCGAGATTTTAAAAGAATTTCATCAACTCAAAAGTATTTCCTCGTACAAAATACTACAGAAGGTATTTAAAAATTTTCCTTTTAATGTAGAAATCGTTATTTTATATAGTTTTTTAACAAACGCGTATTTAATAACTGTAGACTTATATGATGATAAATAAAAGGATATTTCAAAATATATAGCAAAAAACCAACACAAAATTATTCCTGATAATTCAAATAGCTTTAAATTATAATACTGGCTACATTAATAATATTTACCTTCCGGTAAGCAACCACATTTTAATAACGATATTATGAAAAAAATATTATTTTATTTTAAATATAAAATCTTAACTTTCGGAAACAATTTTCAGTATTCTTCTACAGTCATCAAATGTCAAGATATAGCTATTTAGTCATCCCCATGACTGCTATAAAGATAACAGAAATGCACTGTTAAAGGACAGGACTTAAAATAAGTACTTATTAAAATTAAATAAGTAAATAATATATAAAGTAAATAAGTAGTTTAGCTTTAAAATAAAGAAATAAATTACTGCAACATATTTATGAATATCAAATCATGAAATCAAGTCACATATAAAAAAAATGTTTTTAAGTCAATTCCTACTGAGGTCAACAAAGAAAAATTTTATTGTAGTTACTTTTTATTAAATAATTGCAATTTATATAAATATATATATATATATATATATATATATATACATATATATATATATATATATATATATATATATATATATATATATATGTATATATATATATATATACATATATATACTTATATATATACATATATATATATATATATATATATATATATATATATATATATATATACATACATATATATATATATATACACACATATATGTATATGTATATATATATATATATACATATATATATATATATATATATATATATATATATATATATATATATATATATATATATATATATATATATATATATATATATATATATATATATATATATATATATATATATATATATATATATATATATATATATATATATGTATACATATATATATATATATATATATATATATATATATATATATATATATATATATATACATATATATATATGTATATATATGTATATATATATATATATATATATATATATACAAATACATATATACATATACATGCATATATACATATATAAATATACATATATATATACATAAATATATACACATATATATATATATACATATATATATATATATATATATATATATATACATATATATATATATATATACATATATATACATATATATATACATATATATATATATATATATATATATATATATATATATATATATATATATATATATATATATATATATATATATATATATATATATATATATATATATATATATATATATATATATATATATATATATATATATATATATATATATATATATTGCTTCTCAATATTTTATAAAATATATTACAAAGATCTTAAGAAAAATTTTCAAAAATCTGAATATCAAAATTTTAGTTCTAAACATGGTAGGTTATCTCAAATGGACAAATGAATTTCAAAATGACAGAATTTCACCAAAAATATGAAACAATTTTCCTTTAAAAAATAATAAGTTAGCTATACGCTTCATTTTCAAAAGACATTTTTCGTATAACATGGTTATTTTACTGCAGTGATATCTGTTTCCTGACACACAGTCTTATTTTAAAATTAAAATTAAAAAACTTCAGATTAAACATTTTTGTGTTGAATTTTTAATTTAAAATATTTCTAGTGCATTACTTATATGTGTTTTTAATTCAAACCTATCTGTTAATGTATTTCTCAAAAAACTGTGTACGCTTTATAAAATCTCAAAGTATTTCTTCATGTTACAGAGAATTTAGTATTATGAAATAGAAAAAGAAAGTTGCTAAATCATTGTATAACCGGAAAAATTGTGCTACATAAAAGATTTTAATCTAAATGAAAATTGGTACCCATCATTGCTTCTATCTAGATTCTAAAGGTAAAAAAAGTATAAAAGCAATAAGTTTATCTGTTGTGTGCTAATTTTGTGGGATAAATATTGTGGAATGACCCAATTTTTATCAAATAGTGTCGCATTGCAATCAAGAATTATTTTCTAACATATTTTAGTCTATTACATGTTTTATTTAACAATAGTATATATTCTCGTTGTAAAATTAATAAAAAATTAAAAACATAGATTCAGTAACTGTTGTACTGCGACTCAAGCTTGTTTCTTAACTTGGTATGAAAATAACATCATTTTTTGCAATAAATAAACAAATAGCAGAAAAAATTTAAAATATTAGATATGATTAATAGTTGTAATTAATAATAGTTCATGTTACATTAAGTTATTGATAGGATTGTTATATTAAATTCATAACAGAATGATGGATTTTGTGACTTAAAATGTTCCAGATGCATAAATTTTATGTGTTCTTTATTAAAAATTGTCTGTTAATGTATTTCTCAGAAAAACTGGGTAGGATTTATAAAGTCTCAAAACATTTCTTTGTGTTACACAGAAATTAATGTCATGAAATAGGAAAATAAGGTTACTAAATCACTGTATAACTCGAAATAATTGTGCTACATAAATAAATTTTAATGTAAATGAAAATCGATATCTGGCATTGCTTCTATCTAGATTCTAGAAGTAAAATAAAAAAATAAAAGCAATTAGCTTATTTGTTGTGTGCCAATTTTGTGTGGTAAATATTGTGGAATGATATAATTTTTATCAAGTAGTCTCGAATTATAATCAAGAATTATTCTCTAATATATTTTAGTCTATTACGTGCTTTATTTAACAATATGATATATTCTCTTTGTTAAATTAATAATAAAGTTAAAAACATAGATTCAATAACTGTTGTACTGCGAATCAAGATTATTTCTTAACTTGGTATGAAAATAACAGCCTTTTTTTGCAATAAATAAACAAATAGCAGAACAAAATTTAAAATATTAGATATGATTAATAGTTGTAATTAATAATAGTTCATGTTACATTAAATTATTGATAGGGTTGTTATATTAAATTTCATAACAGGATGATTGGTTTTGTGACTTAAAATGTTTCAGGTGCATTACTTTATTAAAAATTGTCTGTTAATGTATTTCTCAGAAAAACTGGGTATGATTTATAAAATCTCAAAACATTTCTTCGTGTTACAGAGAATTTAATATCATGAAATAGAAAAATAAAGTTACTAAATCACTGTATAACTCGAAATAATTGTGCTACATAAATAAATTTTAATGTAAATGAAAATCGATATACGGCATTGCTTCTATCTAGATTCTAAAGGTAAAATTAAAAAATTAAAGCAATTAGCTTATTTGTTGTGTGCTAATTTTGTGGGGTAAATATTGCGGAATGATATAATTTTTATCAAGTAGTCTCGAATTATAATAAAGAATTATTCTCTAATATATTTTAGTCTATTACGTGTTTTATTTAACAATATGATATATTATCTTTGTTAAATTAAGAATAAAGTTAAAAACATAGATTCAACAACTGTTGTACTGCGAATCAAGATTATTTATTAACTTAGTATGAAAATAACAGATTTTTTTGCAATAAATAAACAAACAGTAGAACAAAAATTAAAATATTATACATCCCCTATATAATAATAGCCTAATTTATATGTCCGTCTGTCCTCGAATTCATGAAGCGGTTGGACCTGGAATGGATAGGTTTAGTTTAGTTTGGAGCACTACAGTCTACTGTTTTGCACACGAGGGCTAATGAGACCGGGACCTACTGCTTAAAGCCGATTCCGAACGGCTACGAACATCCATGCCATAGTGGGAATGGATAGAGATATCCATATTGGATGCTTGATGAGTTAGGCTTAGCAAAATTCAAAGCTAATCTTTAAAACATTCAAAATCCACCCCTTACTTCCAATTTGATCGTTTTATGCATTTATTTCAAGCCTTATTTTTTCAGGTTAAGAGCAGGTGATTAAATTTATCAATTTATCACAAATAGGTAAAAATAACATTTTTTTCTAGCATTATGACATCATTCCTTTAAACATCTCACTTAATCATTTATTATTTTAAATTATTGGGTTAGCAAAATTCAAAGCTAGTCTTTAAAACATTCAAAATCCACCCCTTACTTCCTATTTGATCGTTTCATGCACTTATTTCAAGCCTTATTTTTTCAGGTTAAGAGCAGGTGATTAAATTTATCAATTTATCACAAATAGGTAAAAATAACATTTTTTTCTAGCATTATGACATCATTCCTTTAAACATCTCACTTAATCATTTATTATTTTAAATTATTGGGTTAGCAAAATTCAAAGCTAGTCTTTAAAACATTCAAAATCCACCCTTTACTTCCTATTTGATCGTTTCATGCACTTATTTCAAGCCTTATTTTTTCAGGTTAAGAGCAGGTGGTTAAACTTATCAATTTATCACAAATAGGTAAAAATAACATTTTTTCTAGCATTATGACATCATTCCTTTAAACATCTCACTTAATCATTTATTATTTTAAATTATTGGGTTAGCAAAATTCAAAGCTAGTCTTTAAAACATTCAAAATCCACCCCTTACTTCCTATTTGATCGTTTCATGCACTTATTTCAAGCCTTATTTTTTCAGGTTAAGAGCAGGTGATTAAATTTATCAATTTATCACAAATAGGTAAAAATAACATTTTTTTCTAGCATTATGACATCATTCCTTTAAACATCTCACTTAATCATTTATTATTTTAAATTATTGGGTTAGCAAAATTCAAAGCTAGTCTTTAAAACATTCAAAATCCACCCCTTACTTCCTATTTGATCGTTTCATGCACTTATTTCAAGCCTTGTTTTTCAGGTTAAGAGCAGGTGATTACATTTATCAATTTATCACAAATAGGTAAAAATAACATTTTTTCTAGCATTATGACATCATTCCTTTAAACATCTCACTTAATCATTTATTATTTTAAATTATTGGGTTAGCAAAATGCAAATTTTCATACGTTTTAAATCACCACTTACTTATTTGATCGTTAAATAATTATCTTTTATATTTGGTTAAATAGTAGATTAAATATTATAATTTTTAATTAATCATCATTATATTTTTTGTAAAAATTTTTCATTTATTAAAACAATTATATTAAAAATTTTAAATTATATATCTTTGAAAATAAAAAAGTTTATTCGTTTGTGTGTTTGTTTTTATACAGAATCACACGATTTGACTAAATGAATTCAATGTGATTCTAATCTGCATTCATAGCTTAGAGGAGTACACTCATGTCCATAAATTAAGGATAATTCAGAATCACACAGAAATTGAGCTCTAAAATAAACATTTTACCTGTAGAATTATCACACACATCTTGAAGAAGAATATGCAAATTTCAGGAAACCACCAGATGGCGCAGATAGTACAATGACGTTACAATGACGAGAGTGTATGAAAGGGGTATATAAGGCTTGTACTGCTTCGTCCGGGAGACATACTCCGTATTAACCATCATACTAACCATGTTATACTGTTTTCTGTAAATAGGTTCTTTTTTGAAATTTGTTCCAGGGAGTAAAAATCGCAATTTTTATTAATCATGTCAAACATATAGCATCTTTTTTGCTCTTTACCTTTTGTTTAATAAATAGACTTTATAAATAAGTCTAATTTGTGTTGCTTTTGTCTCTTTCATTGCCTGAACTTCATTATCCTTAATTTATGGACATGAGTGTATGAAGATAAACTAATTAGTGAGCATGAACCAGATAATTCTCAGCTCCAAAACAAACTATTTTTTTTATCTAACTCATTGGGTACTTTACAATTCTGGAAATTTAAAACTTTTACTAATCCAGTCATATGACGGGCTATATGTTAGTAATTAATAGTTGCAAATAATAATAGTTCATGTTATATTAAATTATTATAAGATTGTTATATTAAATTCATAACAGGATGATTGGTTTTAAAATTAATCATTTATCATATTTCCTAATTCAATCAAATAGATATTTCAAATTATCAGCTACATTTCAACCCAGTGTCACCTGTAGCAAATGTTTTATTTAATCATAACAAACTACATTTATTTTAAAAGATAATTCCTAGATTTCATTGTTCAGAGAAAAATGTGTAAATGTTACAGTTGGGATAATTTTATACCTATTGAAGTACTTCCAGGAAGGTCTCGGTTGAAGTGACATGAAAACATTTATTTTGGATTTCGCTAATGGCAAAGATGGACTGTATTTCAACGAAGGAACCATTTTGTGAGCGAAAGAAGACTCGAGTACATAGTTTTATCGGACTCGGGGGAAAGCTGTTATCATACAATGCGCACATATATTTTCACTGCATTTTACTGTTGCATCTGAGGAGGTCATCAGGCATTCATTGTGGGTGTCGTGGGATACAGCGTTGCGTGAAATGTATTGCAGGAAATAAAGAGAAAATTATTTTAGAAAATATAGGGTCGCAGTGGAAGAGAATGGAAAAATTCACACCGGCTCTAAAGTGTCGATTTATTTTAATGAGATGGATGTGTATTGCTTTTTATGTGTTTTATAAATATGCTTATTAGATTTAATAATGTAAAAATAACAATGACTTAAAAATGTACTTTTTTATTGTGGAGAAATTTATAGTTACACATTAAGCATTTATAATGGGAAAATAACAGAGATTTAAAAATATATGTTTTTTTATTCTATCATTTTATAATTACACATCAAACATTTATAATGTGAAAATGACAGTGATTTCATGTGCGTTTTTTATTGTGTAACTTTATAATTACACATTAAGCATTTATATAGTGAAAATAACAACGATTTAAAAATATAAGTTTTTCTTGGATCATTTTATAATTACACATTAAGCATTTATAATGTAAATATAACAATGACTTAATGCACGTTTTTTTTAAATGGGGAATTTTATAATTACACATTAAGCATTTATAATGTGAAAAAAACAATCATTTAATGTACGTGTTTTATTGTAAAATTTTATACTTACACATTACGCCTTTATAATGTGAAAATAATAATGATTTACTATGAATTTTTTTATTATGTAAATTTATAATTACATATTAAACATTTATAATGCGAATAAAGCAATGACTTCATGTACGTTTTTCATTATGTAATTTTATAATTATATATTAAGCATTTATAATGTGAAAGTAAGAATGACTCAAAGTGCATTTTTTTATTGTGTAATTTTAAAATTACACATTAAGCATTTATAATGGAAAAATAACAATGATTTAAAACTGTATGTTTTTCAACTGGGAAATTTTATACTTACGCATAAATCGTTTATAATATAATAATAACAACGACTTAAAAATGTATGAGCTTTTGATAGAGAGTTTCAAAATAATACATTAAGCATTTATAATGTAAAATTACAATGACAGTAATTTACGTTTCTGATTGGATAATTTTAAAATTTCACATTAAACATTTATAAAGAACATACATGCAGTTATATTTAACTGAGCTTGTTCCTTAACCTAGATTGAAAATTGAAATGAATTTGTTGACTTTTTAAAATATTTGAAGTTATAATTATACATTAGAGTTAGTTAATAATTAAATTCACAATATTATTTGAACATTTTAATTGCAGGAGCATTTGACGTCCATGAGAAAGCTAAGTTTATCTTCTTAGCTCAACTAATCGTATTTCGTTAACGTTACTTAGTTTTGGTATTTAGCGTACCCTTGTATATACTTTGTATACACCCTCTTAACACTCTTTACTTAGCTCTCCTTGTGCCATCACTTCATTATGTAAGGAAATGGAAAAAGTTTTGACCTGTGAGCTAAAACAGCTAATTGCCTCAATAAACCCAACACATTTATTTAAATTTATTTCTCTTTTTTTTTCTAATAATATAACAACCTCACTTTATCCAACATTAATATCATTGTAAGTTTGTAGTGTGTAAAAAAAACCCATTACACATTCACACATATGCATACATACATACATGTATATATATATATATATATATATATATATATATATATATATATATATATATATATATATATATATATATATATATATATATATATATATATATATATATATATATATATATATATATATATATATATATATATATATATATATATATATATATATGACAGGGCTACTAAACACACTATAGTCCTGAATACAACTTCATATCTTTATTTAAGTCTCATCACACACTACTTTCAGTTATGAGTAATGGCGTCTCACATTGGCGTCCAACTTCTAACAAGGCAGGCTTCGATGCTTCAGGGAGATACAGGTCTGACCGTGAAATGTGCATACTGCTCTCTGCCCAGATCACTGTGCATGATCCGTATTTATGTGGCTAACTTCTCATGCCGCGTCACTTTCAATAAAAGAATCCCTAATTAAAATCTCTTAAAATTAATCTACATTTAAAATCCTGACATATATATATATATATATATATATATATATATATATATATATATATATATATATATATATATATATATACATATATATATATATATATATATATATATATATATATATATTTATATATATATATATATATATATATATATATATATATATATATATATATATATATATATATATATATATATATATATATATATATATATACATACATATATATATATATATATATATATATATATATATACATATATATATATATATATATATATATATATATATATATATATATATATATATATACATATATATATACATACATACATATATATATACACACACACACACACACACACACACATATATATATATACCTTTTAATCTACCTTTTGTGTAGAGATTTGAAAAATCTTTCTTAGCTATCTTTGAAAATATTGCCGATATCAAATACTCTAAAATGGCCCCGACTTGCTATATGTACCTAAACATATATTATCCTTGCTGGTCGGAGGAAAATAAGAAAATATTAATAATGTTTTTAATACTTTCTAGTTTATATTAAATATTTTAGTTCCTATAGTGGGAGTTCTACGTATATCTACTGCTAAATAATGTAATGCTATATGTTGTAATAATGTAAAACTTAGAGCAAAGTATAAGCTACAAACGAGGAAGAAAAATATATTCCTTTTCTTTCGAAGCATAACATTTTATTGCTCCTTTTACCATTCAGTTACATAATACTTTCTATTAAAATTAATTTACAAAATAATATTTTAGTACAAGCAAAATTTAATGGTAAACAATTTTTATTCAGAATTTGCATGCAACATCATTTTCAAAATATTTAGATTGAAAAAAAATATTAAATATTATTTTTACTGGTCCAAGGAAAATAAGAAAACATCAATAATGTTTTTAATACTTTGTAGTGTGTATTAAATATTTTAGTTCCTATAGTAAGAGTTCTATGTATACCTACTGCTAAATAATGTACTGCTAAATTCTGTAATAATGTGAAACTTAGAGCAAAGTGTAAGCTACAAGCTAGGAAGAAAAATAGATTTATTTTTTCTTGAAACATAACATTTTCTTGCTGCCTTTACCATTCCGTAACATAATAATTTCACTTAAAATTCATTTACAAAATAATATTTTAGTACGAAGCAACAGTTAATGGTAAACAGTTTTTGCATTCAGAACTTGAATGCAATATCATTTATAAAATATTTAGACGGGAGAAAATTGTATTTAAATACACATTATGGGATTAGTTTTAATTAATTTTTGATAGTTTTTTATTTTAATATAATAGTGCATTTAATTTTCTAAAACCATTTAATCTATTTCTCTCTACAGGTGCTTTTGGAAAAGTTATCCTGAATATGTGTTTTAAATTATAATCTTATGTATCTTAAATATTTTAAGTATTTTACTAAAAAATAATAATTAATTTTAAAGTATATCCTTCATACAATAATAATAACATCAATAAATTTAATTCTTATGAAGTTTATTTCTTATACCTTAAGTAATAAATGATTTTAACATTGAAGTGCATTTAGCTGTGTAAAAGGTTCTATTGTTTGCTTAAGATATTTTTGGAAAATTATCTTAAAATATAAGTTTTGATTTATAATGTAATATACCTTACATATTTTACAAATATATAAAAATTAGTTTTAATTGATATACTTCAAAATAAAGATAATATTTCTTAAGAAATTTACTTCTAATCCTTTTAAACAATAAATATGTATTTAAGAAAAGTAATCAATTTTAAGCCTTAAAAATAATCAAATTTTTTAATTACTTGAAATAAATATTAATGAAATGACGTTTGGTCCCAGTATCAAAAACTAGTTTGAAATATTTCTTGTTTAAACACTCACTATTCTAAAATGAAATTTGATTAATAATATAATTAGTTTAAACATATAAATTCAAAATTAATTTAAAATCCTATGTAGTTGGATTAATAAATATATAAAAAATAAATTTTAGATGTATCTCTTGAAACAATAGTAAAAATTATACATAATTAGTTTTATAAAGGTAAAAATGTTTTAAATTTACATTAAATTATTTCTGAAAAATTATTTTCAAGCAGTACTCTTGTGTACCTCATA
>CM063501.1:140919367-140941867 GCA_032207245.1 Pardosa pseudoannulata
TTTAGAAAGCAAGAGTATGTTATTTTCCTACAAATATTTTCCAAATAATTTATATATACATCATATATATATATACATATAATATATATATATTATATATATATATATATACATACATATATATATATATAAAAATATATATATACATATATATATATATATATACATATATATATATATATACAATATATATATAAATATTATATATATACATATAATATAAATATAATATAATATATATATATATATAATTTATATATATATATACATACATATATATATATAATATATATATAATACATATATATATATATATAAAATATACATATATATAAATATATACAAATTTATACAAATATAATATATATATAATATATAAAATATATATATTTGCACTATATACAAATAATATATATATATACATATATATACATATATATACATAAAATATACATATATACATATATATATACATATATAATTATAATTTACATGTTACGTTACAATTTACTCATGTTTTGTAACCAAACGATAATTGGTTAGGGTGCTGGTGTTTAGAGTTCGTGGGTTCGAGTCTCACACATGGATGTTCGTTGCCGTCCGAAATTGGCTTTAAGCTGTAAGTCCCGGTTTATTAATCGTGTTGCAAAAATAGAAATCCAAACCAAACCAAACCACGTTTTTTAATTTAAGAATCAAGTTAAAATAAGATAATGTAATAAAAACAATTTTCATGGATTTGCACTCTAAACAAAAAATCCACATTTGCACTCTAAAGACAAAAAAAAAAAAATCTAAATTTATAATGATGGACATGGTGCCATGTATTACATTACGAATTATTTACATATTTATGTATATTTCCTACAAATAATTTTCTACGAGGGTTAATGATATTATATAGATGGAGTAGTATGGTCGACATCTAAATTTGTTTAAGGAAATCTTTAAATGCGTACCTACCAAAAATATAAAATATAATAACATGAAGACAGAATAATATAATTCGATATGTACCCCAAATCATAAGTTATTGGAGGGAAATAAACATAACCAAAGGACCTATTTGACTAACCAAATTAAATATTTTATAATGTTCATTTGATTGTATACCATAATTTTCTTGTTTAATTGTTAACCAAACAACGTGAAAACTAAAACTTTAAAATGTAAGTTTATTTACGTACTTGTGATATGAATTGAAAAATTGTCATTTAAAGTTGACAGCAATAGTAAATATTCGACAAAAATTACGCATATGCATTCTTAAACATTTAAGAAATACTTTTTTAGATTATTTCCAGTTAATTTAATAAATGAGATTTACTTGAACAGATTGTATTCTTCAAATTATTCTAATAGAAATTTAACAAGAGATTTACAAAGTGACAGTAGAATTGTAAATATTTAACTGTAACGGACATACTGGATTTACTTTTACTTCAAAGCTGGATGTTTTATGAAAATGAGGAAACAAAAACTTTTAGTGATAAACAGCTACATTTATATTTCTTTAATCGCAATTTATTACGTTACAGATTGATAAAACTCTCTAGCTTCATACCGGCGCCATGTATTAAATAAAAACTATAAAATATTTAAACTCTTTTAATTGTGATAATTTATATACGTTGCTTTTTTACAGACAAATCAATAAATTTGAATGTAAGATAATAATTTTTAAAGAACGGAATAGAAACGAAAAATATCTCGGTATATTAGAAATATTATTTTTATGTGAAGTTGATAATTTTTAAAGTAGCAAAAAATTGTATAATTTTAATTTTATGTAGTAAACTAACGTGCTTTGAAATATTTTGAAGAGATAGGTAATAATTTATGGGCTGCCAGTCATATAAACTAACTATCTTTGCTTAAATCTTGCATAACTCAAATTCTCTATTCGTCTGTAGTTTTATTTTTTAATACAAAGCCACTATTAACAAGTAGCCATAGTCTAATATATGTTAAGCCATTGAATAACCTTTGTGCCATATTTAGAAAGTTACGAAACAAACAGAGATATCTTTTGGAGCTCTGAATCTACATTATGCTTATTAGAATTGGGTTTTTGTAAATATTTCCGTATGTTTCAATGCTCTGGTGGAAGAACAAACAGGCGTCTTAACAAGCAAAGTCTCGGTCTATTTACTGCGCCACTATAAATGTTACATTTCCCCACTTTGAATATTTCTCTGTAATGACTTTCATATTTCAAAGATGTAGTTAAACTTATCTGAATTACTTTTCAATCACATTTGTTGTTTCATCTGGAATATAAATTCTTCCTCACATTGCCTGAAGCTAGTAATTATTATAAAATTTTTAACATCGCTAATGCTAGTTTGTGCCACTTTGTGTTTCATTTGCGGCCCTTTTTTATTCCACTTTGTTAAAATAATGCTGTGGGAACCAGCCTATTATGATTTTTAATATTTTGAAATTGTTCAACTCTTATGATTGCTAAAACATATTTATTTTACATTAACGAACATACATAGCGGCTTATTTATGACTTTTTAAACTGATATTAGTCTTGCATTGTAAATCTTTAAGTTTTCAGAGGAAGACATTAATTATCAGGAAGGTAATAAAGTTTTTGTACATTTAAAGAATTGAAAAATCAATATTTTTTTCAAAAGGGTTTTTATTGTTTAACTGTTGAAATCTTCATAAAAGGTGGCTATCGAGGACAGTGAAGTATTGAAATAGTAGTATTATAAGTATTATAAGTATGCCCAGTGACGTTGGGGTAGCGCTTCGCGTTCCCACGGCACAGGTCCGAGGTTCGTTAACCGGGTTGGGCAAGGTTCACTCAGCCTTTCATCCCTTCAGTGGGTAGAGAAATTGAGGACCAAGCATGCTTGGGAACTAAACACTGGGGATTCCGCGTAAGATTGACCACCTAACCGGAACTTCGCACCCCAGGGCCTTTGGTCAAGCAAACGGAGATTGGCACGGTAAGCCTTGGCCCCCTAGGGGCTGTTGCGCATTTTAGTAGTAGTATTATAAGTATAATATTTATAATTATAACAGTTGCGTTTAATCCTTTGTATAATGATATTTTTACTGAAATGTGTATCTTTTAATTTTTAAAATGTGTGTGAGGAAAGCAATGATTGTCAAGACGATAAAATTTTTTTTTTGCATATCAGCCATTCCATAGAAACGGGTGTGACACATTGAACTACTTTTTATTACTTTTCCTATAAAAAATATAATATTCCAAATATATATTTTTTCTGAAGCAATAATAACACCTACGGTAGAATTTTGCTACAAATAAAGAATTTAGAATTCTTCTGTACGTGTTTAAAAAATTATAAATATGCTGTTACGGGTGTTGTTAAAACAAATCACTCTCTTTTTACTCTGAATAAAAAACTCTCTTTTACCGACAAATAAACGCCATTTTTATTATAACATCAACTTCAGAAAAAAATTCTAATCTCTAAAAGAAAACAATAATAACGTTGCCAATTTTTGAAACACAAATTTTAGAAAACATAAATAATATAATAATCACAAATAGTAACTATAGTAGCCAATCACAAAATATAATGTAAAGGGGAAATATTAGAGACAAAATATTTTACAGGTGTGATAATTATAACCGTCACACCCGTAACAGCATATTTATATTTTGTTAAACATGTAAAAAAACGGAAATTCTTTATTTTTTTGCAAAAAAATTGCTTTACAAAAATATATGAAATATTATATTCTTTAGAGAAAAAGTGATGAAAAGTGTCACAATGTGAGTTCAATGTGTCACACTCGTTTCTATGGAATCTCCCATATACAAAGAGTTTAATTATTGCTGCTATTTTTCCAAGATGTTACCATATACTGCAAGATGCTTTAAATGTAGAAATAGTCTCATAAGAAATGGAAATTATTTATTTTTTGCAAAAAAATTGCTTCACAAGAAATATATATTTGAAATATTATATTCTTTAGAGAAAAAGTGATAAAAAGTTGTTCAATGTGTCACACTAGTTTTATGGAATGGCTCATATATAAAGAGTTTAATTACTGCTGCTATTTTTCTAAGGTGTTATCATATACTGCAAGATGCTTTAAATGTAGAAATAGTCTCCTAAGAAACGGAAATCATTTATTTTTTTCAAAAATCTCTTTATTTTTTGGAAAAAAATTGCTTTACAAAAAATATATATTTGAAATATTATATTCTTCAAGAAAAAGTGATAAAAAGTAGTTTTATGTGTCACACTCGTTTCTATGGAATGGCTCATAAAGAGTTTAATTATTGCTGCTATTTTTCCAAGATGTTACCATATACTGCAAGATGCTTTAAATGTAGAAATAGTCTGATAAAAGGTTTCTGCAAAGGAAGATATAGAATTTCATTGTACTATGCATCACATTTATTTCACTTTAACCCCCATAGAAAACGTGCCATTTACGACTTTGCACGCTACTATTTGTCTTGCTTTGTAAATCTTGCAATATTTGAGAAGGCGACAATAATCGTGAGGAATACAACAATGCTTTTGCATTTTTAAAGAGCTTCAGAGTCATTGATATTTTTTTCCAAAATCTAGTCATTGCTTTAATTGTAGAAATTCTCCTAAAAAGGTTGCTAGCGAGGAAGATTAAGTATTTCATAGTAGTATGCATCACTTTTAATTCACGTTAACACCCATACATAACGGGATATCTATCTCATTTCGTATGCGCAATTAAAACACTGGAGGTCAAAATTTACACATCGTTGTCGTAAAGCGTGGTCCAAAAATATCTTCTTGAACGTGTTGAATTGGATTCGTAATACAGGGAAATAGGTTCAGGGTAAGGGCTGAATGCTCCGCATAATTGATTACCCTATTCATCTCTGTTTCCAAATAGAGTAATCTGACCTATTTACAATTTAAGGAGAAATGTTGTTAAATTCTAAGCATAAATCAATTATTCGTAAAGTACAATTTTATAAATTTATATTGAATATTGCATCTTGAATATTACACTTTGATATTTTAGATTTATTAAAACAATATGGGAAGAACAGTTAAATTTCAAAGTAATATCGTTATTCGTTGAGTATATTAAATTTTAGTCTGAAAAATATTATTGAACCTTGTGTACGTCATATTACTATTAAACGTAAAATACAATGTTATAAATTTATCTTGAATATTACATCTTGATATTTTAGATTTATTATTCGTTGCATATATTAAACTTTAGTCTGAAACATAAATATTGTTGAACCTTATGTACGGCATATTATATTTACCCCTAAAATACGTTATAAATTTATCTTGAATATTGCATATTGAATATTACATCTCGACATTTTAGATTTATTAAAACAATATGGAAAAAACCGTTAAATTTGAATGTGATATCGTTATTTGTTGTGTATATTAAACTTTAGTCTAAAAAACAAATATTGTTGAACCTTATGTACGGCATATTACCATTACCCGTAAAATACAATGTTATTAATTTATCTTGAAAATTGCATCTTGAATATTACATCTTGATATTTTAGATTTATTAAAACAATATGGGAAGAACCGTTTAATTTCAAAGTAATATCATTATGCATTGCGTATATTAAACTTTAGTCTGAAAAATAAATATTTTTGAACCTTATGTACGGCATATTACATTTACCCGTAAAATACAATGTTATAAATTTATCTTGAATATTGAATATTGAATATTCCATCTCTATATTTTAGATTTATTTAAACAATCTGGGAAAAACCATTAAATTTCAAAGTAATATTGTTATTCGTTGCATATATTAAACTTTAGTCTGAAAAATAAATGTTGAACCTTATGTACGGCATATTACCATTACCCGTAAAATACAATGTTATAAATTTATCTTTAATATTGCATCTTAAATGTTACATCTTGAATATTACATGTAGATATTTTAGATTTATTAAAACAATATAAGAAAATCATTTAATTTCAAAGTAATATCGTTATTCGTTGCGTAAATTAAACTTTAGTCTTAAAAACAAATGTTGTTGAACCTTAAGTATTTTTGTATAATTTATTTACTTAAGACAATATAAGAAGAAATATTTAAGCGTGGTCATATCATTTTTATTTATGAGGTATATAACCATCTCTTTAATTAAAAAAAATTATTTGAGGCTTATGCATTTAAGACTTATTTTTTAAAGAAAAATATTAAAGTTAGTGTATATTGCCACTATTCGTAAATCCTAATATTATCTCTTAAATTCTTAAAAAAAATTGTTGTTGCGGCTTATGTACTTATGTCTTATTAAGACTATTTGAGAAGAAATATTAAATTCTAGGCATTTACCTTAAGTATAATATTGTTCCTTGATTTAAAAAATATTGTTGAGGCTTATGTATTTAAGACTTACTTACGGCTACTTAAGAAGCATTACAAATAACGGGCATATTACAGTTATATATCTAATATTCAGGAACCATAGTTAAATCTTTAATCAACTTTTTTCTCAACAACCTTTGGTCTCTGACACATATTTCTAATAACAAAAATGTTTCAAGCAAGGAAAGTATTCCTTTTATGGTATTTTTATATTTAAAAATTTTTTTTCCGAAACATGCAATATATATATTTTTATATAATGAATTGAATTTTCCCGTTCTTTACCATTATAATTAGTAAAATTTGAAAATCATCTTAAGGACCGCATAAAAAACTCCACGTTAAGGTAACAAAAATTAATCAAAAAGTTTAAAGGTCTCAAAAACCTTATACTTTCAAAATTTTAGATTTTTAGAAAAAAATATCCCCTATATAATAATAGCAGAAGTTATTTTTCCGTCTGTTCTCGAATTTATGAAGCCTTGGAATGGATAGAGGCATCCATATTGAATTCTTGATGAGTTAGATTTAGCAAAATTAAAAGCGAGTAAAATTTATCTACTCCTAAACTATCGATCCAATTCTAAAATAAATTGGCATATATATGCTTCATATCACAGTGAAAATTACTGTCGTCTTTGAAACGTTCGAAATCCAACCCTTCCCCAATTTTTCAATCATTTAATACCATTATATTAAGCCCCATTTTAAGTGCAGGAGATTAAATTTATCAATTTATCTCATAAAAAATAGGTAAAAATAACATTCTTTCTACATTATGATGTCATTTTTTAATCATCTCATTTAATCCTTTCTTATTTTAAAATATTTAAATATCGTCTGCATTATTTTCCATACGTCTTTTACACATTTTATCACTGAACTTAGATATTACGTAAATAATTTTTTTTTTATATTTGGCTTAAATAATAGATTAGGTGCACATGTGATAGTTTTAAATTTAATAATCGATTATTTTTTGTTCCAAGATAATTCTTATCTAATAAAGAAACCATTTTTTTTACCTGCCTCATAAGGTACTTTACAATCCCGTCATATGACAGGCTATATGCTAGTATTCATAATGAATTCTTTTTTTTTTCCAGTAAGAAAGCATTTAATCTTCCTGCAGTCATCATGTGGAATTTTAAATGAGCATGTGCTTGTAGTATTTTATACAACTGTTATTTCACAGTTTTAACCACAAAAGGCGACAGAAATGCAAGAGAAAATTCATGGTAAATTTGGTTTGTAATAAAAGATTAATTTTATTTCGGAAAAAAATACTAGTTCCATAGAAGTCCCATTCAAAATAAATAAATTATATTTGGTTGGTTGGTTGGTTGATTGAAGTTTAATGGCGTAAATCCTCATGGGACAAACTGTGCCAAACAACATGTGGCAATTAACAAAAGACGAAATTTAGAAAAATAAAATTGACAAAATATAAAATGAAAAGTTCTAAAACGGATTAAAGTAACAATAAAAATATAACATTCAACACAAAACACGAAAAAAGATTGAGTTATATACAAATTAACAAGAATTGGAAATTGAATGAAGAATTAAGATTTTAAGTTAGGAAATAATTAAAAAATTAAGAAATAAGTGAAAAAAAGAATTGAAAATTGAATGATTAAAAATTGAATATTATAAAATTGAAAAAACAATCAAAAATCAAATTTTGGTATAAAAACCAGCACGGCGAAGAAAGGGGAACAAATTTGGATGTGGAGTTACCCCAATGATTAAATTAAGATTAGGAGATGGATTACCAAAAAATTTTATATACAATGATTTAGAATAAACACAGGACGTTAAAATATGTGCGACTGTGTAAGGAGTCTTGCAATACGCACACTGTGAAGGAGCTTCACCCAGCAAGAGATGGGCATGGGTGAGTCTGCAATGACCCACTCGTAGACGAGTGAGTATAACATCTTGTTTCCTAGAAGGGAGTTGGGGATATTTAGTTATTTTTGTTTTAATATCCCGCAGTTTATTTGAAGAAATGTTATCCCAAGAGATCTGCCATTTATTGTGTAAAAGATCTTTGATGTAATTTTTCAAGTCAGGATAGGGAAGACCTGTGTTGAGAAAGTCACTTGCAGACCTGGTAGCCATGTCCACAAGTTCATTGCCTTTGATGCCGACGTGAGAGGGAACCCAGCTAAAAACTAGCGAGATTCCCATGGAAGTAAGGTTAGTTATTGAAGTGAGAATTTTGAAAATAACAGGATTATTACACTTATTTGATTGCAATGAATTTAAAACACTTTGGGAGTCTGTATAGATAATAAAATATTTACTATTGTAATTCACCAATTCTTCTAAAGCCTTCAAGATAGCAAAGGCTTCAGCAGAAAAGATGGAGAGTTTAGGATGAAGTCTGTAGCTATTGATTTTATCTTTAATAAGGTAGGCACAGCTGACATAGTTAGTGGATTTTGAACCATCTGTGAAAACAGAGGTGTAATTTTTATAATATTGCTTGTGATCTTCAAAAATTTGTTAAATTATCTTTGAATATTTATATAAGTAAAAATATTTAAATGTTTATATTAGTCATGTAGAAAGACAGTGATGTATTTTAAAATAGAAAATTAAAATTTCTTTATATAATAACATAACTTAAAAATCAAGGTAGTTAGTATTCATTAAAGGCAAGTATAGACAAGTATAACAGGAAAATACATCACACTGTTACAAAAACTGTAGTTTTACAATTAGATATTACTGCAGGGATATTTACTTCTATGATTAGAGTCCATAAAATAAATGTGGTTAAAAAACTAATTTTAAACTAACTTTCATTATAATATTTATATTTATTTTAAAAGATAACCTAAAATTAAAATATTAGATATTTTATTATTCAAATCGAGTTAAGATTTTTCACCAGATTGCTGGAAAAATTAATTATATAGACTTTGTTTAAAAAAAAACATATGTAAAAATTGTACTTTCGACTTTAAATAAATTAAAATACGTCAATTATTAACACAAAATTACAAATAGATCTAGAAATAATAGTTTTAAAATTGTCATCCACGACCACGCACGTGTCGTGTTACCACATAGCACAAAAGCCTGGCTAAAAATAAAAAAAAAATTTGTCTTGTGATATTTCGCTTGCAAATTCCATAATAAGTGGAAGGGTTGAAAGGAGAATTAGTAATGAACCTCAGGCTCATAACCACAAATACTGTGGACCAAAACGGCAACAAAAACCATAAGTACAACATATAGGAAATAGGAACTCCATAAGTTACTATTTAATATATATAAATAAATGAAAATATTATACTATAATTATTAACACAAAATTACAAACCGATTGAGAAGTAATAATTTCAGAATTTTCATCCACGACCAGGCGAGTGTCATGTTACCACATAGCACAAAAGAATGGTTAAAAATAAAAGTCTCACTTGCACATGCCTTATTATGGGAAAGGGTTGAAGTATAATGCTTAGTCACCGTTACGCAGGAATTTAGAAATTGGAACAGTAAACATTTTCTCTTCCGAAAACTGGCAAACGTGGTGAGTGGACAGAAAATTAACATTTATTTTAGCGTTAGTTTCGGGAGACTGGTAAAAAGAATGTAACTTGGTGAACACTCCTTTAAATAACACATTATACGGCTGGGAAATAAGGTAGGGAAGAATAAAAAGGGGAAATGGAAAGTTTTTGAAAGAATTTTTAGGTTATATATATATATATATATATATATATATATATATATATATATATATATATATATATATATATAAGTGTATATAAAATATATCACTTCACACACGCCACACACACACACACACAAACATATATATATATATATATATATATATATATGTATAAAATATCACTTCATATACACACATACACACATATATATATATATATATATATATATATATATATATATATATATATGTGTGTGTGTGTGTGTGTGTGTGTGTGTGTGTGAAGTGATATTTTTTATCACTTTCGATTCATGACTGTATTTCCCCGGTAATTTTTCTGAAGAAATATTCTTCAATGTTTGCTAGTAGAAAACCTTCCGGTTCCATGTCTAAAAATAGAATTTTGTTGCGTGGGTTACATCACCCACGTGACTTTATATATATGTCAGGTCTAAAAAAGGGGTACTTAGAAATTACGTGAGTAAAGAAGATTTTAAAAAGGGAACTCTTTTATAATAATAAAATAAATGACTAAGACCCACTCTTGAGTAAGCTTTTAAGATAATCCTGTCAGGCTGAAGCATTGCATTTAGAAACAATTTGATGAGTCTGCAAACAGATAAGATCAGTCAGCTCGTGGAGATGGAACTGTGAACACCTTTTACACGCTTCGCTCCGCCAAGATTAATGAAAATGGCACAAGTTGCTCTCACATAGAACTTTGAGTTAATAAAATTATTATTATCAAGGAGACTTTTCCATTCGCCTTAACTCTGGATCACGACATTACACACACACACACACACACACACACACACACACACACACACACACACATATATATATATATATATATATATATCAGTTAAAAAAACAAAATTGCTTCAGTCCCCGCTCTAATACAACGCTTAATAAACTTTACCTTCGGATGATTCTGAATTCCAAGTGCAGGAAAAATAGCTGCACTTGCCCTCAGCACTTGCCATAGTATGCTGTTCTTCTCCAGTAACCCATACATATAAAGCGTGATTTTCCATTTAGTGCTCAGCGCATACACATCAGAACTTCCTTTGTTCGTTTGCGCGCTACGTGGTGCAGCAAATATTACCGCACGCACTGCGGGAATACAAGTAAGCAAATCAATTTATTATTTGAATATATTATGAATAATATATAGTATATACCATATAAAGATAGGCAGACATAGGTGCAGAAAATTATTGTCCCTCATAATTTTGCCGGGGTGTGCAGTGCACACCCTTCACATATGGACCACACGCCACTGATATATATATATATATATATATATATATATATATATTTATTTATTTATATATATATATATATATATATATATATATATATATATATATATATTTATTTATTTATTTATATATATATATGTATATATATGTATATATATATATATATATATATATATATGTATATATATACATATATAATATATATATATATATATACATATATATATACATATATATATGTATATATATGTATGTATGTTTGTATGTATATTAGATTGTTACCACTGGGATAAGTAATTGTGATTAAGCATTATGTTAATTATAATGAACATCAGGTGTAACATTTCAACAATTTATTGTCTATATTAAACTTCCCATTCTCCTACTCGCACATTTTAACGTAACGACGGAAAATATACTACGCCTCTTTGTTCCAATTACCATAGAAAGATAAAAATTTTAAGTATTCCCTTGATGCTTAATCTAAGCTAATATGGCTATAATTAATCGGCGAATGTCCATTTGCAGAACGTTCGAAAGTGAAGAAAAATCTATTCTTCTCAAAAATCATTAAGTTCTCAGCGCAAGCAAGTTCCAATTCAGCGAAACAAATGAAATGACGTCATTTACAGTTAAATAAATGATCAATTGACGATCTATTTTAACCGTGGCGTTATTGGTTTTAAATTAGCAATATGACACATTTAATGCAAATCAGATATATGTGAATGACACATATATATCAATTTAAAACTTATGACTATAACATTCTTAATGGATTTTCAGCAGCTATTAATATTGATTAAAATAATTAAAGTAATATATGGTTAAGTTCGGTAACTATTCCCTTGCTCTTTGAAAAGTACTTTTTAATATTATTCAGACATTAGATGGTTAAGTAATGTTAATAGTTACCCAGTGGTATTTAGTTAATCGATGTTTAAAATTTTAAATACTTTGTTAAGTGTAAAGTTGTATAGCATAATCACTTGATTGCCTTAGTATTTTCAATTATGATAAATTGACAAGAAAGTATGCATGAATTATATATTTCTGATAACTATTACACTTATTTAATTAATGCAAACTAAACTATAATAAAGTTATTTAACCTGGTAGCCTGCACATTTTAAAGTAGTTTTTAATGTTTTCGGTATGTAGAGTCTTAAGAAAGTTGGTAGTTCTGCTATAGTATCTAGCTAATTAATATTTGTAACTTTATGCTTTTCTTAGGTATAAAGTGATAAATTCTTTGCACTTCTGACGATTGATTCGTTTGAACTTTGAATTTGATGTATTAAAAATAACATAAAATAAGAAAGGTTTTTAATATTTTTGATAATAATTATTATTTTCTAATTTATATATATCAAGAAAGTTATAAGATTGCTTCTATGACAAATAAAGAATTAGTTTAGTTTAGCCCTACAACTAACTACTTTCGAAATATAGTTGAGTTAGACAAAGATTAAGAAAATTTGATTTCAAACAGCTTCAACTATCCACGTTAACATGAATCTGATCCAAAAAATGACACTGAAATACAACGCTCTACAAATTCAGGCATTACCTTAAATAAACCGAATAATAACTCATACAAGAACAAACACGATTACTTAGTATTTGTGTTCGAAACTAAAAGAATTTTCAGATTTGATCGATTATCTCAAGAACTACCAGTCAGATTTTAACGAAAAATTGATTTGAATATAAGTTCATACATTAGAACAAAATTATTTTCAACATATATGGTATTCGCTGGATCATGTATAAAAACTCATAGAAGCCAGAAGATATGCAACAGTGTTTTCTGAATCGAATTAAAAAATGGTTTAATGGTGATTATGGTATTATCTTGATTTCCCGTTGGAAATAAGGCAATTTTCCAATTCCTGATGAAAGTGGTTTAAATCGTTCAGAAACACTGTTTTCAGATCCTGGATAGTTTTTCAAAGGTAGCAGCCAACAGCATTTGTCCTCTCCAGTACATTTCAGAGAAGATCTATATGGCTGAGGTATGGAAATTCGCCAAATATCTTCACTTGAAATGTGTCGAACTTTTTCAGCAACGATGTTTTCAGTCTCTATATGATTCTCTGAAGTTGATTAAAAATTGCATTCTCCCTGCCCAATATGTTCCAGACATGCTCTTGATGTCTCGAGATTTGGTTGGTTAATCCATCCAACTTATCTTCACTTTCCAGAAAATTGTCAAGCAGAGGAGCTCCATGTGGCGTCTATTGTCATCATTAATGAAATCAGGACCAACTGAACATCCGCAGAGGTAAACATAGGACTCCAAAGTCCAATCTCATCTTTGTAACTTGCGCACGAGTTGCAGTGTATCTGTTATAAACATGGTTAAGTATGGTACCATACAACATTATGTTTTTAAAGATTATCAAACCTCTTCTTAATGGCCAACTTCTTAGTCATTGCAGAGAAGATAGTGGGTCCTTGATTTTCTAAATAGGGCAGTTCGATGAGAATCAATTGTCAGGATGAAATGAAACTTCTCGGTTAAAAGAATGGTATTACATTGATCCGAACTCTGACCATTTTATATCTGTAATACGTTAAAAACTCTTTTGTTCTCAAAATTGAGTGAAATAAAAACATCAGGATTTCATTCAAATATCCTTATCAAATGACATTTTATGGAAACCTTTAAAACTCAGCTTTCTCTAGCTGCAGACCCAAAGAAGAAAGAAGCTGTAGCATGATGCACATTACGCCTCTCAAGCAATTTTCTTTATCAGTAAATATATATTTATATATGTTGTATGTACTATATGTGCATATATACATACTATCATATATATAAATTTCATATATATATATATATATATATATATATATATATATATATATATATATATATATATATATATATATATATATATATATATATATATATATATATATACATAAAGGTCGAATCTATTCACTATTTATGAATTGGACAATGGATGATGTTAAAAAACAAGTATCGATATACTTCTAATTCTGTAGTTTATTTTGACATAACATACAAGACCATTCTTCTCTCATATTTTTTTCCTCGAGGTTCTAGTTCTATTAGAGGGAAAAAGGCTAGACATACATTTATGGTTGTTATTTAGGTCACAATGGAGATGCCGAAGAGATATAAATTTTATATAAACATTTCTATAATGATAGCAATACATATAATGAAGACGGAAGTTGATGTTCGCCAACAGAGTCGAGTTCGTCGAGTTGATGTTTACCAACATGCTACAATAAACAAAGGAAAACAACGGGATATCGCCAAGAGACGCGATAAGGTGCAGTGTAGTAATAGATGCAATGGACATTTATTATAATGATATACATATTTATGTTATAAGGCTTTTTCTTTTTTATGAAGCGGAGTTCCGGGCGACTTTCACCACACTTCCGTCGTGTAACCTCGCATTGAGGACGCAATGAAAACACTCAAAAATTCAATTAACTTCGTTTATTCAGAGACATATCTTGCAACCATATACGAAACTTTATCAATATCAAAACACCATCGAAACTGTATAGATAAATCTGTGATGGAACGCTAGACATTTGCTTAAATAGTCATTTGTGCCAACCAATCAGCTATTACTTGAAGTCACATGGGTGTTGTAACCCACGCTTCAAAAATCTATTTTTAGATATGCAACCCTGAGCATTTCTACTAGCGAACATTCGAGAATATTCGCTGGGGTTCCATGAGAGGAATTACTGGGAGATTAGAATCTTAAACTGAAAGAGATAAAAATATCATTACTTATATATATATATATATATATATATATATATATATATATATATATATATATATATACGTATGTAATTGTATTTTAATTTTCTTAATTTTCAGTCGTATTAATCTTATAAATGGCTATATATATATTATTTTTCACCGAGATGGTCCACACACCTTCCTCATTGACATTCTTGCTTGGAAATATTTTTTTAATTCGACAATTTTCTGATTTTAAAAAATCTTTTTACTTTTCCCAAATATTATGACGTACTAAAAAGTGGTTTTTATTTCTATCAACTTGTAACATTAGAGAATGATCTTTCAGTTGAATTCATTTTTCTAAAACTAATTCATTAACACGCTTTTTTATTTACGGTCTTTTACATATAAGATATACTGAAAAAAATTAATTTAATATAAGTTACAAATACAATATATCCAGCCCTTTCGCGCTGAAATAATTTCCAGCATACGCTTAATGGCATAAAATTTAATTACCATTAATTAACTTATTTGCTTTCTGTTTAATTACAAAATGCAAATTAATGTTGCATCAAAGTCCAGTAATTAGTAACTCGCTAATTCAAGCAGTGAATCTACTAAGAAAATCTTTTTTAATAAAGCACATATTTATATTTGCTTGCTAGTATTGCGTCTTAACGGAACGAAAATACAACGGGTGAAAATAATTGCCACAGGTTTCCGCTATAAATAAATATTAATGTGTTTTCTAAATACTAATTATTCTTCTCTTTCTGGGATTATTTTTAAAGGATATGGTTACTAAATTACCCTTCGAGAATTCAAAACACAGGAGACTTTTGCTATGTTTGTAGTCGAGGAGCCGTTGCACGTTAATTTAAGACGTTGTTTTAAAAGTAACAGACTGATTAATATTTGTGGAGAAAATAAAATAAAAAGTTTTATGATTTTGTTAAACAAATATACGACTGAACTGGACTTACCGATCGATTTTTTAGGTTTTTGTCATGTTAAGATTAGTTTCAATATAAAAATATTTATAACAAATGCCAGTAAGATTGTAAACGTACTTAGATTTTTTTTTGTTTGGCAAGCAGCGGACAGCAATTTGCTAACTGAAGGCTAATTAGATTGGGTGTTATTTATTTAAGCGCATATTGAACAAATAACCATGCTTGCAGTAAGATTTAAACTGAAGAATTTTCATCCGTATGTATGTCAATCAACATACATTATTTATCTTTACAGTTTTCCGCAGATATTTTGACGTTATTTAGGTATTCTTTCAGTATAGTTAAGGTATAAAGGAAATTATCTCTATTTTACAGATTAATCAAAATTATGAACCATTTTCTATTGCTTTGCTTTACATGTATTTTAATGCATTCCTTGTCATTTAATTATAATTTACCATTTGGTTGATTGAGGGAATACTGTTCTATTGGGAGATTGCCTGGATAAAAGAATCATGCTTTAATTACTTATAAGTAAAACTATGAAAATAGTTTTAACCTACCGAATCCTCTCAAAAAGCTGTCATCAAGGTATATGCTCTGACTTGCTGGGAAGCTTACTTTCGATTGCTTCTTTGACTGATATAAGTTTTTTTCTGGGAATAGTTAATTTATTTTCTTGTTGCAATCATTCGTTAAGGTCTCTTCAGATACTTGAAGAGTGACTCGTATCCGAAATAACTAACCAGTAAAACCGGAGATAAAATATTCACAAGTATATGAAAACATGTCAATTCTTGTAGAATTGATATATTTTTTACATGGAGTCATTTAACTAACGAAGCCATTTAACTAAGTAAAAACTCAATTTGAAAAATGCAAGGTCATTTTTTCTATTCTTAAGTTTGTGACAAAGCGAGGCAAAAATTGAAAGAAACTTGAATAGCTCGACAATTGTAATATGAAGTATCAGCTTTTAATCGTTTTTATTTTGAACTGTGTATATTAAATGAAAGTACTTAAATTTGAGCCATTCACAGAACTCTGAATCTGTAAATAATATGAGGACTGAGTAAAAAAAAAATTTTTAGACAAGTAAATTGAAAATGCGGCCAAAGATTCCTAAAAAAATTACAAATATTCCATTAAGGGTTCTTTATATTCAAAATTCTTAAACAAACATGCAGTAAATAAAAATTGGCAATAAAAATATTGTAAACTTTTATCAAACATTTTCGAAGGCCAATAGTGTTGGGGTAGCGCTTTGGGCTCCCGCGGCACAGGTCCGAGGTTCGATCCCCAGGTTGGGCAAAGAAGACTGAGTAATCCATCCCTTCAGTGGGTAGATGAACTGAGACCCAAGAGGTCTTGGGATCTAAACACTGGGGGTTCCTCGTAAGATTGACCACCTATTTAATTACTTACAAGAAAAACTATGAAAGTATTTCCAACCTACAGAATCCTCTCAAAAATCTGTCATCAAGGGATGTTCTCTGACTTGCTGGGAAGCTTACTTTCAATTCCTTCTTTTACTGATATAAGTTTTTTCTGGGGATAGTTAATTTACTTTCTTGTTGCAAGCATTTGTTAAGGTTTCTTCAGATACTTGACGAGTGACACGTTTCCGAAATAACTAACCAGTAAAACCAGAGATAAGGTATACACAAGTATATGAAAACAAATCTGGTCAAATCTTGCAGAATTTATATAATTTTTTACATGGAGCCATGTATACTAAGATATATATCAGAGCCCTATTGGCAGAATTCTAAGGACATTCTATTTATAAAGTTTGTGACAAAGCAAGTCAAAAATTGAAAGAATCTTGAATCGCTCCACCATTGTAATATGCAGTGTTATCATTTACTCGTGTTTATTTTGAACTGTATATAACAAGTGATTGTTCTTAAATTTAGCCTATTCAGAGAACTCTGAATCTGTTACTAATATGCGGATTGATTAAAAAAATTGTAGATAAGTAAATCAAAGAATGTGGCCAAAGATTCCTAAGAAAAACTTGCAAATATTCCTTTAAGGGTGCTTTATAGTCAAAACTTTTCGAAATCCAATGGTGTTGGGATAGCTCTTCGCGGTCAATTGACACAGGTCCGAGGTTCGATCCCTGGGCTGGGCAAGGTTGACTCAGCCTTTCATCCCTCCAGTGGGGAGATGAATTGAGGATCAAGCGTGCTTGGGAACTAAACACTGGGGGTAACGCTTAAGATTGACCACCTAACTGGAACATATGCTTAGATCCCCATTGCCCTTAGTGCCTTAAACGGAGATTGGCACTGTATGCCCTGGCCCCCTAGGGGCTATTAAGCCGAAGAGAGAAAGAAACATTGGCGATGTCATTTAATTATAATTTACCATTATGTTGATTAAAGAATACTGTTCTACTGAGAGATTGCCTGGATAAAAGAATCATGCTTTAATTACTTATAAGTAAAACTATGAAAATACTTTTAACTTACCGAATCCTCTCAAAAAGCTGTCATCAAGGTATATGCTCTGACTTGCTGGGAAGCTTACTTTCAATTGCTTCTTTGACTGATATAAGTTTTTTTTCTGGGAATAGTTAATTTATTTTCTTGTTGCAATCATTCATTAAGGTATCTTCAGATAGAATGAAGAGTGACTCGTTTCCGAAATAACTAACCAGTAAAACCGGAGATAAAATATTCACAAGTATATGAAAACATGCCAATTCTTGTAGAATTGATATACTTTTTACATGGAGTCATTTAACTAACGAAGCCATTTAACTAAGTAAAAACTCATTTTGAAAAATGCAAGGTCTATTTTTCTATTCCTAAAGTTTGTGACAAAGCGAGGCAAAAATTGAAAGAAACTTGAATAGCTCGACCATTGTAATATGAAGTATCAGCTTTTAATCGTTTTTATTTTGAACTGTGTATATTAAATGAAAGTACTTAAATTTGAGCCATTCACAGAACTCTGAATCTGTAAATAATATGACAACTGAGTAAAAAAAAAATTGCAGACAAGTAAATTGAAATTGCGGCCAAAGATTTCTAAAAAATTACAAATATTCCTTTAAGGGGTCTTTATATTCAAAATTCTTAAACAAACATGCAGTAAATAAAAATTGGCAATAAAAATATTGTAAACTTTTATCAAACATTTTCGACGCCCAATAGCGTTGGGGTAGCGCTTCGGGCTTAGACGACACAGGTCTGAGGTTCTATCTACGGGCTGGGCAAGATTGACTCAGGCTTTCATCCCTTCAGTGGGTAGATGAAGTGAGGACCATGCGTCCGTGGGAACTAAACACTGGGGGTAACTCATAAGATTGACCAACTAACCGGAACATATGCTGAGCAGCCCAGGGGTCATGTAAATGGAGATTGGCACAGTATGCCCTGGTCCCCTAGAGGCTGTTACGCCGAGGAGAGAGAGAAACATAGGCGATGTCCTCTAATTATAATTAACCATTATGTTCATTGAGGGAATACTGTACTATTGAAAGATTGCCTGGATCATGCTTTAATTATTTATAACGGAAACTATGAAACTATTTTCTATCTACCGAATCCTCTCAAAAAGCTGTCATCAAGGGATGTTCTCTGACTTGCTGGGAAGCTTTCTTTCAATTGCTCCTTTTACTGGTATAAGTTTTTTCTGGTGATAGTTAATTTATGTTCTTGTTGCAATCATTCGTTAAAGTGCTTTCAAAAACTGGAAGAATGATTGCTTTACGAAGTAAATGACCAATCAAACCGAAGATAGAATATGCACAAGTATATGAAAAAAAAATGCCAGTTCTTGTACAATTGATAAAATTTTCTACATGGAGTCATTAATACTAAGTAATATAGTCAGAGCTCAGTCGGCAGAATGCTAAGGTCATTCTATTCCTAAAGTTTGCGACAAAGTGAGGCAAAAATTGAAAGAAACTTGAATAGCTTCACTATTGTAATATGCATTATCATCTTTTAATCATTTTTATTTTTAACTGTATATACGAAGTGATTGTACTAAAATTTTGCTCTTTGAGAGACCTTTTAATCTGTAACTAATATGTGGAGTGAGTAAAAAAAACATACATAGGTAAATCGAAGAATGCAGTCAAAGGTTCCTAAAAAATTACAAATATTCCATTAAGGATGCATTGTAGTCAAAGCGCTAAAACATACATGCAATAAATAACAGTAAACAATAAAAAATATTTTAAACTTTTATCTAGTATTTTCAAGAATTATGACAAATAAATTCCTTCTTTTACAATTTAAAGAATGTCAATTATGCCTCGGCAAGTAAAGAAGAAAGCTATATGATATGTATAAGCAAACGGATAGAGAGTGTGTGATGTTAAGAGAAAGTGTTTACAGAGAAATTTATGTCCGAAATAAATAAAATATTTACAATTAATCACTTATCTATTTTCATACCCTCATTTTTTTATAACTAAAATGCTCTCATTTATCTAACTGAGCAAATAACGTGAATTATGTTTAAATCATGAATAGTCAATAACAATTATCAATTTCAAGTTATGAATTGTGTAAAAAAAATCATTTTTAAGATAAATTAAAATTAGCTGCTTATAGATTGTGTGGTGTGTTTGGCCACTGTAGCATCGCTTCTTTTTTTGGAATTTTGTCTCCTGATCCTTCTGAAGAGTTCAGAACTGATTTTCAGTATAATCTATATTTACACACAATATAATGTATCAAAATACTTATATTTTTGTGTGGTATTAAATGGAGTATTTATACAGATTTATACTTAATCACCACTAATTACAGTTTCTAGCAGTTCTATCTTTAACTAACTGTGACAATATCATCATACAAATCTTCTGCAATCCTTTCGCGACTTTAATCCAGCTAATTATAGGTCTAGATTTAGCTATACTGCTTTGAAATCCTTTAAGTCCAAATTACAAACCCACAAATAACCGAAATCTGAAAAGCCTAAACCAGAAATGTTAACTAATGAATGCAATATAATTGTTATAATATGAAGTTTATTTAAAAAATATAAATAGGTGCACATATATATTGGGATAATTTGTAGAAGTTTGTAGAAGATAAATTTTGGTCTCAGAATAATGTTTTAAAAGGCTGAGTGCTTTTATGTAAAAGCCTTAAGTACGTCCACAAATATCATGCATAAAAGATCAGTAGTTAAAAAATAAAAATATATTTACTACACATATCAGAAGTACAGAAAGTCATCAAATTACCAATCCACTATGTAATAAGAGCCTAAGTTATCTGTCTGTCTGTCCTCGAATTTATGAAGCAGTTGGACCTGGAATTGATAGAGGCATACATATTGGATTCTTGATGAGTTAGGGTTAGCAAAATTCAAAGCGAGTAAAGTTTATCTTCCCCTAAACTATCGATGCGATTGTAAAATAAATTGGTTTAAATATGCTTCACATCTCAGCAAAAAATGCTGTCGTCTTTAAAACGTTCGAAATCCAATCCTTCCCCCCTTTTCGAGATTTTAATACCATTATTTCAAGATTTATTTTTCCCGGTTGAGAGCAGGCTATTAAATTTATAAATTTATCACATAATAAATAGGCAAAAATAATAGTTTTTATAGCAATATAACGTCATTCCTTTAACCATCTCATTTAATCACTTCTTATTATAAATTATTTAAATATCGCCTGCATTATTTTCATATGTTTTATCACTGAACTTGGATATTACTTAAATAATTTTCTTTCATATTCGGATTAAATAATAGATTAGGTATATATGTGATAAGTTTAAATTTAATCATCGATTATTTTCTGTTTCAAGATAATTCTCAGCCAAAAAACAAACCATTTTTTTACCTGTCTCATAGGGTACTTTACAATTCTAGAAAATTCTGGAAATTTTACTGATCCCGTCATATGACGGGCTATATGCTAGCTATATGCTAGTGATCACTTAATTTTCAGAAGACTAAATGATAGAGAAAATATTTTGCAGAATTTTCTTAATTGTTAAATAAGCTCTATTATTGCCTTTTTTCTCTTAAAATGGTAAAAGTACTTACTATGAGATTTACTTTTTCTTGGTAAATAGGTACTTTGAATTGATGCTCTTGTACTTCTAGAAATTATTAAATTTATATGAATAGAGCCTTAAAATTTATGTTGAATTCAATAACCAAAAATAAATTGTTATAAACATTGTGATTCATAAAAAATATCATTTCTTGTTATTGAAAATTTAAAAATATATGTCTGAAAAAAAATAAACTACTTTTACACTAAAAAGATTGGTATATATAATTTGCTTAAGGATATAGGTGCACATACATAATGAGGTGATTTGTAGTTGAGAAATAATTCTGGTTTGAGAATAATGTTTTAAAAGGCTGAGTGTTTTTATGTAAATGCTTTAAGTACATCCACAAAAAACCTGCATAAATGATCAGGAGTTAAAAAATAAAAATATATTTACTATGCATATCAGAAGTTACCAAATTACTAATAATTACATAATTTTCAGAAGACTAAATGATAAATCAAATATTTTGCA
>CM063501.1:140946867-140996867 GCA_032207245.1 Pardosa pseudoannulata
ACGTTCTTTGCACTTTAGTTGTAAATTGGTCTCCAAATTTCATCTTATTATAATTTAAAACATACTTTGAAAACAGTTTATTACTTTATTTGTTAATTGAATATTTAATTTACAAGAAAGATTTTTATTTCTGCACTTGAAATTTTCATGACAAATTTCAACTTAACTATATTAAAATTGAATTTTAATGATGTACTACAAATTGGAATACGGATTTATTTTAATGTTTTTTAGGTGTGTTTTGTAAAATTTTGTAAAAATCTGTGAAATATTGTTTAAATTTTTAAATAAAATGTTGTTAGTTTTCGAAACGTTCTTTGCACTTTAGTTGTAAATTGGTCTCCAAATTTCATCTTATTATAATTTAAAACATACTTTGAAAACAGTTTATTACTTTATTTGTTAATTGAATATTTAATTTACAAGAAAGATTTTTATTTCTGCACTTGAAATTTTCATGACAAATTTCAACTTAACTATATTAAAACTGAATTTTAATGATGTACTACAAATTGGAATACGGATTTATTTTAATGTTTATTAGGTGTGTTTTGTAAAATTTTGTAAAAATCTGTGAAATATTGTTTAAATTTTTAAATAAAATGTTGTTAGTTTTCGAAACGTTCTTTGCACTTTAGTTGTAAATTAGTCTCCAAATTTCATCTTATTATAATTTAAAACATACTTTGAAAACAGTTTATTATTTTATTTGTTTATTGAATATTTAATTTCCAAGAAAGATTTTTATTTCTTCACTTGAAATTTTCATGACAAATTTCAACTTAACTATATTAAAACTGAATTTTAATGATGTACTACAAATTGGAATACGGATTTATTTTAATGTTTGTTAGGTGTGTTTTGTAAAATTTTGTAAGAATCTATGAAATGTTAAAGGGCATATTAATAAATTAAATGATTTAAACTAATGTCATTAGTTTAGCTATACTTCACTATGCTAGTACAAAGATTCATAACACTAAGTTAACAATTCACAAACCGTTTTGTAACGTTCAACGTCTAGTATCGCTTTTTAGAAATCAGTGTTACAACTTTTAATATATAAGTAACTTGTTTATAAACAATTTCCTAGATATGCCTTAAACTTATAACAGGATACTGATTATAAACGGTTGTCTTCTTTTTTTCTAGCATATCATTTAAATGGTTTAGAATCGGATCAAACACAAGAATGAACCTTTTTTATTTCAAACCCTACATCTGCGGATTTGCTAATTAACCGATTTTAGAGCTGTCGATTTTCACGGTCTTTAATAACTGTCAAGTAGCAAAAAGTATTCTCATAGAACAATATTAATTTGAAACATGCCATTTGCATGCCGTAAATTAATAATGCATTGTGATGCTTACTGTCACGGTTTAATGTTTTAAAGGATGTATATCTCGGAGTGAAGTTTTAAAGATGACAATACAATGATTATGGTTTTGGATATAATATAGTTCGTAAAGGAAGTTAATAATTACAAATGCTTTTAATTAAGTTTCAAGTTCCAATCCAATTTGACTTTAAAAACGTCATTAAAGTAGTTTGTGTAAAACATTTTCCCACGTGAAAATTATTTAAACTCCCTATAAGGTTTAAAATTAAATTTATTTATTAGGCCTTTCAGTGTTTAAATTTTCACAGCACATTAAGGTTTAAAATGCATATTAGAATCTGAATTAGAATTTAAAATGTACTACAAAGGTTTTAATTCAGCTTTGTTATGGTTTTCAAACTTTTTTCTCCTGGATACATTTGTATCTCTTTTTGGACAGCCATCTAGCCTACTCGAAAAAATTCATACATCTTACCTTGTTTACATTTAAGGCATTGGAATCATGTGATCAAGCCTGATCGTTGGCATTGGAAGTTTGTAGTAATAGAATAGGCAAAAAATAGTAACATTCGACCTAATTCCTGATATGAGTCACTCAGTGCACACATTGATTAACTCCATTTTTTAAAAATAACAAATATATTATAAAAGCTCCTAAAAGGTGCCAAGAGTAGCCTATTCACCGACTCACTGACCGACTAAAAAATTATCATTAATCCATGCTGAAAACTAAAATTGTTGAATATTGGTTTGAATGGGAACTGCTTGGTATATTTTGTGCATTGATGTTCCAGTTTATCAATATCCAAACAATGGAGTTAGTCAATGTGTACACTGAACCGCTTATATCATTTTCACCTCCAAATCAACCAATCTGCTAAATTTACAATAACCAGTTTCAAAGCCACCGAATTTTCTTCAAATTATTTTTGAAATAATGCAGTTTTGAAATTTTTGAAATTTATCAATCATATAATTCACAATTTTTTGACGATTATGCTGCTTTCTGACTAATATTTGGATACACACAATGTTTAAAAAATTATGTAAAAATTTATTTTATAAATTTTACTGTTTTTGTGTTGTGTTTTATGCATATACTAGCATATAGCCCGTCATATGACAAGATCAGTAAAAACTTTAATTTTCCAGGATTGTCAAGTACCCTATGAAGCAGGTCAAAAAATGGTTTGTTATTTTGGTGAGAATTATCTGATGCACAATCAATAAATTGTTTATCTTCATACTCCTCTAAAGTTTTCCGATACTATGAAGGCAGTTTAGAATCAAGTTAAATTCATTTAGAAAGATAATTCAAAGTTTTCTTAGCTAATTCGAAATTATTGGAAAGTTCTTACGAATTGTTTGCTACAGAAATTAATGGAAGTAAAGGAATGAAACTATCATATCCACTACACCCTGGAGGTAGATATAATTTGTTGTTAATACCGGTGATAAAAGTGTCATTGCAACAAAAATTAATCAATGATTAATTTTAAAATTATCACATATGTACTAAATCTATTATTTAAGTTAATTATAAAAGAAAATTATTTACGTAATGTCTAAGTTCAGAGATAAAACGTATGAAAATAATGCAGACGATATTTAAATAATTTAAAATAAGAAATGATTAAATGAGATGGTTAAAGGAATGACGTCATAATGCTAGAAAAATGCTATTTTTACCTATTTATTCAATAATAAATTGATAACTTTATTTGCCTACTCATAATCGAGGAAAATAGGGCTTGAAATGAGGGTATTAAAGGCTCGAAAAGGGGGAAGGGGTATATTTCGAACGTTTTAAAGACAACAGAATTTTGGTGTTATATGAAGCATATTTATACGAATTATTTTAGAATCCAATCTATAGTTTAGGAGAAGAGAAACTTTACTCGATTTGAATTTTGCTAACCCTAACTCATCAAGAATTCAATATGGATGCCTCTATCCATTCCAGGTCTAACCGCTTCATAAATTCTAGGACAGATAACTTAGGCTATTATTATATATGTGATGAATTCATTATCAATTTTAAATACATTTCATAATTGAACAAAACAAAATATTATTAAAACTAAATACCCTGTTTACCTAAGGGAAAATCGTTGGTTCAAGTCTTAAAATATATAAGCACAATGCATAATGTAAATAAAGCAAAAAAATACATGTGCAACACCCAAACATTTTTTTGAAGGGGGTGGAATTTTAGGGGTGTTTAAAGTGCAAAATTCAGACCCTTGTACAGAGTGAATATGCTTTTGTAATTACTTATTGTATCTTGTATTATTATTACAATGTATTTTGTAATTACTTATAAAGGTTTAATTATGCTGTGGGAACAATGATTATTATCTTAAATGATATTATAAAGAAAACTAAACCATTTACAGCTGAACGATGGTCATAAAGTATGCTTTTATGTACCAGAATTCATGGGTTAAAATCCCACTGCAGGTATAGATGTTCGTAGCAATTAGGAATCGGCCTTAAGCTGTAGGTATCGGTCTTATTCACCGTCGTGTTGAAAGACAGTAGACCGTACCAAACAAAAACAATTTATAAGTGCTGTTTGGATAGACATTTATTTGGGCTTATAAGTAAAAAAAAATCATATTACTGACTTTTCGAGGTAAGTAAGTTTAACCACGTATATTTCAAATGAAGTATAGAGCTCTTGTATATTCTCTGTTGAGAGTTGGAAAGTCACAAACATGGAAAACCTAAAAAGTCCACTCTATGTCTTTCAAAAGCAGAGAAAGTATTTAACAGGTGGTTTCGCTCCGAAATCACTGTACGTTAAAGGGCTAAAGAATGCTTTTATAATTAGAAGTATGTGAAACAGTTTTAGATACTCAATAAACTCAGTAATCAATTTATTTCTTCTTATTTCATTATTCTGCAAAATCAATATTAGTTGAAATTTGATAAAACTAGTCAAAGCACAAGATTTTATGACAGATGGTATAATATTGACTGAGGTCGTGATTTCATTTATCTGTTTATATTAACGAATGCTTTTATTATTAGAAGTATGTGAAACAGTTTTTGATACTCAATAAGCTCATTAGTCAATTTATTTCTTCTTATTTAATTATTCTGCAAAATAAATATTAGTTGAAATTTGATAAAACTATTCAAAGCACAAGATTTTATGACAGATGGTATAATATTGACTGCAGGACCTGATTTCATTTATTGGTTTATATTGACGAATGCTTTTATTATTAGAAGTATGTGAAACATTTTTTGATACTCAATAAGCTCAGTAGTCAATTTATTTCTTCTTTTTTCATTATTCTGCAAAATTAATATTAGTTGAAATTTGATAAAACTAGTCAAAGCACAAGATTTTATGACACATGGTATAATATTGACTGCAGGACCTGATTTCATTTATCTGTTTATATTGACGAATGCTTTTATTATTAGAAGTATGTGAAATAGTTTTTGATACTCAATAAGCTCAGTAGTCAATTTATTTCTTCTTATTTCATTATTCTGCAAAATCAATATTAGTTGAAATTTGATAAAACTAGTCAAAGCACAAAATTTTATAACATATGGTACAAAATTGACTGCAGGACCCAATTTCATTTATCTGTTTATGTTAATGAATACTTTTATTATTAGAAGTATGTGAAACAGTTTTTGATACTAAATAAGCTCAGTAGTCAATTTACTTCTTCTTATTTCATTATTCTGCAAAATCAATATTAGTTGAAATTTGATAAAACTAATCAAAGCACAAGATTTTATGACAGATGGTATAATATTGACTGCAGGACCTGATTTCATTTATCTGTTTATGTTAATGAATACTTTTATTATTAGAAGTATGTGAAATTGTTTTGGATACTCATTAAGCTCAGTAGTCAACTTATTTTTTCTTATTTCATTATTCTGCAAAATCAATATTAGTTGAAATTTGATAAAACTAGTCAAAGCACAAGATTTTATGACAGATGGTATAATATTGACTGCAGGACCTGATTTTATTCATGTGTTTATATTGACGAATGCTTTTATTATTAGAAGTATGTGAAACAGTTTTAGATACTCAATTATTAAAAGTATGTGAAATAGTTTTTGATACTCAATAAGCTCAGTAGTCAATTTATTTCTTCTTATTTCATTATTCTGCAAAATCAATATTAGTTAAAATTTGATAAAACTAGTCAAAGCACAAGATTTTATGACACATGGTATGATATTGACTGCAGGACCTGATTTCATTTATCTGTTTATATTGACGAATGCTTTTATTAATAGAAGTATATGAAACAGTTTTAGATATTCAATAAGTTTTAGATACTCAATTATTAGAAGTATGTGAAATAGTTTTTGATACTCAATAAGCTCAGTAGTCAATTTATTTCTTCTTATTTCATTATTCTGCAAAATCAATATTAGTTAAAATTTGATAAAACTAGTCAAAGCACAAGATTTTATGACAGATGGTATAATATTGACTGCAGGACCTTATTTCATTTATCTGTTTATGTTAACGAATTATTTTATTATTAGAAGAATGTGAAACAGTTTTAGATACTCAATAAGCTCAGTAGTCAATTTATTTCTTCTTATTTCATTTTTCTGCAAAATCAATATTAGTTGAAATTTGATAAAACTAGTCAAAGCACAAGAAATTCAGACAAATGGTATAGCTTTGACTGATAACCATTAGTTAACGCTTTTACTATTAGATGTATGTGAAATAATTTTTGGATATTCTCTTTTGTATATTTCTTTCTTTTTACTTCAGGACTCAGTAAAATCAAAGTAATAGTCACTTAAAACCAATTAAGGAACAAGTGCCTGAAACAAATGGTATAGCTGCTCATAATTAAATCCTATTTACAACATTTCAGAATCCTATTTCGATGATATTTTCCACCTTCCATCAGGATTTTAAAAATTTTGAGCCTAGGATTTTTCTAAAATTAAAATATAACTTCAAGAGTTATTGAGATCTTTTCCTTAGACCAAATGTATTTACGGTATTTGGTATGGAACTGGGTTAAAATAAAGTTTCCAGGGAAAAAAATAGAAATTTCTTTTATTGATTTATTTGAAAGATCATAATATTAGATTTCCAAAAATTTTTCTTTTGTTTTTATGATCTATGAAATAATAGTTAGGGCAATTTTTGTTTTCGATCGACAAACTGGAAGATGCATTTAAATAACCGGAATTAATTGTTTAAATAGATTTTATTTAAAAAAATGGTAAATATCGTTTTCAATTTTAAAAATAGACTTCTGCAGATGATTTCAGTTTAATTTCTACTTATAAAGCTGATGAATTTTAAATAGCTGCAGTAAGCATTTTGAAAAAAAATTTAAGTAAAACAATTAAAATGCATTATTTCAGAAACTATGGTAAGCTTTATTGCGTTTACTTTGTTTATACTTTTTATTAATGTTTTGTTACCCAGGAATAACGTGATAAGAAAAAAGTTTTTTATCATAACAATATGCAAATTATACGGAATATTTTATTCAATATTGTCTGTGTAGTGAAATAAATGCTTGATTGTGCGAGATTTTTGTTTTCAATTATAGTTATTTTTAGAAAGTAGTACATGTAATTGATCAAGAAAATAGCTGAATTGTTACTTCTTTGATGAATAGTCTTAATTTTAGTATAGGTCTTAGATATAGTTTCATTACATTTCTTGGGTTTCTGAGGTATATACAATGTACTATTCTTAATGTGATCAGTTTGGGATACCGTGACCTTGATAAGAATAACCGATTGATAACAATAAACGATATGCAAAATTAGGTAAAATTCCCCCCCTTTAATTCCCACGTACTAAATTTCAAAACAAAATGAAAACACACACCTTATATTTATATATTGTATATTATCCTTTAAAATATCAGAATTGTATACATAATTAAAAAAATGATCAATTGTTGAAAGTCTACAGTTTTTTCTAAGTAATCATAATCAACCTGTCATAACGATTTAAAATTTCGATCTTTTGTTTTAATGTTAAATCATTTCTCTTTCTGGCTTCCATATCGACAAGCTGCATGTAAGCAAACAAGGTATAAAATATTAATACGCTCCTTCTCAGTTCCGATAATAATGTGTTGCCTTCTGCTTATCTGCCAACCATTGACCACCAGCAGGGTGTGCGTGGTTCTGAAAAATTCTAGGAACGTGTAATGCCCCATTTCCCTAAGTTGAAGAAGACAATTCTCAGATATTCAATTAATAGCAATGGGAAAGAATTGAATGGGTTTCTTCTGAATATGTTGTGACTATTTCTTTGTCAGTTAAAATGATATTAGAAAACTGATCCCATTAACCGATGTAATGGTCACATAAAGCGATAATTAAACATACAATTGAATAGAAAAAATTGGGACCAAGCAATTTCGATAACAATAAGCGATTGATAACATTAAGCAGAGTCCACTGTCCATGCACAATCTCCAAAAAATATTTTTAATCGGATATATTTCGTTTCACAACGTTCGATACAGGTGTAAAAAATTGTCTGAATTTTTCTTCTTATGAACAAAACAAAAAACTTTTGCATATTTAAAAAATTCTCATTTCTATATGTTTTATAAGTACAAATACTGTAGAAACAATTATTAACACATTAACTATTGCTGTTTTTCGAAATATGACAGAACCTAGTTGGTTAGCTTAAGAAAGATATTTCTTACATCGAGAATGCTCTTATGTCTTAGTTTTAAAATCTAGGTAATTTTTTTAACTTAGATCAAAGACATTACGAATACATTCAGTTCATTTGATTCATTTTAAACAAGAAGAAGAAATTTTATGAGATCTGCGGCTTAGTTTGAACAAGAAAAACGAACAGCCCTTTGCAGGCTAAAAATCAAACTTTACATACCATTTTTAGGAAAAGGAAATGCTGAAAAAGCATTTAATGCATTTAAGTGACTTTGTTTCAAGAAAATAAAAAAGTCACCCAAAAAATAATTAAAGGTAGGACAAAGTCTGCTCGCTTCTTTTTTTGAATGCTGCTGACGATTTAAATAACATATGAGGGGAGTTCAAAGTTTGGATTAAGAATTAGATAAGCAGGGCACTAAAACTCTTCTTTTTATTTAACTCTCATTTAAATTCCAGTTCATAGCTTGAGCCTTTTTTTCGTTCTTTTCATCAGTATCACGTTTGGGAATTGCAACAACCAGGGGATAACAAAAATAAAATTACTTTACTCAAAAAAAATTAAATGATTGTTTCTCGAATATTAATTTCACTTTTAAGTGTTGAAACTATTGCAAACATGAAAGGAATAATTATTAGAAGACTAGTAGATAAAAATATTCTCCGAACTTCAATTTAAAAAGAGAGATTTATTGAAAAAAAATTAGAAACTTGATACTGGGGACTTTAATGGAATTTTCAAGTAAGTCTCACAATTCCCAAAAGATATTTTAAATCTGTTCTAAGTAATGAAAACTTTTCTTCTTACCTTTATTTCATCCTTTCTTCTACCAGGAAACTTGTATTTAAGTCTTAATTTAAAATTAAATGTTTCTAAATTTCATTTGATTCTCCTAGAAAACGATTTCTATTGCAGACGTCTAAGATGTACGTAAATTATAAATAGTAAATGAAATAGTTTTCAAGTTCTTAAGATTTTCTTTTGTAATTTTCTATCTAAAACTTTCATTGATTCAGAACAAGCCATATAGTAGACTTAGTTCTCTTATCTTATTTTTAGGTAAAATTGAAAGTAATTATCAGGTATAACCTTTCTATTAAGAAAGATCCTAAAAATATAATAGTTAAATCGTAATTAAGTCTTTATTACATATTTTAAAATCATTTTCTAGGTAATATCTATTAATATGATAATATGTATATAACTATGTATATTTATTTATACATATATGTATATGAGTACTTAATTATATGTATGTAGGTGTGTAGGTTATAAACAACCTTGAACACACGTTTCTCCTACTAGTTATACCTCTATATATGTGTGCTTTTACGAGAATTTATATGTAGATAATGGGACAGTCACTAAGCTGACTGATATTTGCATGAGGTACTTCTCTATATTACTCGTATAACCACTATAATTCGTGGTATAGATTCTACAAGAGTCAGTATAATCTCCATGGGTAACAGAAACTATGCATTTCATAGAATTTCTGGAGGTGGCTATGCATTCCGAGAGAATGCCGTATGGACCAGACATATTAACACATGGATCAAATTTTCGACGTTAATAATCTGATATATATTCTAAAGGTAAGTGGAAAATGTAATAGCTCTCTTGAAGTACCGTTGGGTGAAAGTCAAGAATAGAATGTAGTTCTCTACCTTACTATTACAGGATAATCAAACTAAAGAAAATGGATTAGCCAGCATATGTATATCTTTAGTGTTTATGGGATTAGATAATGTGACAATCACTAAACAAACTGATTTTTGCATGAAGTACTCCTCTATATTACTCGTATAACCACTATAATTCGTGGTATGGATTCTACAAGAGTCATTATAATCTCGATGGATAACAGAAACTATACATTTTATACAATTTCTGTCAGTGGCTGTGATTTGCGAGGGAATGCCGTCAGACCAGACATATTAACATATGGTTGAAAATTTCGACTTTAATAATCTGATGATATACATTCTAAAGGTAAGTGAAAAATGTAATCATTCTCTTGAAGCACCGTTCGGTGAAAGTAAAGAATAGAATGTGGTTCACTATTTTGCTATTACAGGATTATATTGATAAACAAATTAAGAAAATGGATTAGCCAGCATATGTCTATCTTTAGTATTTATGGGATTATATAATCGGGCAGTCTCTAAACAGACTGATATTTGCATGACGTACTCCTCTATATTAGTCGTATAACCATTATAATTCATGATACAGATTCTACAAGAGTCAGTATAATCTCCATGGGTAACAGAAACTATGCATTTCATAAAATTTCTGGAGGTGGCTATGCATTTGGATTGCATGCAGTATCGACCAGACATATTAACACATGGCTCAATTTTTCGACTTGAATAATCTGATGATATACATTCTAAAGGTAAGTGGAAAATATAATAGTACTCTTGAAGCAACGCTGCATGAAAGTCAAGAATAGAATGTGGTTCGCTACCTTGGTATTTAAGGATTGTATTGATAAACAAACTAAAGAAAATGGATTAGCCAGCATATGTATATCTTTAGTGTTAATGGGATTAGATAATGCGACAGTCACTAAATAAACTGATATTTGCATGAAATACTCCTCTATATTACTCGTATAACCACTATAATTCGTGGTATAGATTCTACAAGAGTTAGTATAATCTCCATGGGTAACAGAAACTATACATTTCATAGAATATCTATTGGTGGCTGTGCATTGCGAGGGAATGCCGTACGACAAGGCATATTAACACATTGCTCAAATTTTCGACATTAATAATCTGATAATATACATTCTAGAGGTAAGTGGAAAATGTAATCGTTCTCCTGAAGAATCGTTAGTTGAAAATGAAGAATAGAATGTGGTTCTCTACCTTTGTATTACATTATTATATTTATAAGCAAACTAAAGAAAATGGATTAGCCAACATATGTATATCTTTAGTATTTATGGGATTAGATAACGTGACAGTCACTAAGAGGCTGATATTTGCATGAGATATTCCTTTATATTACTCGTATAACCAATATAATTCGTGGTATAGATTCTACAAGAGTCAGTATAACTCCATGTGTAATATAAACTATGCATTTCATAGAATTTCTCTTGGTGCCTATTCATTTCAAGGAAATACCGTAAAGACCAAACATATTAATATATGGCTGAAATTTTCGACTTTAATAATTTGATGATATACATTCTAAAGGTAAGTGGAAGATGTTAGCGTTTTCTTGAACCACCGTTCGGCGATTTCTGTCAGTATTGCAAGAATTTTAATTTTTCAAGTATTCTAGTTATTTTAGAATATTTGTAATGTACTGATAAAATCAACTATATAATACATACAGAAAACAAAAAAAGGGCTTTCTGTCACAATGCCAATTTTGTGCATTTTTAATATGATTGCAATAATCCTTTACATAACAAAAATAAGTCAATTATCCTTTATAATTATTACTTTTGATAAAATTTATTTAATATTTAATATAAAATAAATTTTATTGGTTTAAAACGAAAGTGATAATTGGAAACTTTAAAAACTATCAAAGCTATAAAATAATTTATTTTATCTCAAATATGATAATACTAAATATAAATATATTGATAATTACATAGTTATGTTTAATTAAAAATATATAATACATATCATCGGATATATACTGAGGTGTAGGAAGCAGAAATATTAAATTTCAGTTAAGTTTTGAACTGTTTAAAGAAAACTATGAATTTTACTACTTTGGAAAAATATTAAACACACTTTATATAAAGCCTCTTTATTGGAGATTTATGCTTACTTTAATTTCACCTAACTGTTAATGACTATTTGAACTCTAGAAAAGTAGGTTTAAAAATATAAAAAGTCATGCACTTGTCTATACTTAGGTTACTACCACTCATCAAATGATGTTCTCGAAGTTCTGGTAATGCAAAGTTCATTAACAAAGGAAAAATAACACAATTTAACAAAGCAATTGCCTCGAGCTACTCATCTTATGTTATTAATCTTGTTTCACATTTTTAAAGGTGAATCACGTGGCTCTTCCTACTTGATGATGAATACAAACACGAGGTTAGAAAGCACGGAAAAGTAAAACTAAAATCTGATAACTATCTACCGAGAGCATATTACGTTCGTAAACGGTCTGTGAAAAACACACTCGTGTTGGGTTAATAGTGTGTTTGCAGTTTTCTTTTGTTTTATTCTAATGAGTTAACCTAATTTTGAACATATTTAAATTGCATCCATTTATTGATAAAAAGTTATATTTTAATGAATTTATTGCTTTATTTTGGCAAAATGTATCAAATTTTACTAGTCCTCACTAATACTATTTATATAAATAAAATATAAGTCAATTTATTTTAACATGATTTTCATCATATACGCAAAACATGCATTTTTTTTCTGTTTTAATTGGAAAGTTAACTAAAAAAATTAGAAGAATTTTATTTTAGAACAATACAAGATAAATTATAAAATGCATCTTATAATTATTGTGATTATTGCTCGTATATTTAACGAATTATATATATATATATATATATATTATATATATATATATATATATATATATATATATATATATATATATATATACACTTCTAATTATTATGTATCAATCATAAATTTGTAAGCAACATGTATTATTTAAATTTATGTATCAGTTATATATTTGCCTAAGAAAATGGTATTGAAGTATTGAACTAAAACTATTTTTAAAATATTCCCTTTAAAGTGTAGTATGTTAATTAAATGTAGTATGTACCATAACTTATAGATTATAAGAGCTTAATATTGTATATATATATACATATATACACTATTAAGCTCTTACATAATCTATATAATATATATTATAATATATATATATATATATATATATATATATATATATATATATATATATATATATATATATATATATATATATATATATATATATACACTTCTAATTATAATGTATCAATGATAAATTTGTAAGCAACATGTATTATTTAAATTTACGTATCAGTTATATATTTGCCTAAGAAAATGGTATTGAAGTATTGAACTAAAACTATTTTTAAAACATTCTCTTTAAAGTGTAGTATGTCAAGTAAATGTAGTATGTACCATAACTTATAGATTATGTAAGTGCTTAGTCCAATAGGTAAACTTTATATTATTTCTTAATAAGCTTTAGCAAATTTAGATATGCTAAAAATAACACAATTGAACCTATTTAAAAGCCACTGCAATTAAAATAATATTTTTCAGAAAGTAACTTCAATGTAAATGACATAATTACGTTTATTTCACGGCTTTTAATATTTATACTCATAAATTTTGTACATCTTAGCAGATACTTTGCACCAAAAATATTATCACCAGGAATATCTCTCAAAACGGAGAAACATCAACATTAACCCGTGACACCCGTTTTAAATTTACAGACTTTTGAGTTTTAAATTCTGAGAAGTAAAAATGCAATATTATGTGATGAATTAGGTAAAAACCATCATTAATAATGCACAAACGTAGAAAGAGGTTACCACAGCAGACAGCTGTTTCTAAGTCAAGGTTTAGAAGCAGCTGCCTGCTGTATTTACCTTATTTTTTTTGCACTTATGCATAATTAACGCCAGTTTTCATTAAGACTATTCGTATTTTTTGTAAAAGTTTTTTTTTATTTCTATAATATTTTCTCTCCATATTACTTTCTTCTAAAGAGATAGGAGAAGTTCAATCTCATTTTTAAATATTCTTTTTTAATTTGTAATTACACTATAAGTGTAAAAGATGCTATTACATAATATATATATATATATATATATATATATATATATATATATATATATATATATATATATGATATTAAAATAAAATAATCAAATAAATTAGAAATATTCCTATAATTTTACTCTTTTAACAACATTATTTTAAATTAAAGTGCATAGTGTAAGAATTAGCTCCCTTCTTTTCTGTTATTGTTAATTTAGCATTTATACAGAAACACAAATTGTATTGGATATTATTTATGCTAAATAAAATTCATAAAACATTTTTTTAATTTGTATAATATGTTAGAACTAGCTGCTTGCCGTATTTACCTTTTTTGTTCTTATGTTTAATTAACATCAGTTTCATTTAGGATATTCGTAGTTTTTGTAAAAAAGTTATTTTTTATATTTACATAATATTTTTCTCTTCCTATCACTTTTTTCTAAGGAGACAGGAGACATTAAATCTACGCTTTAATTATTTTTTTTCAATCACAAACTAAAGATAAAAGATGATAGTACATAATACATATATATATATATATATATATATATATATATATATATAATATTAAAGTCCCTTATTTATGTATTTTAATATTAATTTAATAACTTTTGTTTATAAATTGATTTCGGGGTTTGCGCAGTAATTCTGATTTTTTCCCTCCAGACACGCTATAGACTTAGTTCAGCCTCTGTCTGGACTACTTTAGCCAATAGTTAGCAAGTTCTCTTTAAACATGGGTATTTTGTATCATGTGATCAATTGTGCTTAGGGATTATTCGTAGTCTTTCATCTTAGGAATCCCTACCTGAAAAGTGTATGTGCGGGATCGCATTGTCTGTGTGCACGAAGTTGTAAAGGTGTTTGCCTGTTGTACGGATTTCATGCTTATCACCCGAAATAAACTGTGTTGAGATTTTGAATGAGTCTTGTGATTTTGAATGAGAATATATATATATATATATATATATATATATATATATATGTATATATATATATATATATATATATATATATATATATTATATATATATAATATATATATATATATATATATATATATATATATATATATATATATATATATATATATATTTATTTATATTTATATATATAAGATTTAGAGAAAATATAACTTTTTGATCTGAAAATGTTTGAAGTTTTTTAAACTCTGAAATTTACTACTGTGCGTATATGAATAATATTGTTATCACAGAAATAGATAATCTTAAAAGGGTTCAACTATCTATGTTATTATTTTTAGTCTACATTCCTTTCATGCAAATTATCACTTATTATTCACAACTTGTATAATGAATCCAAAGTATTTATCAGGGTAAAAGAATATAATTTCTGAGATTCACCTTAAAACGTATAATTTGTTCAGTGCAAACTTCACTAATATACAAAGCGTTTAAAGTCTAAACAGACGCAATGTAAATTCCTTTTATGAATTTAAATTTCGCTATTTTCTAGCACCTAAAATCAACATATTTATTTTATGATTCTTTTGTGAAACAGATATCTAAACTAAAGTAGTTAATCTACAGCTTTTGAAATGTTAACTAACTGTCCCACGCATTTTAAACTCAGTAGGAAAGGGTAATTTTATGCATGCATAATTTAAAGCACGAGAGATTTTTAGCAGTAGAAAAATGAGAATTTAGTAATTAAATGACATTTTTAGCATATTTGAAAGATAACATTTATCTCAAAACTTTCAGCTTTATGCTTATATATAAAAAGCATTTAAAAAAAGTAATTTTAGAAAATTAAAAAGATTTAAAAAATTCAATAAAGATAAGGGTATGCAAACATATACAACTTTTTTTTTCTGAAGCATATAAGAATAGCGGACTATTTAGAAAGCATTATTTTTAACCATAAAATGACTAAAATTTCCCGATATTCTACAGTTAATTTGTTAATACCTCAGATTATATTTCAAAGTTTATATATTATTCAAGATAAAAAGTGCATTGTATTGTAACTTACAATGGTTCATGAAAATTGAAAGACAGTGAAATTAAGATGGAAATGAGAAAAACGTAAATCAACATTTCTGTTGTTGCATCTTAGATTAGATTTTGAAGTAGATAATTGATTTTAGTGAAATCTATTGTATTTTCATTCACAGTTAGTCTACAGAAGATATAAGGAGATTAAGATAGGAAATATAAAAATTGATATTAACTATATTAAGATAAGAATTTTATCTCAGCTATTGATTTTAATTCAAAGGCTTTTAAATTATGCTAGATTAGATCTTTTCGAAATACTGGAATTTATAAGTTAGAATAGTGTATTTATGATGATTTAGGTCATTCTATTTCTGAACGCTTGATAATTTCTCTCTTAGATATTTGAAAAAACCTTATCAAAAGGGACAAAGAATTATAATACACATATGATAAATGTCTTTTGATATCCGATAATTAATAATACTAGCTTATATTTATTTGCTGGAGGAAAAACTTTCAAACGAAGATAAAAATATTACCACACCAGACAAAATAGTATTTACAAAAAAATGTAAGTAATTATAGAATCTTAAATCTGGAGAAAAGTATATAAAAAAATTATAACTAAAAAATTGTTTATTTCTGACTTCTTAAATATCCATTAGCAAACTTTACACGTGTTCTATATTGAATTTCCTTGTACGTTTAAAAATATTTCAATAGCACACACACTGTAAGTATAAGGCAAACTTGCATTTATTCCATTTTCTCATACAGCCAGCTGATAAAATCGCGAAATAGTAATTATAGATCATTCAACAGTGAAAAAATTTGCAAAAGCATGTACCCTAATTTCAGCGGGATAAGGAAACCTGACGTATAAACCGAACACTATCGATTTTAAGCACTAGGACACTATTTCATTAGAACCTGTATTACAAATCTTTGTCCGCTGCACTTCAAACGAAACCAAACTAATTCTTTTCTGAACATCTAATGCTGGATGAATGTCTCGTCAGCTTTAAAAATTTCCCAAGAACATACCAGACTATTCGGCTCCTTACACTATCGTCTAAATCAGCTCCGGGACATTTGCATAACATTATCACCCGTGGATACCGTATAGAAGGGTATGTAGGTTTGATAGTGTATGTGGCAGAATGAAAATAAACATGAACAGACTAAAAGCATGGACCCTTATTTCAGCAGGATAAGCCACCATGACCTATAAACAAAACACTATCGATTTTAAGCACTACGGCACGATTTCTTTAGAAAATTGTATTACAAATCTTTTGCCGCTGCACTTCAAATGAAAACAAACTAATTCTTTTCTGAACATCTAATGCTGGATGAATGGTTCATCAGCTTTAAAATTTTCGTAAGAAAATACCAGAATATTTGGACTTCTTACACCATCGTCTAAGTCAGCTGCGGGACATTTGCATAACAATATCATTCTCGGATACAGTATAGAAGGGTATATTGGGTGGTTAGTGTATGTAGCAGAATGCAAATAAGCATGAACAGACTAAAAGCATGTACCCTAATTTCAGAAAGATAAGCCACCATGACCTATAAACAAAACACTATCGATTTTAAACACTAGGGCACGATTTCATTAGAATTTGTATTACAAATCTTTTGCTGCTGCACTTCAAATGAAACCAAATTAATTCTTTTCTGAACATCTAATGCTGGATGAATGTCTCGTCAACTTTAAAATTTTCGTAAGAAATTAATCACAATATTCGGTCTCATTACACCATCGTCTAAGTCACCTCTGGGGCATTTGCAAAACAATAGCACTCGCGGATACTGTATATAAGGGTATATCGGGCTGATAGTATATGTAGGAGAATGAAAACAAACATGAACAGATTTCATGTACGTTAAAATATTCAGTTAATTTTTTTAGGATGTTCGGTTTCGTGTGATATGGAATACTTTTTTAGGGCTAATGAGACCGGGACCTACGCCTACATCCGATTCCAAATCGTTACGAACATTCATGCCGCAGTGGGATTGGAATATCTGCGCTGTAACCATTTAGCCATCGCTCGGCTTGAGAAGGGAGAAAAGACTACAAAGGGAAAAATAAAAGTTCTTCAAACACAACACCGGAAGATTGGTCATAGACTTTAAATTTTGCTTATTATATACCAGGAATTACGATATTTGTTGATAATTTTGTTTTAAAGAGGAAGAATACTTCTTTCTTTAACTCATGTAAATTTCAAAATATCTTTATGGTCAGATTTTTCATAGTAGCAGTTTTAATATGAATTTTTGTTTGATGGTCGGAAAACTGACTACTGTTTAAGAAAGCTTAAAAAATATCTGTAATATATTTTACGAATTTTCGAAAATGTTTATCTGAAAGCAAGTTTTCCAAGAAGACATGGACAGCTTACTGAAAAAGCTTAATGAAATACATAAAATAGCTTAATGAGATAGCTTAATGAAAATAGCTTACTGAAATACATAACTTAAATTTAAAAATATGTATATATTTTTTTAATTTAACTTAGCTGATTATTAATTTTTGTCTCTCTGCCACATGTTGCATAAGAATGTTTTAGAAACTCACATTTTAATAGATTAAAAAAACTGTTTTGAATTTAAATCATCCTCTTGTTAAGAACGATTTAAAATTAGTTTTATTCAAAACATTGTATCATTGCCAAATATAAGACAAATCTAAACATATATTGCTTATTTAGATACCAAGCTTTATTCAATATTTGCTGCACTTGTTCTAAAAAACTAAACTAAAAACGAGAAAATCTAAAAAAAAATATCAACATGTTTTTACTACGAATACATTAAATTTTAGCCTTAAAAATTTAACAAAAATTGAAATTGTTAAGAGATTTATTTATTATTATTGTCATGTTATACATAAAATCTATTTAAAATATTAAAGAAAATATTTTTATAGAGTTCAGTAAAAGTTCGTTATAGTTGTAATAGCTGCTATAGTTAGTTCTGCTTGCTTATAATTTTCTATAGGATATTATTTAATTGCACTATTATTTAATGGCATTAATAACTATGATTATATAATTATTAATACATACTTTTTCTATAATTCTACACAAGTGCATTACTTATATAAAAAACTTTAATATTTCTATATAAGTATATTAGTTGTATAGAAAATGTTATAAAAATTGTACAAAGCCTTTTCATTTTTGATCAATATAAAAATGTTTCAAGGTTATGTCCCTTTAAATGCTAAAAGTCTCGAAAGAAAACTGCGTTTAGATACGTTTAGAGAGTAAGAAAACAGCGTTTCCTGCTGTTTTTGACCACACTGTTTTTGAGCAATGTATACACATGTAAGTATGTGAGAAGTAAATCTGACGTTCAATAAATATTATTAATAATTTTAATGTGAAAACGACCCCTAAAGAAAAATGTATAACATATATTGATCGTGGAGAATATTTAAACATTGTTCTAATCCTTATTTCATAACATTTAAAAGGTTATCCTGAAAGAAATGCAAGATCACTCATTTCCCCATAACATCTAATGTGTTACGCATGCGATAGGGCATAAAATATAAATAAAAAAGTTCATAGGAAATTTCCTAGAAGAGCTTTCAAAAAAAGAAACATAGCTGTAAAGTCATTGCATGTCACTCAGTCAAAGTCACTTTTTAAACGTCAGCCAAAGAAATAAAAACGCAGACAGGGGGTTTAAAATGTAACTAATGGTTCCTGATATAAAAAACACAGGGGGAAGCGAAAGAGAGAAGATGTTCAGAAAAAAACTACACCGGAGAAACAAAGACTCGTTTTTATGGAATAGGTTTGCGTGTTTGGATTAAAGCAAAAATAAAGAAACAAAAGAAAAAGTGAGATCCTCTAGAATCTGGCAACTTCCGTCGCCTGCAGGTAAAACATGGGCAGGTTTTTAGACATAATGTAAGCGGCTGAGACACATCTAGGGGCTTTTCACAAGCCAAACATTTGATTTGTGAAGGGAATTTAGATTAGGAAGAGAAATATGCTGTGTTTCCACAGTTTAAATCTTCCATGTGGTTTATTTATATACAATGATTAATTCTATTTTATTAGGTATTACAAACTGAATGATTATTTTTAAGAAATGAATTTATATATGTAATATATCAAAATTATTTCACTTTAATATCTCTTTCAGAACCTCATCTCTCTCTTTCTAATTCCTTAAAATCTATTTTCCCAGCCACAAGATGTCTTAATCAAAGGAGTGTAACTGACTTGAAATTCTTCTAACCCATTTCTCAAAACATTCTATGCAATAGATGCAAATTTTCTGTACAATAAAGCGTTTTCGAACTTTCATCGGCGAATGGCTCGGATTTTCTCCTGATCTAACAGTTCAATTCTCTGATTAAGTTTCCACTTCTATGGGAAATATTTAATCTTTGTCTTGCTATGGGGTCCAACTCTTTTCCAGCACTTTCATCTGCCGCTGACTAGCGAAGATATCCATTTCTAGCTCCTCTCAAATAAAATTTCAATTAGACTTGGACTTGTGTGCCGCTTCAATGATTAAACCGTACAATATAGTCTTATAGTGTGAACGGAATTATCTATATTCTAACCCAAACGGCGTTCAGTGAAGCTATGGGCTATTTCATACCGATCAGTAAAAAACTGTTTTGACTTATCTGGTTTTCAAAGCAAATTTTAGGTTAAATGTCAACAAATTCCTGTGATTCAGGTTATAAGGGTGTATCTCTCAATAAATGACAGTCAAACAGGGGTGCAGTTCCCAAACAACCGACTGGACCCTCCTACCGCAAAACTCCACGGGGGAAATCACTGGCAGAAATGTACGTTACATCTATTTTCGTAGCGTTTTTGGAGGTCGAAAATTGTACGTGACCATCACTTTGAAGACATCATCGGCTGGGCGGAATTATACGTGCGAACCACTTAGAGGGTTAACGGGATAATCCACACTAACGATTTTAAGCACTAGGGCTCGATTTCTTTAGAACTTGTTTTACAAATCTTGTGCCGCTGCACTTCAAACGAAAACAAACTAATTCTTTTCTGAACATCTAATGCTGGATGAATGTCTCTTTTGTCAGCTTTAAAATTTTCCTAAGAAAATACCAGAATATTCGGCCTCCTTACACCATCGTCTAAGTCAGCTCCGGGACATTTGCATAACAATATCACTCGTGTATATAGTATAAAAGGGTATATTGGGTTGATAGTGTATGTAACAGAATGAAAACAAATATGAACAGACTAAAAGCATGTACCCTAATTTCAGCAAGATAAGCCACCATGACGTATAAACAAAACACTATCGATTTTAAACACTAGGGCACGATTCCATTAGAATTTGTTTTACCAAACTTTTGCCACTGAACTTCAAACGAAAACAAACTAATTCTTTTCTGAACATCTAATGCTGGATAAACGTCTCTTTTGTCAGCTTTAAAATTTACCCAAGAATATACCAGAATATTCGTTCTCCTTACACCATCGTCTAAGTAGCTCAGTAGCATTTGCATAACAATAACACTAGAGGATACCGTATCGAAGGATATATCGGGGTGATAGTGTATTTTAATGTCGCATTTTTTAATATCCATCAGTGAGCTTCACACGTGTTCTATATTGAATTTCCTTGTACGTTTAAATAAATTTCAATAGCACACACACCGTAGGAATAAGGCAAACTTGCATTTTCTCCATTGTCTCATACAACCAGCTGATAAAATAGCGAAATAGTAATTTTAGATCATTCAACAGTGAAAGAATTTGAAAAAGTATGTACCCTAATTTTAACGGGATAATCCATACTATCGATTTTAAGCACTAGGGCTTGATTTCTTTAGAACTTGTTTTACAAATCTTGTGCCGCTGCACTTCAAACGAAAACAAACTAATTCTTTTCTGAACATCTAATGCTGGGTGAATGTCTCTTTTGTCAGCTTTAAAATTTTCCTAAGAAAATACCAGAATATTCTGTCTCCTTACACCAAGAAATGAATAAATCAGATATTTAAAGGAATGACGTCATGATGATAGAAAAATATCGTTTTCACCTATTTGTTATGTGATAAATTGAAAATTTAAATCTCCTGCTTTTAACTGAGGAAAACTGCTTTTAAAACAATTACTTCGGATGACGTCACATTGCTAAAAATATTTCTTTCTTTCACTCAGTTATGCTGCGATAAATTAAAAAATTAATCATTTGTGTTTAATCGGGGAAAATAATGCTTGGAATAATGACATGAAATGCTCGAAAAAGTGGGAAGGAATGGATTTCGAACGTTAAAAATTTACAAAAACCTTACCAGGGATATACCTAAGAATTTCCCAAATTTTCACGGCGATAGGATGCATGGTTTTTGAGTCTATCGAGTACAGACAGACAGTCAGACTGACACAAATTCATTTATATATATATATATATATATTTACTGTTTTTGTTCTAAAAAACTAAACTAAAAACGAGAAAATCTGAGAAAAATATCAACATCTTTTTACTACGAAAATAATAAATTTTAACCTGAAATATTTAACAAAAATTGAAATTGTTATGAGATTTATTTATTATTATTTTCATGTTATACATAAAATCTATTTAAAATATTAAAGAAAATACTTTTTTAGAGTTCAGTAAAAGTTAGTTATAGTTGTAATAGCTGCTATAGTTAGTTCTGCTTGCTTATAATTTTCTATAGGTTATTATTTAATAGCATTAATAACTATGATTATATAGTTATTAATACATACTTTTTCTATAATTCTACACAAGTGCATTACTTATATAAAAAACTTTAATATTTCTATATAAGTATATTAGTTGTACGGAAAACGTTATAAAAAGTGTCCAAAACCTTTTAATTTTTGATCTATGTAAAAATGTTTAAAGGTTATGCTGATTTAAATGTTAAAAAAATTAAAGTCTCGAAAGAAAACAGCGTTTAGATACGTTTAGAGCGTTAGAAAACAGCTTTTCCTGCTTTTATACCACACTGGTTTTGAGCAATGTATACACATGTAAGAATGTGAGAAGTAAATCCGACGTTTAACAAATATTATTAATAATTTTAATGTGAAAACAACCCCTAAAGAAAAATGTATACCATATATTGATCGTGGCGAATATTTAAACATTGTTCTAATCCTTATTTCATAACATTTAAAACGTTATCCTGAAAGAAATGCAAGATCACTCATTTCCCCATAACATCTAATGTGTTACGCATGCGATAGGGCATAAAATAAAAATAAAAAAGTTCATAGGAAATTTCCTAGAAGAGCTTTCAAAAAAAGAAACATAGCTGTAAAGTCATTGCATGTCACTCAGTCAAAGTCACTTTTTAAACGTCAGCCAAAGAAATAAAAACGCAGACAGGGGGTTTAAAATGTAACTAATGGTTCCTGATATAAAAAAACACAAGGGGAAGCGAAAGAGAGAAGATGTCCAGAAAAAAACTACACCGGAGAAACAAAGACTCGTTTTTATGGAATAGGTTTGCGTGTTTGGATTAAAGCAAAAATAATGAAACAAAAGAAAAAGTGAGATCCTCTAGAATCTGGCAACTTCCGTCGCCTGCAGGTAAAACATGGGCAGGTTTTTAGACATAATGTAAGCGGCTGAGACACATCTAGGGGCTTTTCACAAGCCAAACATTTGATTTGTGAAGGGAATTTAGATTAGAAAGAGAAATATGCTTTGTTTCCACAGTTTAAATTTTCCATGTGGTTTATTTATATACAATGTTTAATTCTATTTTATTAGGTATTACAAACTGAATGATTATTTTTAAGAAATGAATTTATATATGTATGTAATATATCAAAATTATTTCACTTTAATATCTATTTAAGAACCTCATCTCTCTCTTTCTAATTCCTTAAAATCTATTTTCCCAGCCACAAGATGTCTTAATCAAAGGAGTGCCCTCGACTTTAAATTCTTCTAACCCATTTCCCAAAGCATTCTATGTAATAGACGTAAATTTTCTATTCACTAACGGATTTCCGAACTTTCGTCGGCAAATGGCTCGGTTCTTCTCCTGATCTAACAGTTAAATTCGCTGATTAAGTTTCCACTTCTTTGGGAAATATTTAATCTTTGTCTTGCTATGGGGTCCAACTCTTTTCCAGCACTTTCATCTGCCGCTGACTAGCGAAGATATCGATTTCTAGCTCCTCTTAAATAATATTTCAATTAGACTTGGACTTGTGTGCCGTTCTCTTCAGTGTGGCCTGACTGAATCTTACTTTATTACTACTAGCTGATTAGGCTTCTCCTTAGCCAGTAAAACAATAGGGGATACATAATTATTGTGACCGGTAGTTATATTTTGCTTAATTATATATATATATATATATATATATATATATATATATATATATATATATATATATATATATATATATATATATATATATATATATATATATATATATATATATATATATATATATATATATATATATATATATATAATATATATATATATATATATATATATATATATATATATATATATATATACATATATATATATTATATATATATATATATATATATATATATATATATATATGTATGTTATATATATATATATAATATACATTTATATATATATATATATATATATATATATATATATATATATATATACATACATATATACATATACATATATATATATATATATATATATACATATATATATATATATATATATATTATACATAAATAATATATATATATATATATACCTTTATATATCATATCATATATATATATATTATATATATATATATATATATATATATATATATATATATATATATATATATATATTTTATATATATATATATACATACATATATATAAGAAATATATAAAAACTATTGCACTTAGAATATCTCTCACATTTTCTCATTTTACCCTCCTCATTGTTTAATATCTATTTCTGCAGCCAAAAAATATCTTATGTAAAGGAATACCCGAAAACTTAAATTTTTCGTAGCAGTCTACTAAAGCTAACTCTCAAATAAATATAAATTTTTTGTTTATTATGTACATCTCCCAGCAATCCAGGTGAATGAGTAATTTTTTCGATGATCTAAATTCCTGTCTGATTTTTTAATGTCGCACACTAAGCTACTCTCTTTTGGGAAAAAATCGTTTTATATCTCGCTGTGGGGCCGATATTTTAACAGGAAAGTGGTTCTGTGATCATTTATTATTCTGATCTCGCCAGAGAAACTTGATTTTTTTCTTAGATATAAAATAAATCAAGTACTCAAATATCAAGTTAAATTCCACGTTGGACTCACTGCTTCTTTTTATGAAATGCCACGACTGGTTACTCATTAGATTTAGTTATTTAGGCTTCCATTGCCCAGTGAGCTCGGGCAAATAAAAATAATAGGGGACTAATTTTATGTAACCGGTGGGATTATTTCATCTTTACATCATACACACACGCACACACACACAACATACAAAATTGATTTAATGAATCAACGTGTGTTTTGAATGAATCTCAATGAATGACATAATTGATTTAATTAGTATGGCTGGAAAAGTTAAAATTTAAAAATAGAACGGATTCGGAGAATTTTGAAGGACTTATGGGGTAATAATAGTTTATATATGTATATATATATAATATATATATATATATATATATATATATATATATATATATATATATATATATATATATACATATATATATATATATATATATATATATATATATATAATATATATATATATATATATATATATATATATATATATATATATATATATATATATATATATATATATATATATATATATATATATATATATATATATATATATAATATATATATATATATATATATATATATACATATATATATATATATATATATATATATATATATATATATATATATATATATATATATATATATATATATATATATATATATTATATATATATATATATATATATATATATATACATATATATATATATATATATATATATATATATATATATATATATATATATATATATATATATATACATATATATATATATATATATATATATATATATATATATATATATATATATATATATATATATATATATATATATATATATATATATATATATATATATATATATATATATATATATATATATATATAATATATATATATATATATATATATATATATATTATATATATATATACATATATATATTATTTATATATAAAAAAGTTTGTCAGAGCTAATACTGTTTTTAAATATTAGTTCGGTAGTTAAATCTTATCATACTGTTTATTTTTTCGCCTTTTAAAGGGATAATATGCCTCAAAATATTTAAACTACAGTAAATTTACAATAATTTCCTACTACTAGAAACTTATTTCTTTCTCCCGGTAAAAGCATTTTCTCTAGTAGGAAAACATTTTTATCAACTTTGAGGAAGTCCTAACAAAGAAAGCGAAGCGAAAAATAACCACATGGAAATTCCTGAGCTCTGTAGTGTTAACTAGGAGGATTTCAGTTTGCATCTCAGAGTTTTTGCATTCTTCAAATCTAGTAAATTTTATCAGAGAAAAGATTCTCCTAGGGATTGTTCTATTTTATTCAGCCATCAATTTGTTCAATACAGTGTCATCTATCACTAAAGAAATTTAAGGATATGTTTTTGTATTACTTTTAAAGATAATTTTTTTAAACTTTAAACTATTGTTGATAAATTTTAAAAAATACTTATATATATATTTGTGTTTCTGTGTTTATTTATGAGATAGAAATATTTTAGTATAAGTATTTTAAATCACAAACCATGTATTCGATTCATTGAAAAAGAATGTCAAATCTTACCGTGTTAACCATTTTATAGGAAATCATTGAAAAATTGTAAATGATTTTACTTTATTGCACTTCTTTTTGCTTTAAGCTATATTTACCTCAAGAGTTGTAAAGTAAACAGTTTTTTCTAGTTTTTAGAAAAATGTAGTCCTTTTGAGAATTTTCTGCATGTTGGTGATGTTGGTGAAATTACTGGTTCATTTAAAAATCATCAAAATAACAACTTTTAGGAAAACTGCTTTTCAGACTTTTGCTTCCATTTTGACTCCGGTATCCTTTTAGTAACCACGAAAATAGAAAGTTACTTTATATTTATTTTAACTAATATTTATATATCTACTTTGCGTAACTTAGTTATCAGCGTCCCCTACGTATAGTTTAATATCTCGTAATTGAATGGCATGCTTGCCCTCTCATGCTAACATATAAACTAATGGACAAAGTTTGTGCAACAGAGCGCCCGAGACTTATTGTCTAAGAAAATTCTACATTTTAAAATTTCTATTAGTTGATGTTTTCGACTAAGGCTGAACAATTGCTTGTTAAAGAACATTGATATTATTCTAAGTATGTACTGCGGAAAATACATTCATTACACACACTCACACATCTATCTCTATTTATATGTGTGTGTTTGAAGATGAAACTGATCTAGACGAGGTGCATTTCTATGTACTCTATGGATTTACCACGCTAATTTAGTTGCTACACAACTACAATAATGTGAGAAAGAGGAAGAAGGGAGTTAAAAATAACAACGAAGTAACGTTATGATGTTTTAATAATAAGATATTTGAGTGGTTTAGTTATTTTATTGCACTTTTTTGTCTAAAGAGTTGCTACAAAGTAAACATATTTTTTCTAGTTTTCAGAAAAATGTAGTCCGTTTGACAATAATCTGCATGTTGGTGGTCTTGGTGAAATTACTGTTTCATTTTAGAAAACATCACTGTGCAACGTCTAAATAGAAAATACTGGAACTAAATGAAAAAACAGAAAATGGAAAGTAAATTTTAAATCAAACATGTAGTTATTAACCCCTTAACGTGCACAATCAAGTTAACTTGAGCTCGCTAAACTGACCAAACTGAGCACACTAGAGATAATTCGAGCTGCAAATAAACAATTGTTTTATTGACATTTATCATTTACATGGGATTGTAAGCTATAACACTTACTTATTCAAGTATAATATATATATATATATATATATATATATATATATATATATATATATATATATATATATATATATATATATATATATATATATATATATATATATATATATATATATATACATATATATATATATATATATATATATATATATATATATATATATATATATATATATAATATATATATATATATATATATATATATATATATATATATATATATATATATATATATATAATATATATATATATATATATATATATATATATATATATATATATATATATATATATATATATATATATATATATATATATATATATATATATATATATATATATATATATATATATATATATATTTATATATATATATATATATATATATATATATATATACATATATATATATATATATATATATATATATATATATATATATATATATATATATATATACATATATATATATACATATATATATATATATATATAATATATATATATATATATATATATAATATATATATATATATATACATATATATATATATATATATATATATAATATATATATATATATATATATATATATATATATATATATACATATATATATATATATATATATATATAATATATATACATATATATATATATACATATATATATATATATATATATATATAATATATATATTATATATGTATATATATATATGTATATATATGTATATATATATATGTATATATATATATATATATATATATATATATATATATATATATATATATATATATATATTATTTTTCTACTTATCACTTGCTGTGTGTTGAAAATAAGTTAATAATTATGCAACATAGTTGTTTAAAATAAATAAGAAAATTATACAATATAATAAATAATATGATTTAGATTTAATGTCAACTACTATGAAAATATTTTGTTCAAATTTAAAGACCATTATTTTTTTTCCTTGTATAAATAAAAAAATTCTTATTACATATTTATATACATACATACATACATATATATATATATATATATATATATATATATATATATATATATATATATATATATATTATTTTTCTACTTATCACTTGCTGTGTGTTGTGCTAAAAGAGATAGCAAAGGAAAAAGGAAAAGAAAAGAGAGTCGTTACAAGTATAATAGTTGCAATGTTAGGTTATTTGTTGCACCTTGTTTCGCAATATATCACACAAAAGAAAATTTTCATTAATTTTATAAACCTAGTATTGTTATTATTTATATTTAAAAAATATAAATAAATATTTTTACTGATAATAACGTTTATTCTGAAATGGGAATTGAAAAAGAAAGATAAAAATGTCGATGTAATATTACAATATCCGAGTATTTTCTTCAATGTTATCAAAATCCAAAATTGCAATAAAAACTTTGATTATTTTTGTATTTTTGTAATTTGTTTGGCAAGATAATGTTTTAAATTGTGTTTTTTACATTAAAAAATTAATTTTTTTGGCCAGTCATTTTTTAAAAGAAACTGTACATTAAGGGGTTAAGGACATAATTTCTTTCGAGGCTGTTATGTCACTCGACATCATAAAATGCCGACTAATCCTCAACATTAGGAAGACGGAAGCGCTTAAATGGTCCCTCTCATTTATTGTTTAATATTTTCAATAACAGTTAGATGAATGCAGTGCAGCTTTCTTCTTTAGAGATTCTCGTAATCTATTTAACAGGGAAAAAGTCTTTTTTTTTTAGTTTGAGTTACTCTTTTTATAGGGGTATGAATTTCAAATGTAATGTCTCACCCGAAATTATGATCCGACATATTATGATCGAACAAAGTACGTTGTAGACAATTGTAAACCAAATGATACGTCTTTGTAGTACTAATTCAAAAACTTGTCGTTGGTCAATAGACTTATTTTTTAATGATTTATATACATATGATATAAATATTTCGATTTTATTTAAAGAGTTGACAGGGAAGAAGGAACTGAATGTCAGAAATTTTATACCATAAATATGTGAAGAGTTCAATCCTCCATACATGTCATCACGAAATTCAGCTTATAAAAGGAAACTAACAGTGAAATATGTAACAAGGAAGAGAACACTATCAAAATGTGATATCAATTATTGGGTAAAAATATATTGTAAAAGAAATATGGAATACATGTCCCAAATAAAACAAATATAAGTGTGTCAGCAATGTGCTTCAAGAGAACTACATTGCTTTGATTGCTATGAAAATTGTATAAGATGAAACTAAACGAGGTTAATATCATATAAACAGTGTCATTAATTATAGAAAAGTATTTGAGTTTATTATTACTTATAACGCTTATTTATTTTTAATTTAACTGAACGATGAAATTTATATCTATATATATATAAATGAATTTGTGTCCGTCTGTCTGTACTCAATAGACTCATAAACTATGCATCCAATCGCCGTGAAAATTTGAGAAATATTTAGGTATATTTCTGGGAAGGTTTTTGTAAATTTTCAACGTTCGAAATACATTCCTTCCCCCTTTTTCGAGCATTTCATTTCATTATTCCAAGCATTATTTTCCCCGGTTACACGCAAACGATTAAGTTTTTAATTTATCACATCATAACTAAGTGAAAGAAGCAATATTTCTAGCAATGTGACATCATCCCAAGTAAATGTTTTAAACGGAGTTTTCCTCAGTTAAAAGCAGGAGATTAAAATTTTCAATTTATCACATAATATATAGGTGAAAATATTATTTTTCTGTCATTATGCCGTCATTACTTTAAATATCTGGTTTATTAATTTCTTATTTTATATTATTTAAACATCGTCTGCGTAGTATCCATTCGATTTGACCTGGAAATTTAGATATAAAGTGATTTACTTTCATTTCTATGTGACTCAAATTACAGCATTTTTATATGAGAACTTATTTTAAATTTATTTCTTAGTTAATTTTTAAGTTACAATGAAATATTTATCAACAATATTTTAACAACAAAAAGTACAAATTTCAGTGACTCTCATGGGCAAATAAAAACCTGTCAATTTATATAGTTATCTTCATATTCATATGGTTGTCAATATGTATGTGTGTTTCTGTTTCATACAAAACCATGTGGTTTGTCATGAATTTTCTTAATTGTGGACAACATTTATTAATACCAACAAAATGAGCACTGTTGCTGTCAAAACCTCTGCTTCCTATTCTACCACGTAATAGGGCAAAATTTATTAACGTTGCTAATCAACGTACAGTAATAATACAATAATGTAATTTAGGGTTAAACTTATATTTTACCATAAAAAAGTTTGAACAAAGTTAATATAAGACAGAAATTTGATTATAAAAACTGAATAATGTTGTAATACGCTTATAATAGAAATATATAAATATGCCAATGACTCAAACTGAACTATGACGAATTTAGAGTTATTCACGAAAGTAAAATCTTTGTTTAAAAGTAATATATTAAGTTCACCGTAGCGAAGCACGGGCAAACTTGCTAGTATATAAATAAAAATTAAAAAGTCAACTCATTTTGGTTATCCAAAAATTACCAAAATACTGTAAAATTCTGTTGATGGAGTCACAATAATATTCTTATTAATTTAATAGTTTACCATATTTATAGATTTTGAACATCCAAGTTGTCTACATCAAATAAATTCAGCTTACTAGATATACGGAAAGTTTCAGTCTTTCTAGTGATAATGACCTAACTCAAAACAATAAAGAGCCGTTAAATAGATAACATCACATTGTGGTCTTTAAGGAGACGAAATAATAGATCGTTTGGCAAAGAATGGGGCTTAAATTGTGAAAGTATCTGATAATCAGATATCATTCTAACCAATCGAAAAATTAATTAATAGATCTTTCCACAAAGTGTTTAGAGAAGGTATCAGGTAGAGTAGATATTTAATAATTTAAATATTCCTTTATTGACAAAAGACATACTTCTTTATGAACTGTCCAAATTATATTGCTTTCTTATCCCTAGTTCATTCTGTGTAATATTCATCATTAAGATCACCCGGGAATTCAGACTATATGACGTTAATTCCTAGTACTCTTGATGATCCTGATGTAAAAAAATCATTTGTGTGTAATTTAGAGGTATTTGACAGTTTAAAGACAGATTGATATGGTCAACTTCTTCTAAGTTGAAACTCCTTAAATTTGGGTATAATTTATATTTTATAAATTTGTAATCATTGTATAATTTGATGAATTAATATATTTTCTTAAATTGGGAATGCACTATTTTCTCTCATTTAGTAAAATTCATGGGATGAAAATTTATGTTATGAGAAAATATTTTAGTTTTGATAGGAGTTAGTTATATAATCTGGAAAGAAAATAATGGACAAAAAACTGAAATAATATTCTGCCTAAAGGGTCATATTTTCTTTCGACATAAAATTTTTTTTATAGACATATTGGTATTGTCAACTTCTTCTATGGTGAAACTCAGTAAATTTGGTATAATTCATATTTTATAAATTTTTAATCATTGTATAATTTGATGAATGAATATTGTTTTTAATTGGGAGTGTACTATTTTCTTTCATTTAGTTTAAATTCACGTGATGAGAATTTATGTTATGAGAAAATATTTTAGTTTTGATAAGAGTTAGTTATATAATCTGGAAGGGAAATAATGGACAAAAAACTGAAATAATATCCTGCTTAAAGGGTCATAGTTCCTTTCGGTATAAAAAAAATATTCTTTATAGACATATTGGTATTGTTAACTTCTTCTATGGTGAAAGTCAGTAAATTTGGTTATAATTTGTATTTTATAAATTTGTAATTATTGTTTAATTTGATGAACGTATATTTTTTAAATTGGAAGTGTGCTATTTTCTTTTATTTAGTAATATTCACGGGATGAGAATTTATGAGAAAATATTTTAGTTTTTATAGTAGTTAGTTATATATTCTGGAAGGAAAATAATGGACAAACAAACTGAAGTAATATCCTGCTTAAAGGGTCATCTTTCCTTTCGACATAAAAAATATTCTTTATAGACATATTGGTATTGCCAACTTCTTTTATGGTGAAACTCAGTAAATTTGGGTATAATTTATATTTTATAAATTTGTAATCATTGTATAATTTGATTAATGAATATATTTTTTTTAAATTGGGAGTGCACTATTTTCTCTCATTTAGTAAAATTCATGGGATGAGAATTTATGTTATGAGAAAATATTTTAGTTTTGATAGGAGTTAGTTATATAATCTAGAAGGAAAATAATGGGCAAAAAAACTGAAATAATATTCTGCTTAAAGGGTCATATTTTCGTTCGACATAAAAAAATTCTTTATAGACATATTAGTATTGTTAACTTCTTCTATGGTGAAACTCCATAAATTTGGGTATAATTTATATTTTATAAATTTGTAATCATTGTATAATTTCATGAATGAATATATTTTTTTTAAATTGGGAGTGTACTATTTTCTTTCATTTAGTTTAAATTCAAGTGATGAGAATTTATGTTATGAGAAAATATTTTAGTTTTAATAAGAGTTAGTTATATAATCTGGAAGGGAAATAATGGACAAAAAACTGAAATAATATCCTGCTTAAAGGGTCATAGTTTATTTCGGCATAAAAAAATATTCTTGATAGATATATTGGTATTGTCAACTTCTTGTATGGTGAAACTCAGTAAATTTGGGTATAATTCATATTTTATAGATTTGTAATCATTGTTTAATTTGATGAACGTATATTTTTTTAAATTGGAAGTGTACTATTTTCTTTTATTTAGTAATATTCCCGGGATGAGAATTTATGAGAAAATATTTTAGTTTTGATAGGAGTTAGTTATATATTCTGGAAGGAAAATAATGGACAAACAAACTGAAATAATATCCTGTTTAAAGGGTCATAGTTTCTTTCTATAAAAAATATTCTTTATAGACATTTTGGTATTGTCAACTTCTTCTATGTTGAAACTCAGTAAATTTGGGTATAATTTATATTTTATAAATTTGTGATCATTAATTAATTTGATGAATGAATATTTTTTTAATTGGGAGTGTACTATATTCTCTCATTTAGTAACATTCACACGATAAAAATTTATGTTATGAGAAAATATTTTAGTTTTGATAGGAGTTAGTTATATATTCTGGGAGGAAAATAATGGACAAACAAACTGAAATAATATCCTGCTTAAAGGGTCATAGTTTCTTTCGACATAAAAAATATTCTTTATAAGCATATTGGTATTGCCAACTTCCTCTATGGTGAAACTCAGTAAATTTGGGTATAATTCATATTTTATAATCATATTTTATAATAGTAATCATTGTATAATTTGATGAATGAATATTGTTTTTAATTGGGAGTGTACTATTTTCTTTCATTTAGTTTAAATTCACGTGATGAGAATTTATGTTATGAGAAAATATTTTAGTTTTGATAAGAGTTAGTTATACAATCTGGAAGGGAAAAATGGGCAAACAAATGAAATAATATCCTGCTTAAAGAATCATATTTTCTTTCGACATAAAAAAATCTTTTTAGACTTATTGGTATTGTCAACTTCTAAGTAGAAACTCCATAAATTTGGGTATAATTTATATTTTATAAATATGTGATGATTAATTAATTCGATGAAAGAATATATTTTTTTCAATTGGGAGTGCACTATTTTCTCTCATTTAGTAAAATTCATGGGATGAGAATTTATGTTATGAGAAAATATTTTAGTTTTGATAGGAGTCAGTTATATAATTTGGAAGGAAAATAATGGGCAAAAAAACTGAAATAATATTCTGTTTAAAGAGTCATATTTTTTTTCGACATAAAAATAATTCTTTATAGACATATTGGTCTTGTCAACTTCTTCTATGGTGAAACTCAGTAAATTGGGGTATAATTCAAATTTTATAAATTTGTAATCATTGTAATTCATTGATGAATGAATATTGTTTTTAATTGGGATTGTACTATTTTCTTTCATTTAGTCTAAATTCACTTGATGAGAATTTATGTTATGAGAAAACATTTTAGTTTTGATAAGAGTTAGTTATATAATTTGGAATGGAAATATTGACGAAAAACTGAAATAATATCCTGCTTAAAGGATCATAGTTTCTTTGGACATAAAAATGTTTTTATTCTAGTTTTTTTTATTCAATAATATAAAAATATTTTGATTCAAACAGAATAAATCTTATCTTGGATTATTAATAAAATTATGTAAATAAATATGTTAAATTATCAGAATCAGTAAAATTTAAAAACTGTAAAATATATACGCCAATTAAAAAAATTCAAAAATTCATTTACCCACACAATAACATTTTTAGGGTAAATTAGAAAATAGTTTTTTATATTAAATAAAAATTATTTATCTTTCATAAGCTGAGAACGTCGACTATAACAATACGAGTGATATATTTTATTTTATATTTCTTTACTAATTTCTTTTAAATTTTCAATTGCTTATAGTTTTCTTTAAATTTTTTTATTAGTTCTTATGTTAGGTCACTTTGAGTTACCTATTTCCAGAATCATAAGAATAATTTACTCCAGTTTCTATAACGATATACATTTTTACATTCATATCTCAAAAATTAACTTGTGTTAATAACTTTCGGTTATTTTATGCGGTGTAAAATTTTATATTAATCAAATACTACTACTTCATGTGACAAAAATAATAGCTGTTTTAAAGATTTAAAATTTCATATTTTTTAATTTTATGATGATTTGAAAAAAGGTTGGTCATTATGAAGGTTTTAATTCCCGAAAGGTGCTTTAAAGTGACAAAAGTCCTGTTAAGGTGAAAGAAGACTTTTATAGACTAACTTACGCAATTTTTTAATTTATGTCTTGGAAATGTGCATTGAGATATTGTTGGCTTTTCATTTCAAATCTAATACGTTTGGGTAACTTCAAAGTCTTTATACTTGCCCTTTGAGTTAATTTTAAGACTATTTATCTACTGGATACTTGCTTTGAAAAACCAACAAAATTCCAAATATACCGTTAAATTATTCACCAGAATTTGTTCAAAAATTTACATTTTAAAAGATGATAAAATTGTGTAAATGTTAAAAGAACAAAAAGAAATATTCTAGTACAGCTCTTTTACCTTAGTATACAGATAATATACACCATATGTTCAAAATTAATTTAAGGGGCATTAAAAGGACAGAATTCCTGTTAAGTGACAGAAGACTCTAATAGACTAAATTATGCAATTTTTTAAATTTATGTCTAGAAAATGTGAATTGAGAAATTTTTGGCTTTCCATTTCAAAAATAATACGCTTGGGTAACTTCAAAATCCTTATATTTGCCCTTTTTTGAGTTAATTTTAAGACTACTTATATACTGGTTACTTGTTTTGAAAAACCAACAAAATTCCAAATATAGTGTGAAATTATTCACTAGAATTTGTTCAAGTATCTACATTTTAAAAGATAAAATTGTGTTAATGTTAAAAGAATAAATATATTGATATGTTTTTTGAGTTTGTAACGTTTATAGATGAATAAATTTAGAGCTAGATTAATTTGTTTAACAAACATCGAAAGCTGTATCAAAAACTAATTACAAAACAGCTTTAAGAATTGCATTTTTCATTTTATATTTTAAACTTAAAAGAAAAGGTATAATTATATTTTTATAAAGCTTATTTTCTGAACCTATCGACGATAAAAGAATCTTAATTGGAAGGTTTTCATCTCTTTTTACAAAAGCATACTACAGCATAAAGAAAAGTAATGAACTTGATCAAATTGCCACGGACAACTCATGATTAAAGTTCTGTAATTCAATTTTACATCTTTGATTTTTATCGTAACAAAAGCTGATAAACTCTCCCCGAAAAAGAAAGCTTCCTTTTTGATACTATTTTATACCACTATAACACTACTCAAAGCGGTATTCTCCCTGCAGGAAGAAGTCACAGTAGTTTTCTGCTATTTTATACCCCCTTACACAGGTAGCAGATAATTTTTCGAGATCATGATATGATTTGACGGAATTCCATTTGGAGAAAACGAAAATCCATTTAATAAAATATCTCACGGGATTTACAGATTCAGTCGAAGTAATTAATATCGATTTTTTCAAAGGGAAAATCTTTATGGATGATACTTGTCAATAAATATCAGCAGGTCATTTATTCCCACAGGGGTCTCTGATACAAAGATAGTCATAAAAATAAAGTGGGTAGTGCAAAGGATTACTTTTTTATAGATGGTTTCATTACTCGCTAGCCGAAGAGTTTCTTCCGTTGTTGTTTATCTCGGAATTAAGTTATTTTTGAGAAGTATGAGGACATAATTTTCTTTCTACCAGAGACAAATCGCTCAATTAATTGAAAGCAGACAATGGAGAGCATAAAATACTGCAATAACGTAAAATAGCGAAGAAACTGTGAGATCATGTGTGATTGAAAATATTATTTTAACACAGATAGTGAAAGTCAAAGTTTATATTAAATATCAAGGCTTTGGGCTTATAAAGGTAGGATGATTACAGGATAAAAAAAAATTGAATGCGTTTTATTTCATTCTCAGTGCAAATAATACACTTAACTTCTTTGCTGCATATAAAATAACGTTGAAATTTCGTATTTATAATATCAAAATTTCTTAGAATTTAAAAATTATTAGATAAAGTAATTTTATTTATTAACAATTCGTATTAAATGATTTCTTGGATTATATTGCAAGTGCACGGTAATCCTGTAAAAAAATTTTTAACATTTTAAATATTTTATATTTTCTTGACAATAAAGACGAATAATAAAAAAAACTGCTATAAATAGTAAATATCAGTGCTTTGTGCTTTTAAAGCAAAAACATTTGACTATAGGAGAAAAAATGAATGTTTTTTGTTTTACTTTATATAATATTCTCAGTGCAAATAATGCACTTAACTGCTTTGCTGCATATAAAATAATGTTGAAATTATGTGATTACGGTATTAAAATTTCTTAGAATTTAAAAATTATTAGATAAAACGATTTTATTTATTAATCACTTGTATTAAATAATATCTTAGATTATATTGAAAGCGTACAGAATTTAGAAATTCTGTAACAAATATTCTAACATTTTATAGATTTTATCATTTTATAGATTTTATATATTCTTGTCTTGACAGTAAAGACGAATAATATAAAAACTGGTATAAATAGTAAATTTCAGTGCTTTGTGCTTTTAAAAGAAAAACATATGATTATAGGATAAAAATGAATGTTTTTCTTTTACTTTCTGATTCACTCTCAGTGCAAATAATACACTTAACTTCTTTGCTGCATATAAAATAATGATGAAATTGTGTAATTATGATATCAAATTTTCTTAGAATTTAAAAGTTATTAGATTAAACGATTTTATTTATTAATCACTTGAATTAAATAATATCTTGGATTATATTGAAAGCGTACAAAATTTAGTAATCCTGTAACAAATTTTCTAACATTTTATAGATTTTATATATTTTTGACTTGACAGTAAAGACGAATAATATAAAAACAGGTATAAATAGTAAATTTCAGTGCTTTGTGCTTTTAAAGAAAAAACATGATTATAGGATAAAAATGAATATTTTTCTTATAATTTCTGTTTCACTCTCAGTGCAAATAATACACTTAACTTCTTTGCTGCATATAAAATAATGTTGAAATTGTGTAATTATGATATCAAAATTTGTTAGAATTTAAAAGTTATTAGATAAAACGATTTTATTTATTAATCACTTGTATTAAATAATATCTTGGATTATATTGCAAGCGCAAAGAATTTAGTAATACTCTCAATAATTTTCTAACATTTTAAACATTTTATATATTCTTGACATGACACTAATGACGGAAAAACTAAAAACTGCTATAAATAGCAAATATCAGTGCTTTGTGCTTTTAAAGAAAAAATATATGATAATACGAAAAAAATGAATGTTTTTCTTATACTTTCTGTCTGACTCTCAGTTCAAATAATACACTTAACTTCTTTGCTGCATATAAAATAATGTTAAAATCATGTGTTTATGATATCAAAATTTCTTAGAATTTAAAAATTATTAGATAAAACAATTTTATTTATTAATCATTTATATTAAATGATATCTCGGATTATATTGCAAGCGTACATAATTTAGTATTCCTGTAAAAAATTTTCAAACATTTTATAACATATTTTATAACATTTTCTTGACTTGACAGTAAAGACGAATAATCGAAAAACTGCTATAAATAGTAAATATCAGTGCTTTGTGTTTTAAATGAAAAATATATGATAATATGAGAAAAAAATGAATGTTTTTCTTATACTTTCTGTCTCACTCTCAGTTCAAATAATACACTTAACTTCTTTGATGGATATAAAATAATGTTGAAATTTTATAATTATGTTATCACAATTTCTTAGAATTTAAAAATTATTAGATAAAACAATTTTATTTATTAGTCATTTGTATTAAATGATATCTTGCATTATATTGCAAGCGCACAAAATTTAGTAATCCTGCCACGAATTTTCTAACATTTTAAATATTTTATATATTTATGACTTGAGAATAATGACGAAAGATCTAAAAACTGTTTTAAATAGTAAATATCAGGGCTTTGTGCTTTTAAAGAGGAAACATACTATTACAGGAGAAAATAAAGGATGTATTTTTATACATCCTATCATATTCTCAGTGTAAATAATACACTTAACTTCTTTGATGGATATAAAATAATGTTGAAATTTTATAATTATGTTATCACAATTTCTTATAATTTAAAAAGTTATTAGATAAAACAAATTTATTTATTAATCATTTGTATTAAATGATATCTCGGATTATATTGCAAGCGCACATAATTTAATAATACTCTCCCGAATTTTCTAACATTTTAAATATTTTATATATTTTTGACTTCACAATAATGAAGTAAAATCTAAAAACTGCTATAAATAGTAAGTATCAGTGATTTGTGCTTTTAAACTAGAAACATACTATTGCAGGAGTAAAATGAATGATTTTTTTATACTTTCTGTCCCATTGTCAATGCAGCAAAGAAGTTAATTGCATATAATACACTTAACTTCTTTGCTGCATATACAATAACGTTTAAATTTTGTGTTTATGATATCAACATTTCTTTGAATTTAAAGCTTATTAGATAAAACTATCTTAATTATTAATGGTTTGAATTAAACGATATATTGGATCATATTATTAGGGCACATAATTTATTATATCCTGTCACGAATTTTCTAACAATTTAAACATTTCACATATTCATACATTGACACTAATGACGAAAAATCTAAAAACTGCTATAAATAGTAAATATCAGTTCTTTGTGCTTTTAAAAGGAGAAAAATTGTGCTTTTATAGGAGAGAAAAAACGAATGTAATTTTTATACTTTCTGTCTCACTCTCAGTGCAAATAATACACTTAACTTCTTTGCTGCATATAAAATAATGTTGATCTTAAGATATCAAAATTTCTTAGAATTTAAAATTTATTAGATAAAAAAATTTTAATTATTAATCATTTGTATTAAATGATATCTCGGATTATATTGCAAGCGTACAGATTTAGTAATCCTGTAACAAATTTTCTAATATTTTAAAAATTTTATATATTCTGGACAATAATGACAAAACATCTAAAAACTGCTATAAATAGTAAATATCAGTGCTTTGTGCTTTTAAAGGGAAAACATACTATTAGAGGATAAAAAAATGAATGTTTTTTATATTTTCTATCATATTCACAGTGTAAATAATACTCTCAACTTCTTTGTTGCATATAAAATAATGTTGAAATTGTGTGATTATTATATCAAAATTTCTTAGAATTTAAAAGTTGTTAGTTAAAACAATTTCATTTATTAATCATTTGTATTAAATGTTATCTTGGATTATATTGCAAATTCACAAATTTTAGTAAACCTTTAACAAATTTTCTAACATTGTAGACATTTTATATATTCTTGACAATAATTACAAAAAATCTAAAATCTGCTATAATTAATAAATATCAGTATCTTGTGCTTTTAAGGGGAAACATACGATTACAGGAGAAAAAAATGAATGATTATTTATACTTTCTGTCTCATTGTCAGTGCAAATAATACACTTAACTTCTTTGTTACATCTAAAATAATGTTGAAATTTAGTGATAAGGAAAATAAAATTTCTTAGAATTTAAATGTTATTAGATAAAACAATTTTATTTATTAATCATTTGTATTAAATGATATCTTGGATTATATTGCAAGCTCACATAATTTAGTAATCCTATCACGAATTTTCTAACATTTTAAACATTTTATATATTCTTGACTTGACAGTAATGACAGAAAAACTAAAAACTGCTATAAATAGCAAATATCAGTGCTTGGTGATTTTAAAGGGGAAACATACTATTACAGAAAAAAAGACAAATGTATTTTTATACTATCTATCACATTCTAAGTGTAAATAATACAATTAACTTCTTTTCTGAATATAAAATAAGGTTGAAATTTCGTGTTTATAATATCAAAATTACTTAGAATTTAAAAATTATTAGATAAAGTAATTTTATTTATTAATCATTTGTATTAAATGATATCTCAGATTATATTGCAAGCGTACAGAATTTAGTAATCCTGTCACACATTTTCTAACATTTTATACATTTTATATATTCTTGACTCGATAGTAAAGACAAATAATATAAAAACTGCTATAAATATTAAATATCAGTGCTTTGTGCTTTTAAAGGAAAAATATATGATAATACGAGAAAAAATGAATGCTATTCTTATACTTTCTGTCTCACTCCCAGTGCAAATAATACACTTAATTTCTTTGCTGCATATAAAATAATGTTGAAATTATGTGTTTATGATATCAAAATTTCTTAGAATTTAAAAATTATTAGATAAAACAATTTTATTTAGTAATCATTTGTATTAAATGATATCTTGCATTATATTGCAAGCACACAAAATTTAGTAATCCTTTCGCAAATTTTCTAACATTTTAAAAATTTTATATATTTATGACTTGAGAATAATGACGAAAGATCTAAAAACTGTTTTAAATAGTAAATATCAGTGTTTTGTGTTTTTAAAGAGGAAACATAATATTACAGGTGAAAAAAAAGGATGTATTTTTATATATCCTATCATATTCTCAGTGTAAATAATACACTTAACTAGTAAGATACACTTTACTAGTAATACACTTAATAATACACTTGCCTAGTAAAATCTAAAAACTGCTATAAATCGTAAGTATCAGTAATTTGTGCTTTTAAGCTAGAAACATACTATTACAGGAGTAAATTGAATGTTTTTTTTATACTTTTTGTCCCATTGTCAGTGCAGCAAAGAAGTTTATTCCATATAATACACTTAACTACTCTTTGCTGCATATACAATAATGTTAAAATTTTGTGTTTATGATATCAACATTTTTTTGAATTAAAAACTTATTAGAAAAAACTATATTATTTATTAATGGTTTAAATTAAACGATATCTTGGATCATATTGCTAGGGCACAGAATTTATTAAATCCTGTCAAGAATTTTCTAACAATTTAAAAATTTCACATATTCATAACTTGAAAATAATGACGAAAAATCTAAAAACTGCCATAAATAGTAATATCAGTGTTTTGTGCTTTTATAGGAGAGAAAAATGAATGTTATTTTTATACTTTCTGTCCTATTGTCATTGCAAATAATACACTTAAATTCTTTGCTGCATATAAAATAATGTTGAAATTTCGTGTTTATGATATCAAAATTTCTTAGAATTAAACAGTTATTAAATAAAACAATCTTATTTATCAATGGTTTGTATTAAACGATATCTTGGATGATATTGCTAGAGCACACAATTTATTAAATCCTACCACTAAATTTCGGACAATTTAAATATGTGTGTGTGTAATGAAAAACTTTAAATAGCTTAATCTTAATTAAAATTACTAACTCTAAAACACCACCAAGTCCGCGATTTTTCTGTCTTTCTAATAGCATCTTAGCTTTAAACTCTTTGTAATACGTAAAATCTCCTTTCTTTTGGCAACACGAACGCGCCAACCTACTTTCTCTGAACTAACATCTTTAAAATTCCCACAACAACATTCTTAAGTCCTCACCTAGAATTTCTACCTCACGCTGGTGGCTATATATTATATGTATATATGCCGCATGTATAATTTATATGACATGTGTTGAGTTGATATATATAAAGTTGCTGATATATTTTATATATATAATATATATATTTTTTTCTCGACCACGACAATATCAATGTATATATATACATGTATATAATATTATATATATTTATATATATATATATATATATATATATATATATATATATATATATAATATATATATATATATATATATATATATATATATATATATATATATATATATATATATATATATATATATATATATATATATATATATATATATATATATATATATGTATATATATATATATATATATATATATATATATATATATATATATATATATATATATATATATATATATATATATATATATATATATATATATATCCATAGAATTACAAAATGAATATTTATTTTCTTTAGTTTTCTTAGAAGTATAATGAAAAAAATTAAAGAAATATCTGAATTGTGTTGCAGGGGGCATTTTAAATATTTTGTTCAAATTTCGTATTATTTCAAAAAGACTAATAGTTAAATTTAGACAAATTATTACACAAAAGTAACTGATAAATAAGTGCTTTAGCATATATTTGTAGAACCGTTTAAGTTTATATCAGAAATCTTGTGAAAAAATTAGGCCTTCTGCCATATTTTCAGATATTTTTATATACTTAGTGATAATAAAATTAAAAAAAATATTTTCCCACATATAAATATCTCGTAATTTTCTCCAATTTTTAAAAGTTTCTCTACAATTATTTGATAAAACATTTTATTTTCCCACCAAAAAGTGAACATTAGAACTCTAGAAATGATAAAAATAAACATACAACTTAATTAACTTTCGTTTGAAATTCTTCTTTAACAATACTTGTTTTTATTTTAATTTGAATTTCAGCAACACAGGTGTTACATAGCAACAAAGCAACTGTCAGAGATCAACAAAGATAAAAACCGAATAAAATTACTGAAAAATCTATTGTATTATTTTAGAATGCACGATTTTTCTAACGATTTAAAGAATGGTTTTCTGGATTTCACGATTTCTAAAAAGGAAATCAGAAATGCGTTGTTACTATTCTTCTGAATGAAACATTCTTTTATCATGGGAAATTAAAAGCAGATTTAAAATTTTCAATGATGATTAAAGTAAAAAAAATGTTAACTAAGCTTTTTCCCTTTTCCTCAGTGGAAATGACTGGAAATTTAAATATGCAACTCGAAATTTGCGATGTAATTCACAGGTTAAACTTTTATTTTTGAGAAAAATGAAAATATTTCCTTTTAAGAATTTTAAGTTTGCTTGAGCAGAGGAAAATTATAGAAAAATATGTGTGATTTTCAAAATTTAATACAGAACACACAGCATGAAAATTGTTTGCTCAACTATACCACAGAATACACTATATAAATTTAATAATTACAAGATACAATATAAAATAGATAAGAGATATTACTTATTTTAAAGCAAAAGCTCTGTATTATCTGCATTGAAAATTTTCGGTGTAAACAGATTATTAGAATTATACAATGCGGATAAATTTGTTTTGAGGAGTACAGGCAACATTTCGTTAGAAGAGAAGTAATCAAATTCGGACTTCGTGCTTAAGGCCATACACAACATCGTGACGAGGAAAACGGAACAATTTAGTGAAATGTTTATGAGCGTGTATTTCGTTTCATAACAGACCTGAAATATTTATGTACTAGTCAATTCCCATATTAACCCCCCTCTCTCTTTCTCTGTATCTATTTATCAATCTATATGTGTATGCCGCGGGGATGTGTATAATATATGTGTAATATATTAAAGGTTTAATGTAAGTGCATCTCAATTATTATCCCCAATTTTAATTTATCATTCAATTTTATTTATTTCTGCTATCGATCCCTTCTTCTCATCTTATCACTAAGTCACTCTCGCTCTATCTATCTAACTCTATCTATTTATATTTGGGGGATTTATGCATATGTGTATACAATATATTAAAAGTTTAATCTAAATACGTCTCAATTAGTATCCCCAATTTTAATTTATCGTTCAATTTTATTTATTTCTACTATCGCTCCATTCTGCTCATCTTATTACTCTCTCTCTTCTTCTCACTCTCCTTCTCTATCTATCTAACTCTCTATATGTATATTTGGGGAATTTATGTATACGTGTATTTAATATATTAAAAGTTTAATCTAAATGCCTCTTAACTATTATACCGAACTTTAATTTATCGTTTAATTTTATTTACTTTTGCTATCGATCCCTTCTTCTCATCTTATTACTCACTCACTCTCACTCTATCTATCTATCGATCTATCTAACTCTATCTATTTATATTTGGGGGATTTATGCATATGCGTATACAATATATTAAAAGTTTAATTTAAATACATCTCAATTAGTATCCCCAATTTTAATTTATCGTTCAATTTATTCATTTCTGATATCGTTCCCTTCTTCTCATCTAATCACTCTCTCTCTCCTTCTCACTCTCTGTCTCTATTTATATTTATCTATTTATATATCTATCTAACTCTCTATATGCATATTTGGGGATTTATGCATACGTGTATACAATATATTAAAAGTTTAATATAAATGCGTCTCAATTATTATCCCCAATTTTAATTTATCGTTCAATTTTATTTATTTCTGATATCGTTCCCTTCTTCTCATCTTATCACTCTCTCTCTCCTTCTCACTCTCTCTATCTAAATATATATCTATCTATTTATCCATTTATCTAGTTCTCTATGTGTATATTTGGGGGATTTATGCTTACGTGTATACAATATATTAAAAGTTTAATTTAAATGCCTCTCAACTATTATACCCAATTTTAATTTACCGTTCAATTTTATTTATTTCTGCTATCGATCCCATCTTCTCATCTTATCACTCCCTTACTATCGCTCTATTTATCTATCTATCTAACTCTATTTATATTTAGGGGATTTATGAATATGTGTATACAATATATTAAAAGTTTAATCTAAATGCGTCTCAATTATTATCCCCAATTTTAATTTATCGTTCAATTTTATTTATTTCTGATATCGTTCCCTTCTTATCTCTCTCTCTCTCTCTCTCTCTCTCTCTCTCTCTCTCTCTATATATATATATATATATATATATATATATATTTATCTATCTATCTAACTCTCTATATGTATGGGGGATTTATGCATACGTGTATACAATATATTAAAAGTTTAATTTAAATGCGTCTCAATTATTATCCCCAATTTTAATTTATCGTTCAATTTTATTTATTTCTGCTATCGATCTCTTCTTCTCATCTTATCACTCTTTCTCACTCCCTCTCAGTGTATCTATCCATCTCTCTATATGTATATTTTGGTTCTTTATGCATCTTTGTGTGCAATATATTAAAAGTTTAATCTAAATGCATCCAGTTATTTTCTCCAATTGTAATTAATATCTGCTGTCGTTCCTTTATTCTCATCTTATCTCACACACACTCTCTCTCTTTGCCTGTCTAACTGTCTATATGTATATGTGGGGTTTGTATGCATATGTGTGTGCAATATGTTAAAATTTTAACTTAAATACATCTCAATTATTTTCTCCAAGTTTAATTTACTTTTACTATCGTTGTATTCTTAACATATTATATGTATATATCTGTGTATTTACATATCGATATATCTGTTAGATAGATGTATATACATCTTTATATGTATATGTGGGTGGGGCGGTATATACATATAATGTATATGTGCAATATATTTAAAGTTTAACTTAAATGCAATTGAATTATTTTCCCCAATTTTTATTTATTGTTCTATTTTAATTTATTTTTGCAATTGTTCCCTTCTTCTCCTATTATTTCTTTTTCGTTCTTCCTCTCTGTTTCTATATGTGTACGTGTATAAAATGTAAGTGCAATATGTTAAAAGCTTAACCTAAATACATCTGAATTATTTTCCCCCAATTTTTATGTATCGTTCAATTTTAATTTATTTCTGTTAATTGTTCCCTTTTCTTATATTATCACTTTCTCTATGGCAACACGAGGGCTAATTAGACTGGGACCTACTGCTAAATACCAATTTTGAACGGCTACAAGTCCCCTACCTAAGATGGATTCGACTCCACGAACTAAGGTACGAAAGATCAGCGCCCTAACTATTCGGCCATCATTCGGCTCCTTCTCAAGATGGCATTTTCCCAAACCAACGTATGCACTCCTGCCTCTTTACTGTGACAGACATATCCGTCAGTTTTTCGATTTTGAAATTAAAAGATTTTAGATATGACCTTGCCTGGTTTTGTGTTTCATCGAATTGCTTCCAATCAGATGACATCAGTAAAACTGCTTTCCTAAGTCTGGCAACGGAAATATATGAGCTACAATTATGGTATCTTCAAAATGAGTCAATTTATGTAGATTATTTGTATGTTTATGGTAATTTATTTTACTATGAAAGGTAGCAATCAGGACAAGTCACATGTTCTGAAATTATCAGAAAGACTTCAAAGTAATTTCGTATATGACAGTAAGTTGTTCATAACGCATATCCCTTTATATATGCCATTATGAGAATGTATTTAGTTTTAATCATTTGTAAAAATATCCTTTTTTATAAAGCTCTATATGTTATAGTACAAGAAAAAGTGAAGATTCTAGTATAATTTTATCATCGTAGATTAAGTGAGTGGAATTGGAGTTTAATTTCGTTGATACAGATTATTTATGAAACTAATATAAAATAACTAATAAATTTAAGTTTTCAATCATAAAAAGTATATAAATATTCACAAAAATGCCCTTTTCATGTTTGATTACAAAATTGCATTTCGTTTTAATATTTTGTAAAAAACATGGTATATTTTAAAGTTGTGTTATGTATAGTAAAAAACTGCTTCAAATCACTTATTAAGCTTCACAACTAATTTTAAACTATCATTGAGTTTTTGAGTCAGCGGCAACGATATCCGAGTGTAATTTTGTTGGCTCATTTTAATTATGAAACTAAAATGTAAGAACTAAAACGTTAAAGTTTTCTGGTATAAAATGTATAGGAATTTTAACGAAAAAATGTCCTTTACATGTGCAATACTATAAAAATTAGAATTCTGTTATAGAATTGTATTGTATATATGAAAAGAAAATTAGCAAGTTTCAATTTATTTATTCAGCTTTAGTTCTAATTTTAATTTATTGATTTCTTGATTCATTGACAGAAAAATCAAAATGTAATTTCTATAATACATTTTATTAATGAAACAAAATTTAGTAAATAAAATTTTACGTTTGCTAGTATTAAAAGCGAAGTATTATAGCAATCCTAACAATATTGCCTTTACCTGTGTAATTACAAAGGTGTATATGGTTTTAATATTTTGTAAAATTATCGTTTATTATAAAGATGTATTATGTATAATAAAAGAAATAAATTCAGGCATTAATAGACTTATTCTCTTACACATGTAATATTAGCTTATAACTGTTCATCTTTGAGTCAGTGACAGTAAAATCAAGATGTAATTTCTTTAATAGATTTTATTTAGGAAATTAATAACATAAAAGCTAAAACATCAAAGTTTCCTAGTTTAAAAAGTAAATGGTATACTGATTTGATGATTTTCATCTCCTAATCTGACAACATATAAAAAAACTAAACTTTTGTAAAAGTTTGACAAGAACAGATGTTGTTTAGTCACAGTTCAGTGGACACATTTTGACTGTGCAAAAAATCTGTCATTATATTCCCTCAATCTGACCGCAAGTGAGGCAGGAACCAACCGCACATGAAATTTTCATCTATTTTGATATAGCTGTAATCTGGTTAAATGAATCTGTATTTAGTAAGAAGCAAAATTATATTGTGTATATATATATATATATATATTATATATATATATATATATATATATATATATATATATATATATATATAATTTTCTTATATATTTTTAGCAACTATTTTGCATTATTATTAACTTATTTTGCAACTAAATTTTCTGTTATGTAAAATCGTTGTTTAACACATATACAAATGTATATACAAGAATGTATATACTGAAAAAAATATATATAATGAGATATATTTTATTATTTCATCAAATTGCAATAAAAAGAGAATATTTAAAGTATGAATTACAGTATCTCATTTGGTACATAAAATTTATTATTAATCAAAACGTTATGTGTACTGTCGCAAAACACAAAATACTGCATTACAATTTGTTTTTTCAAATAAAAAATGATGATTGTAGAAATCTATTTAAAAATCAAAATAAACATAGGCATATACATATAAGAAATATATTTTTGTTCATTTACCATAACATAAAATGTTTAAAATATTATCTGCAATATTTAAGAGAAAATATGGGGGAGATATATAACTATTTATTTTTAAAGTAAAATATTTATATAACGGAATGATTTTAAATCATAAATATTTATATATTAATAAAAAAGAAATAATAACTACATAGTAATGCTAAAATAATTCGTTTTCCATCACTTTTTAAGACCTAAAAAATTAACGGTTTTTTCTAACTACTTAAATATATTTTAAAATTATAGTATTTGACGTATATTTAATTTTAGACACAAATACTTTGAAATTATAAAGTAAAATTGCTATAAAAGTAATTAAAGTTAATAGAATTCATCACAGTTTTATTTAAAAAATAACAAAATTATTATCTTTACGTTAACTGCAAATTACAGCTACTTTTTAAAAGAAATCCCAGCTATTTTCAAATATACAACTATAAAACGATCTGATTTTATTTTTCACGAAGGAAATTTACTACTCATTCTTTATTTTAAAGATATTCCGAAATATCTTTTTCTAGATGTATATGTATATATATATATATATATATATATATATATATATATATATATATAACACATTATATATTATATATTATATATATATATGCATATATATATATTATATATTATATATATATATATATATATATGTATGTATATATATAAATATATATATATACATATATATATATATATATATATATATATATATATATA
>CM063501.1:140999367-141011867 GCA_032207245.1 Pardosa pseudoannulata
AAAATAAATAATGCTTTTTTCTAATTACTTAAATACATTTTAAAAATAAAGTATTTTTAATTTCAGACACAAATACTTCGAAGTTATAAAGTAAAATTGCTATAAAATTAATTAAATGTAATAGAATTCAGTACGTTAACTGCAAATTACAGCTACTTTTTAAAAGAAATCCCAGCTATTTTCAAATATACAACTATAAAAAGATCTGATTTTATTTTTCACGAAGGAAATTTACTACTCAGTCTTTCGAGTAAATTCCGAATTATCTTTTTCTAGATATACAAGGGGTCCCTTCCAAGCCACCTAGCCGGCGACTAAAAGAGCAAGGCTTTGTCATAATTACTGGTCTTTTCGGACTTGCGTAAAGCATACGTTACCTCTTCAATAATAAAATACAAAAACCAAAGCGAAAACCTTGGCGACAACATGTTCTCCGACCCGCAGGCTACGGTATAAAAACCCGCTATAAAGCCCGAAAGGAAGCAAAGCATCAAAAGGATCTCGTGATTTATCCATAAGTTTCCATTAAAGCACCATCTGCCGCCACAACAAGATGGCAATTAAGGAGCCCAAGACAAACATTAAAGTCGGTGCCTTACTTCGCGAATCATGCATAAATGTATGATTAAGGCAGTGGGTATGTATGCCACTGCATATGTATGGTTTCCGAGGAAGGGAGGGCAGGGCTCCAGCTTTGTTCCTTATTTTTGCCTCAGTGCTGAGTTTAAAAAGGACTAAACGATGGGCGACAAGCCTCTTTTGTTTTAAGGTTTTCGGTTTTCGTTATTGGGGAATGCAGGCTTTTATTTATCTTTTCTTTTTCCTCGTATATGCTCGCCCATAGGGTGTGGTAATTGTCGGTATGTGACGGCGACCATAAGGCTTTTCTTTTTTTTTTAATGAACATGTAATATCTTCGCGAGCTCGTATGGTCTGTGTGGAAGAGGGATTAAAAGGGAGTTATGGTGTTTATTACGAGAGCCTTAAAAGTGTTTACTTTTAATGCTTATCGAAATGCTCTGATAAATGTCGATACTATAAATGATAAGATAAAATGGAAAAATTAAAGAATCCTTTGATTAAAAGATAAATATTACAAATATCATTTATAGTATTATAAATGTTTATTACAAAATAAATAGATACACCATGTTTAAGTAACTCATTTGTTTAAGTGCGCCACTAAAACACAGTGTAACAATTTTATATCAATTCTTTATATATTTACTCATTTCGTTGGTTTGGTTTCATGAATTTAGATTTAATTTTTTTTCAGTACTATGAATCATAATTTTTCCTTACGAGAGTATTTTTTTTAATTAGAAAGGTTATCACTTTTCTTATTTTTGTACATTTATTTATGTTTTTATGTTGTCTAAATATCATAAAAGTGTCTGCGGCAATATATTTTTAACAGTGAAATGCATATATATAATTCATTAATATATATGCACACACACACACACAATATATATATATATATATATATATATATATATTATATATATATATATATATATATATATATATATATATATATATATATATATATATATGTATATATATATGTATATATATATGTATGTATATATATATGTATATATATATATATGTATATATATGTATATATATATATATATATATATATATGCATATATATATATATATATATATATTTATATATATGCATATATATAGATATGCATATTAATATATATATATATATATATATATATATATATATTTATATATATATATATATATATATATATATGTATGTATGTATGTATGTATGTATGTATGTATCTACACATAGGGATACATCTGATATGGAATTGTTTACAAAAAATTTCTGAGCCTCTATACCTTTATAAAATTATTATCCTTAAACATTGAAAGCATAACAATTTAATCATTTTCAAATTTTTAAAGAAAGCTGCAGCATGAATAAATTGATACTCCCTGACTATTCGTACATATAAAAAGAGCGAGATTCACTCGGATCATAATATAAATTTCTTAAAAGTGATGATATAGCATTTAGTACATCAGGCTAAACTTAGGCTATTATTATATCAGATTTAAAATAATGTAGATTGTTCTAAGACATCTCCGGGGCTTTGGATAGTAAAGAAATAAAAGTCAATTGACACTGACTAGGCATAAAAATATAGCAAATTGCGAATTATAATAAATTTATAGAAATTATTCAATCATTCTCTACTTCATTTATTTAACGATAAGATCTGGAATAAGAATTAAAGAACATTCCCAGTAATGATTCTAGTACAGATAAATCTCTAATCGTTCTCGTAAGTTTTGTGGTTGAACATTAAAATATAATGCTACGTCGTTAAGTTATAAAATACATTTAGCGACTAAATGCAATTAATGCCATTAAATGAATATCCAACAGATTCTTAACTTTGTTAATAAAATCACCAGGAATTGCTGAAAGAATAGAGTAATAACAATGAAATAATTCCACATTGTAAAGAGAGTGACAAACCTTAAGCTTATTAAATGGTATTTGAAAAGTTGCAGAAACACGTTAGAAAAGTTTTTGATGTTTTTTTTATATCCTGAAAGGAAATAGGTTTAAGTACATTATATATATGGCTGTAATTTTAGTGAAAATTCTAGAGGATGATATCTGATTTGTTGAAATTATTAGTGTTATTATTCTGTTAATGGGATATTCTGCTAGACAAACAGAAATTAATGATATTCAAATAATATTTTTAAAAAATTCTAATGTTATGTCTTTGCTGCTTCAGAAACACGTTAGAAACGTTTTTGATGTTTTTTTTTTATATCCTGAAAGGAAATAGGTTTCAGTACATTATATATATGGTTGTAATTTTAGTGAAGATTCTAGCTGATGATATCTGATTTGTTGAAATTATTAGTGTTATTATTCTGTTAATGGGATATTCTGCTAGAAAAATAGAAATTAATGATATTCAAATAATATTTAAAAACAATTCTAATGTTATGTTTTTGCTGCTTCAGAAACACGTTAGAAACGTTTTTGATGTTTTTTTTCATATCCTGAAAGGAAATAGGTTTCAGTACATTACATATATGGTTGTAATTTTAGTGAAGATTCTAGCTGATGATATCTGAATTCTTGAAATTATTAGTGTTATTATTCTGTTAGTGTTATATTCTGCTAGAAAAATAGAAATTAATGATATTCAAATAATATTTAAAAAAATTCTAATGTTATGTCTTTGCTGCTTCAGAAACACGTTAGAAACGTTTTTGGTGTTTTTTTATATATCCTGAAAGGAAATAGGTTTCAGTACATTATATATATGGTGGTAATTTTAGTGAAGATTTTAGCTGATGATATCTGATTTGTTGAAATTATTAGTGTTATTATTCTGTTAATGGGATATTCTGCTAGAAAAATAGAAATTAATGATATTCAAATAATATTTAAAAAAAATTCTAATGTTATGTTTTTGCTGCTTCAGAAACACGTTAGAAACGTTTTTGATGTTTTTTTGTATATCCTGAAAGGAAATAGGTTTCAGTACATTATATATATGGTGGTAATTTTAGTGAAGATTCTAGCTGATGATATCTGATTTCTTGAAATTATTAGTGTTATTATTCTGTTAGTGGGATATTCTGCTAGAAAAATAGAAATTAATGATATTCAAATAATATTTTTAAAAAATTCTAATGTTATGTTTTTGCTGCTTCAGAAACACGTTAGAAACGTATTTTATGTTTTTTTTTTAATTTAACAAATTGTTGTCAAATATTAATTGTGTCAACTTGTCTGTTGATTTAATTTGTTGATGTTTAAAGTATTATATTAATTTAAATATTGTTACATTTTATTTGAAAATTCAGTATTTATCATCTAAAACAAAACCCTATTTCTCTCTCTCACTCTCTCACACACACATACACACACATACATACCGGGTGGCTATAGTTAAACTGCCAGTGATCACAGTGTTCTATAGCGTGAACTATTTGCGAGAATGGCGCCACATTTTGTTGGAAGATTAAACAAGGAGGGGGATGAATGATTCTTCGAAAAAACAAATTCGTTCCAAAGGACACAGCTAGGGGAATATTTGGCGCCGTGTAATGAGAAAATAGAGTGTTAACAAATGCAAATCAATACGGAAATTAATTTCTTAACTGTGCCAATTGATGTAAAGTGAAATTTGAATAAATAACTTCTTCTTCTGCTACGTGATATTGCAGATCACGAGACTTTAATGGTGATATATATGGATTTTACGCTTTTTTAAAATTGTTGCCATATTGCACTTGAACTAAATCAGGAAATATGCATGACAAAAGTTAATTTTATTCCGTACTAATTTGCATTTGTTAACAATCTATTTTCTATAACACAGTGCCAAATATTCCCCTAGCGGTGACTTTTTGAACTAATTTGTGTTTTCGCGGAATCCTTCGTCAACCGTCTTCTTTAATCTTCCTACAAAATGTGGCGTCATTCTCTCAACTAGATATCTCCACAGAACACTGTGAACACTGTCAGTTTAATTATGGCCACACGATATATATATGTGTGTGTGAGTACATGTATATATATATATATATATATATATATATATATATATATATATATATATATATATATATATATATATATATATATATATAAATGATTTCCTCTGGTCAGAATAATTATTTAGCCTCTATTGTTTTTATTTACCCAGGCTACTGGGCAAGAAGAAGCCTGATCAGCCCAGCAGTTATAGAAATGCAGTAGGCCCTCATTAAAGAGAATGGTTCAACTCAAATTAAAACTTTATTTTAGATCTACTAAAAACGGACATCTTTACTAGACAACGGTAGACAAGAGAAAAACACACAAATCACTCTGCTCGAGCAGAGGTGCACCCAAGAGCGAAGACAGAAAGAATTTTTCTAAATGACAAGAAAATTAGTCAATGAATTAAACTGTTAAGATCAGGAAAAACTCTGCCGATAACAGTTGGAAAACCTGTTGAATAGACAGAAAATTTACATCTATAGGACATAAAGCTTTGGGAAATGCGTCGAAATAATTTTAAGTCGAAGACACTCCTCTGATTAAGACATTTAGAGGCTGGACAAAAGATATTAAGGAATTAAAAGGGAAGAGAGGAGATTTTTTTAAGGAAATATTAAAATGAATAATATTGATAAATTACACAGACACAGACACACACACACACACTATATATATATATATATATATATATATATATATATAAATACATATATATATATATATATATATATATATATATATATATATATATATAGGTATTAACAACAAATTCTAGAATTCTATCTACCTCCAGAGTGTAGTGGAAATGATAGTTTCATTCTTTTACTTCCATAAATTATTGTGGCAAAAATAAGTTAACGACAATTTCAACGTAGCTAAGAAAACTAAATTATCTTTTTAAATGAATTCAACGTGATTCTAAACTGCATTCACGGTATCGGGAGACTTTAGAGGAGTATGAAGATAAACAAGCTATTGAGCGTGTACTAGGTAATTTTTAATCTAAAATAACAAACCATTTTTTACTTGCCCCATAAGGTACTTTACAGTTACTTTACAATTCTGGAAAATTAAAAATTTGAATGATTCCGTCATATGACGGTTTATATGCTGTTTGTAAGATAATAATTTACGAAAAAGCTTTGCAACGACTACATCCTCTAAAATGTTTTTTGAACTGTTTCTTTGATTAATGTAAGATTAAGTGTAATTTTTGTTACTTAAGCCTTATTTTGCCATAATTTAGTGATTAATATTGCCTTAATTACTAGATTAACACCTCATTTAAATTAATACCGTATAATGATGATGATAACCTTGCTACTTTACGTGTGTTTATCTGATATTGGTTTCTCGAAGAATGTATTTGATTTAATGATATATTTTATGGATTATGTTTATTTATGCAAAGCACTTACCATTAATCAAAGCCGATTTACGTTTCTATATTTTCTCTGGTAGGGCTGAAATATGTTTATAAAAAATCGATTAGAATAATTTATTCTTTATTTAAGGATAATATTCAGATTATTAGTTGTGAATACACATGAAAAAGATATTTTTTAAATATTGGTGATTTGCATCAAGAGAGAAAAATATTTTTGTTTACAGCAATATACATTCTTGAAACTTAGAGACCTTCCAATTTTTCTGTCTATTATCTAAAAGTACATACTTTTTATAAAGTTACAGATTGGAAACTGGGGTATTATGAAATTGAAGGAAACTTTTAGATTATTATGTTTGAATACAGGTGAATTTTTAATATTAGTGATTTGAATTAATAGAGAAAAATATATTTGTATGGATTCTTGAAACTTAAAGACCACAAAACTTTTCTGTCTATTATCTAAAAGTACATATTGTTTTTCTAAAGTTACAGATTGGCAACTAAAGTATTATGAAATTGATGGAAACTTTCTGATTATTCTGTTTGAATACAGATGAAAGAGATATTTTTAAATATTAGGTATTTGAATCAATAGAGAAAAATATATTTGTATACAGCAATATAGATTCTTGAAACTTAAAGACCTCAAAACTTTTCTGTCTGTTACCTAAAAGACATATTTTTTTATAAAGTTACAAATTGGCAACTGGGGTATTATGAAATTGAAGAAAACATTTAGATTATTCTGTTTGAATACAGTTGAAAGAGATATTTTTAAATATTAGTGATTTGAATCAATAGATAAAAAATATTTGTTTACAAAAATATAGATTCTTGAAACTTAAAGACCAGAAAACTGTTCTGTCTATTATTTAAAATTACACATATTTATGTTATAAAGTTACAGATTGTTAATTGGGTTATTATGAAATTGAAAGAAACTTTTAGATTATTCTCTTCGAATACAGATGAAAGAGATATTTTTAAATATTAGTGATGAGAATCAATACAGAAAAATATATTTGTTTACAGCAATATAGGTTCTTGAAACTTAGAGACTATAAATGTGTTGTATCTATTATCTAAAAGTACACATTTTTTATAAAGTTACAGATTGACATCTGGGGTATTATGAAATTGAAGGAAACTTTTAGATTATTCTGTTTGAATACAGATGAAAGAGATATTTTTAAATATTAGTGATTTGAATCAATAGAGAAAAATATATTTGTATACAGCAATATGGATTCTTGAAACTTAGAGACCACAAAAGTTTTCTGTCTATTATCTAAAAGTACACATATTTTTATAAAGTTACAGATTGGCAACTGGGGTATTATGAAATTGAAGGAAACTTTTAGATTATTCTCTTTGAATACAGATGAAAGAGATATTTTTAAATATTAGTGATTTGAATCAATAGAGAAAAATATATTTGTATACAGCAATATAGATTCTTGAAACTTAGAGACCACAAAACTGTTCTTTTTATTATCTAAATGTAAATTTTTTTAAGTTACAGATTTCCAACTGGGCTATTATCACATTGAAGGAGACTTTTAGATTATTCTGTTTGAATACAGATGAAAGAGATATTTTTAAATATTAGTGATTTGAATCAATAGAGAAAAATATATTTGTTTACAGCAATATAGATTCTTGAAACTTAGAGACCACAAAACTGTTCTGTCTATTATCTAAAAGTACATATTTTTTTATAAAGTTACAGATTGGCAACTGGGGTATTATGAAATTGAAGGAAACTTTTAGATTATTCTGTTTGAATACAGATGAAAAAAATATGATGAATCAATAGATAAAAAATATTTGTTTACAAAAATATAGATTCTTGAAACTTAGAGACCATAAAACTTTTTTGTCTATTATTTAAAAGTACACATATTTATTTTATAAAGTTGCCGATTGTCAATTTATTATGAAACAATTACAGGGAGACTTTTAGATGTAATAACAATAAAGAGATATTTTTAAATATTAGTGATTTTAAAAAGAGAAAAATATATTTTGTTACAGCTATACATTTTATTTAGAGACCACATAAACTCTTTTTACAATAAAAGTACATATTATTTTTTTTTATAAAGTTACAGATTGGCAGTTAGGGTATTATGAAATTTAAGGAAACATTTTTGTAACATACATAAAATTGAGTATAATGACTTCCAAAAACATTTTTATTTTTTTCAAAATATAGGTCTATAAACCATACTTGAAAACTATTTTTATTTACTCTCGTTTTATTTACTCTGAAACAATTACAGGGAGATGATGTAATAACAATAATGTATGTTTTCATTTATTATTTTTTTTAAAAAGCCCCAAAAATATTCTTTGAAAGCTTACATTTTCCATTAAACCAGATAGACCTTTTTTTACAATAATATCAAATTTTTACCCTAAAAATTGTAGAACTGTAGTGTGAAAACAATTTAAATATAACGGAACATTTTTGTAACATACATACCATTGAGTTAATAATTTCACCACTAAAAGTTTTATTAATATTAAATCAAAACTAGTATGCATAAACCAATAAAACTACTTTTTATATAGTAATATTCATATTTAAAAGGTAATTACATTTCATCAATGTAGTAGGTCTAACATTGTAGTAGAAACATTAATATCTTTGATGGGATTTTCGCATATTTATCTTATTATTAATAATGAGATTTTCTTACTATTTCCTTCTTCATCAAACTAATCTGAATCCAATTTGAGATCCAGATTTTGATGTATCTCTGATTCTTTTGTAATAAGATGTCTGAGGTCTTCGTGTAAAGCCAAAAGCACCGAAACTTAGGATAAAATAATTTTTATTCTAAAAAGTAAATTTATTCTTAACCTTCATCATTATTTTTATCAATGAAATAATATTTTGATCAGTTTCATTTTAATGTCATTTATGCAATTGTCTAAATTATTCCGGAAAATCTTTATATTTACTCTTTCTCCACCAATCTTCATTTAATTATTTTCAATAATCTTCATCTCGAAAATGTAACTTTTTATATGTATGTTCATTTAATTTTCCTCATACATCCAACTTGTATTCTTAGTTTGAAAGTTATGTTGTCTCAGTTATTCCGGAAAATTATCAAGCTCTTTATATTTACTCCTTTTCCCACCATTCTTTAATTATTTTCAATAGACTGAGTATTCTCAAATATGTATCTTTTTTGTATGTATGTTCATTTATCCTTCCTCATACATTCAAATCGAATTCTTAGTTTGAAAGTTATGTTGTCTCAATTATTCCGGAAAATCCGCAAGCTCTTTATATTTACTCTTTTTCACACTAACATTCATTTAGTTATTTTCAACAATCTTCATCTCGGAAATGTAACTTTTTTATATGTATGTTCATTTAATCTTCATCATACATCCAACTTGTATTCTTAGTTTGAAAGTTATGTTGTCTCAATTATTCAGGAACATCCTTAAGATCTTTATATTTACTATTTTTACCCCCAATGTTTATTTAATTATTTTCAATGGTCTTTTCAAAACTGTATCTTTTTTGTATGCGTGTTCATTTATCTTTCCTCATACATCCAAATTGTATTCATAGTTTGAAAGTTATGTAGTCTAAATTATTTCGGAAAAGCACGAAGATCTTTATATTTACTCTTTTCCCCACCAATCATTATTTAATTATTTTCAATAATCTTCATCTCAAAAATGCACCTTTTTTATATGTATGTACATTTATTCTTCCTCATACATCCAAATTGTATTCTTAGTTAGAAAGTTATGTTGTTTCAATTATTCCGGAAAATCCTCAAGTTCTTTATACTTACTCTTTATCACACCAATCTTTATTTAATTATTTTTAATAGTCTTGGTCTTGGAAATGTGTCTTTTATTTTTAAATGAAACTATTTATGAAACTTACAGATCATTACAATTATTTTGGTTTACAATTTTTTGTATGAAATATTGTTATTAAATCTCACATATACATGATTTTGATATCTATGTGAACCTGTAATATTAACTTTTTTTTCAGATGCTACAACAATCTACTGTCCTGTTCATATGAAACCTAGAGCTGAACTTCCAAGATGTCTCTATAGAACGACGGAGTCTTGCTATTTCTGAAATTATGTTCATCTAAATTTTTTCATACATCCCAACAGTTTCCTTTGCTTGAAAGCTTTGTTGTCCAAATAACTCCATAATCGCTTTAATATATTTCTTCTTTTCCAAATTTCTCTTCATTTAATTGTTTTTAATAATTTTAATTCTTAAAATTTGACATGGCACTGAACCTTCCATGTTAAAACTTTCAGGATGGGACCACTACAGTTTTCTTTTCTGTTATAGGGCCGGTCTTAAAGGGTAAGCAAGATAATGGACTACTTAGACGGCAAATTTAGAGGGTGCAAAATTGCCTGAATTTGAAGCAAAATTAAATAAGTACATACATTGACTACAAAGTTATCATTTTTGTTGTAAAAGTGTCTTCCATCTTTTGTTATTTTAAATGCAAAATATTGTTCAAGTTGTTTGTAATGCTTTTCAGCACCTAGTATCAAAAAAATTTAAATATCTCAGCCATTTCATATCACTTCCGGGATTAGGCCCATGCTTGGTGACTCACCTCTCACCCAAGTATAATTATGCTAAAAGTAATTTGTTCTTAATACCATTCCGGAATCCAATTAACATCAACAAATATAGGGAATCGTTTTAGTTTTGGTTAGCTTTTTAAGTTTTTTCATTAGCTTTAAACCTTTTCACTTACTTAAACTGCTTGCCTGATTATCCCTAGTTATCTCGGGTTCGTATATATTGCAGTAAATTATTATTCCGAGAAAACTCGGTCGAATCAGAATTTGGTTGTACAATTTTGTTTTATCACGATTTTACTCGAAGGGATATGAAAGGAAATATTCAGCTTTGATAGGTACTTTGTTAAGATTTGTTGGTTTCTCGGTCTTTTTGACGGAACTGATTACTCGTTTTCTACTAATTAGAATACTAATTTCAGAAAATCACAGTGACGAGATTTCTGGTACACCAGGAAGACCTAGTATTAGTCCCTTAACACTCAGGTTAACCTCAAGACATTTTCCATATGTTATTCCTGCTACTGTAAAAAAATCTAATCCAATGAGACAGTGTACTCTGTGCTCTCGTGAAACAGATTTCAGAGGTAAGCCAATAAGAAAAGAAACCAGATACCAGTGTTCAGAATTTCAGGTATCACTCTGTGTTATCCTTTGTTTCAAAAACTATCATAAAAAGAATAATATTTAATTTTTCCATTTGCCCGAGATAATTCGAGATAGTAAACCAACATTAAAACTAAATGCTGTAACACATGTAAAAAAATTAAAAATTCAACTTAAAACCTACATATTTTGTTTTGTTTTATTTCATTGTATTTAATAATAAAATAAAATAAATGTAATGATTTTTTGCATTTTTTTTTGAGAAAAACTTTGCAAGAGAAGGGGTTAATACTATAAATAGCTAGCATAATACTCCAGGAATTGATTTAATTTATTTTAAACAACTGGACATCATGCAGGAATGGCACATGATTATTTTCTTACCATTTTTTTTAATCTTTATTGTCTTACTTTTGTGGAGTGAACTGTTTCGTGGTAAATATCTCAAAGCCTAACCCAAAGGGTTCGAACGATGGCCGATTGGTTAGGATGCTGGCCTTTGGTACCTGAGTTCGTAGGTTCGAATCCCACAGTATCATGGATGTTCGTAGTCGTTCAGAATCGGCTTTAAGGTCTAGGTACCGGTCTCATTAGAACTCGTGTTGCAAAAAGTAGACCGTAGCTCTCTAAACCAAACCAAACTAATCAAAAGGGAAGTTTGTTTACTACCAAGGGATAATAAATAAATACACATAAGCAAAAATATGTTTCGTATTATATGTATCTTGATAAGAATTGAGTAATACAAAATTATACTTTTAATTATATTTTATTATCCGTGATTTTTCTGCTGTTGTGGGGATAACTTATTGCAATAAATAACACTTCACAACTAATAGAATTGCATCATTTTTATTCAGTGTACAATTGCTAAAACATAACTCTATACATTCAATGAAATAGTCTCCTAAACTGGAGAAACAAAATAAATCCTCTAGAATGGAAACAAGTATATATTTTAGCTCTCTAAAATCACGCTGAATTACAGCTTACAGGCAGCTACCATACAGGAGCAGCGCATACTAGCAGCTTCGTATGAATAACTGTTTGTAAAAATAATGTTACGTTGGCCTACTGTTTGAGAAAGAAGAAATTAAAACTTATTAAGAAACACATGGACAAATATGTCTTGATTAAAGGATTTTATACAATTATATAAATGTCTAAGGAATACAACTGTAATCAACTTATAATTTGTAGATATCGATGCTCTCGAGTCAACGTCGGCCCTAAAAACAATATGGCAATGATTTTCTTCTTTCTTGTGTAGCTGCAAAAAATGTCTATAATGCAAATCGCGAATTCCAGCAGCGTTCCTCTCTTTCCTCCTCTGGTCACACTTTGTCAGCTAAAAAAAACCAGAATT
>CM063501.1:141016867-141026867 GCA_032207245.1 Pardosa pseudoannulata
TATTATTTAAGTAGAAGACTCATCGGTAGAAATTTCTGCCAAATGAAAATTAAATTTGTGAATAAGAATTGTGGCTCTATGTGTGTGCTTGAATGTAGACAGAATATCTGAAAAAAGGAGAAAATGTGATTTGAAAAGCAACATTCTTTGTAAAATATATATCATTTTTTCTTACGCAATGATTGACTAAAGCAAATCACCGATTAAGATTCAAGTAATTTGGATGTAGTTAATTGTAATTTAAGTTTAGCTGACTGAGAAAACTGGAAAAATATCCTTTCTATACTATGTTAAATCAAAATTAATAATCAGATAAATAATGCATAGTTATATAATATTTAAGCATTAGTTAATTTTACGAAACTATAAGGAATGGTTTGTTTAATTCTAAAAAAACTGAAAGGATATGTGTTATAATAATATCCAGAAGCATGCTTTTTAAAACATATAAAGAAAGATAAAAAGCACTAACTACAATATACAAACAATTTTTAAATAATTTAATAATTTAATAATTTAACAAATTAATAATTTAATGATTTAATGATTTAATAATTTAATGATTTCATGATTTAATGATATAATGATTTAATAATTTAATAATTTTACGATTTAATGATTTAATAATTTAATAATTTAATAATTTTGTAAGAACAATACTTAAATTTTCTCGTAACAAATTACGACAAAATTTATATATTGCTCTTTAAAATGTATGCTAGAAATAAAAAAGACCAAAATAAGAACCTTTCAGCTTGAAAAATTGAAATAAAATCCTTATTTAAAATAAAAATACCAAATGAACTAGAAAAATACAGAATGGATAAACTTTATTTACGTAGGTATAATAAACACTTAAAGATGTATGCTCTCATTATTTACATTGAATGTCTTCCCAAATTTTAACAAAAAATAACGTGGAAAGTCATTTAATGACGCAAACAGAATTTAGATATCAGGGTATTATATTTGCACGGTCTTTATAGAAATGAAAGATTTGTGCAGATTTCTTTTCAAATGAATTTCGCAATTTTAAATAAAAATAGCAAATTATTGTGAGATATGCTTCGTAAAAAGAAAACCTACAAAGACCTATATGTGGTATTCATTTTTAATAAAGCTATCGTATCATAAATTTTACCAATTTTTACATAATAGTTATGAAAAAAAATTATTGAGATGTAATTTATGGTAGATTTTTATTTTAATTATCAAATATAATAGAAAACATAATGCTATGAAAATACATCCAGTGAATTAAAGTCAAAAAGTATGCATCAACAAATATATTAATTTTAAAGAACTGTATTAAGATTATGTAAAGAACTATTTGCAATGTTCGATTTTTATGTAATTTTGATGTTCATGGGATAATTAGTTAAACCTAACAATGTTACCTTAGTCCTGTGCAGAATAAAATTTGCTGAAATGCAACATAAAAAATATTTTTCATGCTAAGAACTATTGCAGAAACAATGTTATTAAAAGATAACTCGTTTAAAACAGCAAGTAATTGCAAAAAAATTACAAAAGTTCCCCATGAAAAAGATATTTAGATGTTTATTTGACAATATGATAGATGTAACAAATTTACCAATTCTTGTATTATTAAAGACGGAATAATTTGATGTCTAGGTAACAATCATAAAGTCTAATGTTATTACATTGCTGTATTACTGAAAAAATTTTTGAACGAGAAAAATTTCTCACTTTGATGAGCTATTAAAGAAATAATGCTACGAAAAGAAAATTCATGAGAAACGGAGTGTAGCAGTAAATAGATTACAAAATGTTTCTCATGAGAAACATATTCATATATTTATTTGACAATATGATAAATGTAATAAATTTACCTATTATTGCATTATTAAAGCCTGAATAATTTGATGTTTATGTAACAATACCTAAAATCTAATTTTGTTACATTATTATTTTACAGAAGAAAATTTTTGAGTGTAAAAAAATTTTAATGCTAATGAACTATTGCAGAAATAATGCTACGAAAGGAAAATTCATGAGAAACAGAGTTTAACAGAAAATAGATTACAAAATATTTTTCATGAAAAAATATTGAGATGTTTACTGGACAGAAAAAGTAATGCAATAGCTTTACCAGTTATTGCATTATTAAAGCCTGGAAAATTTTATGCTTAGTAACAATCATTTAAGTCTAATATTGTTACATTATTGTTTTATAGAAGAAAATTTTTTCACATGAAAAGTTTCTCATGTTAATGAGCTATTGCACAAATAATGCTACGAAAAGGAAACCTATGGGGAACAGAGTCTAACAGCAAATAGATTACAAAATGTTTCCCATGAAAAAATATTTAGATGTTTACTGGACAATGGGAATAATGCAATAGCTTTACCAGTGATTGCATTATTAAATCCTGGATAATTTTCGGAAGAGTAGTGTAGGAAAATTTTCTTCTTATATTGATCTATTACATATATAATATATTGCAATGAAAATATATCTGGATAACTTGTATCAGAAAGAAACTTCTAAGATATACATCACTTACAGCGACTCACAAAAAATCGTATGAAAAATTTCTCATGTTAATGAGTTATTGCAGAAATAATGTTATGAAAAGAAAATTCATGAGAAACAGAGTGTAATAGCAAATAGATTACAAAATGTTTCTCATAAAAAAGATATTTAGATGTTTATTTGAAAATCTGATAAATTTAACAAATTTACCAATTCTTGCATTATTAAAACCTGATTAATTTAATGTTTATGTAACAGTCACCTAGTCATATATTATCACGTTATTGTTTTACAGAAGAATCATTTTCGTGAAAAATTCTCATGTTAATGAGATATTGCAGAAATAATGCTACGAAAAGAAAATTCATGAGGAACAGAGACTAACAGCAAGTAGATTACAATATATTTCCCATGAAAAAATATTTACTTGTTAAATGGACAATACGAATAATACAATAGCTTTACCAGTTATTAAAGCTTGAATATTTTCTGAATTGTAACGTAGGAAAATTTTCTTTCTATATTGATCTATTATAGATATAATACATTGCAATGAAAATATATCTGGACAGCTCGTCTCAGAAAGAAACCAATAAGATGTATATCACTTACAATAACTCACAAAAAATTGTATGAAATATTTGACAGAGTGTAAGAGAAAAGAGATTATAAAATGTCTCTAATGAAAAACATATTTAGATGTTTATTTGACAATATGATAAATGCAATAAATTTACTATTCTTGCATTATTAAAGTATGAATAATTTTATGTTTATGCAACAATCACTAAAGAATAATATTGTTATATTATTGTTTTACAGGAGAAAATTTTTGCTTGGGAAAAATTTCTCCCGTTAATGAGCTATTGCAGAAATAATGCTACGAAAAGTAAATTCATGAGAAATAGAGTATAACAGCAAATAGATTTCAAAAATTTTCTCATGAAAAAGATATTTTGAAGTTTATCTGAGAATATGATAAATGTAACAAATTTACCAATTCTTGCATTATTAAAGCCTCAATAATTTGATGTTTATGTAACAATCACAAGAGTCTGATGTTGTGACATTATTGTTTTACAGAAGTAAAGATTGTTATTTGTTATTGTTAAAATTTGTTAAATGTAATAAATTTTCCAATTCTTGCATTGTTAAAGCCAGAATAATTGGATGTTTTTGTAACAATCACTCAAGTCTAATATTATTACATTATTGTTTTACAGAAGAAAATTTTTGAGTGTGAAAAATTTCTCATGTTAATGAGCTATTGCAGAAATATTGCTACGAAAAGAAAATTCATGAGAAACAGATTGTAACAGCAAATAGATTCACAAAATGTTTCTCATGAAAAAGATATTTATATGTTTATTTGACACTATGATAACTGTAAGAAATTTACCAATTCTTGCATTATTAAAGCCTGAATAATTTGATGTTTATGTAACAATACCTAAAGTCTAATTTTGTTACATTATTATTTTACAGAAGAAAATTTTTGAGTGTAAAAAATTTCTCATGCTAATGAACTATTGCAGAAATAATGCTACGAAAAGACAATAAAATTCATGAGATAGAGTGTAACAGCAAATAGATTACAAAATATTTCTCATGAAAAAATATTGAGATGTTTACTGGACAGTACGAATAGTGTAATAGCTTTACCAGTTATTGTATTATTAAAACCTGGATAATTTTCTGAATTCTAGTGTATTAAAATTTGCTTCTTATATTGATCTATTATAGATATAATATATTGCAATGAATATATATTTGGACAACTCTTATCAAAAAGAAACTAAGAAGTTATACATCATTTACAACGACTCACAAAAATGGTATGAAAAATTTCTCCTTTTAATGAGGTATTTTAAAAATAACGTTATGAAAAGGGAAGAATTCATGTGAAGCAGAAAGTAATAGCAAATAGATTACAAAAAATATCATGAAAAAAAATACGTCGATGTTTATATGACACTCCGAAAAATGTTACAAATTTGCCAATTCTTGCATTATTATAGCCTGAATAATTTTCTGAATTGCAGTGCAGGAATATTTTCTCCTTATAATTATCTATTACATACATAATGCTATAAAAATATGTCTGGCCCATTCATGTCAATATGAAAGTAATAGGAAATACATCACTTACTAAGACTCACGAAAAAACTATATTGATGTTTATATGACAATACGCAAAATGGTACAACTTAATAAGCCACTTCCCTTTCTATAACATAATACGATACACGACAAGATGCATTAGCATTACTTACCACCTGCTGATAATTTAAGCAAAACCACAATCAAAGGTACAAAGATGATTTTTATTTTATTCATGCCTCCAAGGGAATGCAGGGTAAAGAACACATTGAAAAGACTTGATATTAGGTAATTGAAATAATATTTATTCTGTACAACATACTGCGGTAACTTTCATATGGAGAACAGAATGCATCTATTTAAGTGAATCAAAAAGATAGAGGAACATTTGGTTTATAAAAAATATTAGTACTGATCCACTTTAGCCTTTCTTGCTTATATTATAATGTCTTTCTAAATGATGTAAAAAAAGTCATTTGGTTGACATGATTATCTTGCGTAAATTTTTAAGGTTTTCATATGAGGCTTGATTGTGTAGTTCCTGGATCCAAAACTTGTATATTTCAAAAATTAAACGAAACAAACAGTGCATTTATTTAGTAAATGCTATATTTTTATACTATCATTTTACATAGTTTAAACGGTGTAAAAAAATAATTAGTAGTATAAAACAAAAATAAAGCACACCCTTATATGAAGATGAAAGTAAAAATATTGTTTGAAACTCACTATTCTTTTAATGATTTTTAAAATTATATAGAAAAAATAATTTGTCCTGAATAATTATATAACAAAATTCAAGGAGTTTTATAAGAGGCTGTAAAGAATGATGGATGTCTCGAGATGCATGTATATTAAAAATAAATGCTAAATAAACAGTGCATTTTGATAATAAATTTTATACTAGATTTCCATTTCACACTGTTCAAAGTGTTTAAAATTAATGATTAGTAAAGAGATAAAAAGAGTACAATGTATTTCTTTTGTATTCATTTTGACACCCCAGAATCTTTGACTATGCTAAATAATACCCTAGAGATTGCATTTAATTCTGCTTAGCGACCTATAAACTTTAACCTGCAAGGATACTTGACGGACTATAGTCTCTTAACGTTATAAAAACATTCGACACAAAATCACCTAATGGAAATAAACTTTCCAGATTTTCAGTAACTGTCTGATAGGTCTTCAAAACCCTAACAATATGAATTTCCACAACTTTCTCTGAATTATTTTTAGAGGAAGCAACAATTTTAAATTATCATCCAGAGACCCTATACATATACATACACTTTTGCATTATTATTTAGCGTTTGTGGTCGGATGAGAGATGCGGGGAAAAATACATCATTATTTGATTAAAGTTATGAAAGGTACAGGTGAAATATATAAATGTGATTTAAGTTTTTAACTTGCGTATGTCTTACGTTTATGCTTTCTGAATGCTAATAAAAAAGATGTACAGTTCAAAATACTTTTAAGAATTACTATTTTAAATAATTCGGAATATATTTTAAACTTTTAATAAAGTATTTTGGTAATATAAATTGTACGTTCATCATTAAAAGCAATTTTGCAGTTATTTGGTTGAGAAAAGTTGGACCCGGCGATCTGTGTAACTCTCATGTAATATGAATCCTCACGGGTTGAGGAAAAATGAATATATTATTTTAAATATACTTATTTAAAACAATTTTTAAACGTTTAATGAATGGCCTTATGACAGGGAAAGTAGAAATGTATTAATACTAACTTATTGATCACGCGTTGAAAGACCATCTTTAAACTTTCTTTTATTTTACACTACAAACAGCAATATCATATTACTATTTAACAATAATTTAACTCCAGGGATTTATAATACATATATCAGGAATAATTTGTAAAATTTGTAATTTGACCTACCCGCTTCAACGAGTCACGTGACTGGTTACAAAGCTTACGTCATTTATCATAACGACTTGTGTATTTTGTTAATCACGCGTTCAAAGGACCATCTTCAAACTTTTTTTATTTTGTCCTACAAACAGCGATATCACACTACTGTTTAACAATAATTTAACTCCAGGGATTTATAATACATATTTCAGGAAGGGTTTTATGTTTCACTTCCCCTTTTCTCACTTTCTTTCTGAGAAAAATATGTAATTTGACTTACCTGCCTCAACGAGTAACGTGACTGGTTACAAAGCTTACGTCATTTACCTTAACGACTTGTGTCTTATATTGATCACGTATTCAAAGAATTATCTTCAAACTTTCTTTTATTTTCTCCTACAAACGGCAATATCACACTACTATTTAACAACCATTTAACTTCAGGGATTTATAATACATATTTCAGGAATAGTTTTATATTGCATTTCCATTTTCGTACCTCTTTCTGAGAAAAATATGTAATTTGATTTACCCGGCTTAACGAATCACGTGACTGGTTGCATAGCTTACGTCATTTACCTTAATGACTTGTGTCTTATATTGATCAGGTGTTCAAAGGACTGTCTCCAAACTTTCTTTTCTCTTTTGTACTACAAACAGCAATATCACACTACTATTTAACAATCATTTAACTCCAGGGATTTATAATACATATTTCAGGAATAGTTTTCTGTTTTACTTCCCTTTTTTGCACTTTCTTTCTGAGAAAAATATATAATTCGCCTTACTTGCTTCAACGAGTCACGTGACTGGTTACAAAGCTTACGTCAGTTACCTTAACGACTTGTGACTTATATTGATCAAGCGTTCAAAGGACTATCTTCAGAGTTTCTTTTATTTTGTTATACAAACAGCAATATCACACTACTATTTAAGAATCCTTTAACTCCAGGGATTTCTAATACATATTTCAGGAATGGTTTTATGTTTTACTTCCATTTTTCTCACTATCTTTCCGAGAAAAATATGCAATTTGACTAACCCTCCTTACCCAGTCACGTAACTGGTTACAAAGCTTACGTCATATATCTTAAGGACTTGTGTCTTACATTGATCACGCATTCAAAGGACTATTTTCAAACTTTCTTTTATTTTTCCTAGCAGCAGCAATATCGCACTACTATTTAACAATTACTTAACTCAGGGATTTATAATACATATTTCAGGAATGGTTTTAGGTTTTACTTCCCCTTTTCTCACTTTCTTACTGAGAAAAATATGTTATTTGACTCACCTGCCTCAACGAGTCACTTGACTGGTTACAAAGCTTACGTCATTTACCTTAACGACTTGTGTCTTATATTAATCACGCGTTCAAAGGACTATCTCCAAACTTTCTTTTATTTTGCCTTACAAGCAGGAATATCACACTACTATTTAACAATCATTTAACTCCAGGGATTTATAATACATATTTCTGGAAATATTTTATGTTTTACTTTCCCTTTTCGTATTCTCTTTCTCAGAAAAATATGTAATTTGATTTCCCGCCTCAACGAGTCACGTGACTGGTTACAAAGCTTACGTCATTTACCTTAACGACTTGTGTCTGAACTAAGTAGTACATATAAATGATGGGTTATCTCAGTATATCCCAATGTCGCCTGGAAGCGCAATGACAATTACCACATTTACACGCAGTGTTGAACCATGAATCACCCATTCCGTGAAATGCATGCTAAATAAACTTTAACAGATTTTTTTCTCCTTTTCTTTGTCTCATTATCTATATTGAATGAAGCGTAAAGTGAAAAATAGATTTGTTTTGCATTATTCTTTTAAATTTTCATTACCATTTATTTACAGATAATTCATATGTGAGTTTTTATAGATAGCTCTCTAAAGATATATTATATACAATCATACTTAAAAGCTTTATTGTTTGTAAAAGTATCGAGATAGAAACATAATTCCTATTTTAAACTTTTAAAGCTTCTATACATAGCCATCATCCAGAATTATACAGTCATTCGGGCTTTCTTGATCTTTCGAAAAATTGTTTCTATTATTGTTATTTTCTTTTAAAAAGTTTACATTTGAAATTGTTTTTCAATAAACAAGAACATGTTTAAGAACGTTTTAATGTTAAAAGTGTGTTTGCCTGTTTTTTGATGATTTAAGATTACTTCAGAATTAGTTTAAAGGGAAACGGCTTGAACAGACATCGCTTATAAATAAAAGATAATAGCTTCTTAATTTCCATATCTGCAATTAACCACATTAGTATCTGGTTAAAAGGACTCAAATGTAACTCGCAAAACTCCCGTTAAGAGTAATCGTAAATAAATTTTATCTAAAGCTGAAAAAGTTAATTTCTGTTAATTTTTTGACTTATCAATAATCCTTAGAGTTCTTAAGAAATCTACATACACTCAATTTTTCTATTTTTTCAAAAATGTTTAATAAGCCAAAAATTATTAGAATTAATGCTTTAAAATCAATGATTGTCTATTTTTTACTTAACCTTAAAGGCTTCTAAAGCTATATAAAAATAACAAAAATACCGTAGAAAATAAATCTCAAATACTTTTTTAAATTCTGGAAAGTTAGTTTCTATTCATTTTTTGACTCATCAATAATGTTAACATCAATAATGTTAATGTATGCGGGATACGTACTAATACGTTTTCTGACGATTGATACTTGAGAGCGGGTCAAGTACTAGTAGGGGTTACTGTAACAACATGGTTTGTTTGTGGGTATAAAAATAACGCTATATACAGGAAAAGAAAGCCAAATGCTCTTGTCTACTACATAAATTCTGGAATATATATACATAAATGTTGATATACAACATAATTCGAAAACATTAAAACTATATACTACTAATTCTATTTGATTTTTCATATTTACGATACTATTATAAATTTATCCACTAAAAATAAATTTTTTTTTGTTTACAAAAATCTTATGGTTGTTATTTATATATTTCTTGTATACATTTGTTTATTTATTTTAATATAAAATACGAAAAGTTGATTAAAAAATTAAATAATTTTCCTTCTATTGAGATTTAACTGAATAACTAAATTTACGCACAAAACGCAAGCTCCCGGTACAATTCCGCTACTAAATGTACCGGCACATAATGTGTTAAGACAGCTAAAGAAATCTTCTTTATTTTCAAATCTCTTTATTTTTCCCAAATATTTAATAAGCCAAAAATTATAAGAATTAGTCCTTTATAATCAATGATTTTCTATTTATATATGGACTTAACAGCACTGGTTTCTAAATTCATCCAAAAGTAGCAAAATTGGCGTTGAAGAGGAGTCTCAAATACTTTTTTAAATGCTGGAAAGTTAGTTTCTATTCATTTTTGACTCATCAATAATGTTAAGAAAACTAAAGAAATCTTCTATATTTTTAAATATTTTTATTTTTTCCAATTGTTTAATAAGCCAAACATTAAAAGAATTAATATTTTAAAATCAATGATTTTCTATTTATTTCTGGCCTTAACCG
>CM063501.1:141031867-141051867 GCA_032207245.1 Pardosa pseudoannulata
GTAGCAAATAAGGTTTAAGCAATACGTGACATGATTTATAATGCACGTTCCCACTGTCGTCCCTTTTCTATTACTATTTTTTTTATATTTTTGTCCAAGATATATACAATTATGGACTTATTTTATTATAATTAAGAACATTTGTCTCTAAGGTTTTAAAGATGAAAATCTGATTATTTTATTTTATGTAGATTTCTGAATAATTGGGGATTTTGTTTGTATGTATAACTTGAGCACTATTTCCCTAAAGCCGGTTTAATTTGTAAAGTTACAAAATAAGAAAATACTTTAATAGTGTGATATTCTTCCCCTTACTAGAAGTGAGTGATGCATTTTCATTAAAACGAAATTTAGAAATTCATAGCTTCACAGTTAAGTACTAATAGTAGTTAATAAAGAAATTTAGTTGATGAAGAAATTTTCAGTAAAAATGTATACATATTTGTACTTATCTGACAATGAACAAGGATATTTTACACCAAGGTTTTAATTATATAAATATTTCCTTTTATTATTTGTAATTTTCAGAAAAATTTGTGATTTTTCTTTAAGTCAATGATAAGTGAATGACTTTACCCCTATTCTCCCCAAATCCGCTTAATTTTTAAAGTTCCGAAACAAAAAATAGATTAGTGATGAGTACTGTATTTCCATTACCCAGAAGTAGGTTTCCTAGCTGCATCAAAGTGAAATTGAAAATATCTTTGCTTCAAGATTAAGCCCTAATATTATATAGGAATTTTCATTAAAATTGTATACATGGTTGGACTTATTTTATAATAATCAAGAAAATATTTTACTGTTAATGTTTTCCGATAGAAATATGTTTCTGTTTTTCTGGTTAACTGGTGATTTTTCTTAAGGCGTATGACTTAAAAGTTTTCTATCTAGTTCGTTCTCATGGTGCACCAACCCATGGGTTAACCTTTGGGTTGAAGAATACTAGACCGGAGTACTCCAAACCAAACTATATTTCATCTTAATGATTATTAGAAACACCTAGCTTCCTAACTAAATACTAATAATACTCTAAAATAAATCATACCTCATCAAAATGTAATTAGAAGCTCCTAACTTACCAATTAAATACTAATAATAAAAATGAATTTTCATAAAAATGTATACATTGTTGGAATTATTTTATAATAATCAAGAAAACATTTTTACTACTAAAGTTTTGCCATTAGAAACATGTTTCTGTTTTTCTTTCAAAATTTCTAGTTAACTAGTCATTTTTCTTAAAGTGTATGACTTAAATCTTTCTATTTGGTTCGTTTTCATAGTTGCACCAATCCATGGGTTAACCTTTGTGTTGCAAAATACTAGACCGGAGTACTCCAAACCAAATTATATTTCATCTTAATGATTATTAGAAACACCTAGCTTCCTAACTAAATACTAATAATAAGAATGAATTGTATGAAAATGTATACATTTTGGACTTATTTTATAATAATTAAGAAAATACTTTACTATTAAGGATTTGCCGAGAGAAACAGGTTTCTATTTTTCTTTGAAAATTTCTGGTTAACTGGTGATTTTTCTTAAGGCGTATGAGTAAAAGCTTTACTGGTTGTTTCATTCTTATGGTACACCAACTCATGGGTTAGCTTTTGTGTTGCAAAGTATTATACCATAGTACTTGAAACCAAATCATACCTCATCAGAATGATGATTAGAAACTCTTAGCTTCCCAATTAAATATTAATAATAAAAATGAATTTTCATTAAAAATGTATACATTGTTGGACTTATTTTATAATAATCAAGAAAATATTTTACTACTAAGGTTTTGCTGATAGAAATAGGTTTCTGTATTTCTTTGAAAATTTCTGGTTAACTGGTGATTTTCTTAAGTCGTATGATTTAAAGTTTTACCTGCTGTTTCATTCTTATGGTGCATCAATCCATGGGTTAGTTTTTGTGTTGCATAATAGTAGACCATAGTACTTCAAATCATACCTCATCAAAATGATTGTTAGAAGCTCTTAGCCTCCCTATTAAATACTAATAATAAAAGGGAATTTTCATTAAAAATGTGTACATTGTCGGATTTATTTTATAATAATTAAGAAAATATTTTACTATTAAGGTTTTGCCGATAGTAATAGGTTTCTGTTTTCCTTTGAGTATTTCTGGTTAACTTGTGATTTTTTAGGCGTATGACTTAATTCTTAATTCTTTTCTAGTTGGTTTATTCTCATAATGCCCCAACCCATGGGTTAGACCTTGTTGTAAAAAAAAAAAAAAATTAGACCGTAGTACTTTAAAACAAACCCTACCTCATCAAAATGATGAATAGAAACTCCTATCTTCTTAATTAAATACTAATAATAAAAATGAATTTTCATTGAAAATATATTCATTGTTGGGTTTATTTTATAATAATTAAGAAAATATTTTACTACTAAGCTTTTGAGGTTTCTGTTTAAATAGGTTTTTGTTTTTCTTTGAAAATTTCTGGTTAATTGGTGATTTTTCTGAGGTAACCGACCAATTGCAAATAGCGATTTTTGTGAAAAATTTCGAAAAATATTTATTCGCTTATTTTAAAGACCAGTCCTTTAGCTTTGAAAAATAATTTTCAGATTGTTTCTAGATTTATTAGAAGTCATGATATAGTGTTTAATCATTACCGGAAGTGTCGAAAAGATACGAAAGTGAGCAATTAAAGGGCTTGACTTTGAATGTTAGCATGAAAAATAATCGAATAATAATCACAAATAGCGTATTATAGCTTCTAAATATATAAGTAAATTACTCCAGCATATTTTTGAATATTTATCAAATTATATCACACTTAACGAATTTATCCAATAAAATCTTTAATTTGAATTTCTGAAAAACTATGATTTTTGCTATACCACCACACCTGAACAGTCATAACTGATAAAATAATTTTCAGAATTTGATTAGAATTTAACTGTATGTTTTTAATGATGTTATGTATGCATGATTATTATAAATATAATCCTTTTGAGATGAGTTATGGGCATTTATGTCAGAAACTTCATTATTTTGTTTTGAATATTTGCTCTTACATTACTTAATTGACTATAGCTCATTTATACTTTAGAATATTTTCATTCTGGAGGTTAAATGCATACATGATGGATATATGTCTACATTTATTCAAGTAAAAGTGATATGTTTTGAGTATTTTTTTAGTTAGTGTTGGCGTAGTCAAAAAATGCTTGTTTTTTTCTCTATTTTTGCCAATTGTTAAGACAATATATATGTATTTATGTTTATTTTCACATTTTTCTGTGTTTTATAACTTATTATTGCAATAACTAAAAAAAAATTCATAAAAACCTTATTTAAAAATTTAGGTTCAAAACGTGATCGTTTACCTTAAGGCGTATAACTTAGAGCTTTTCTAGCTAGTGCATTCTCATCAAAATGGTTAGCCCTCATTTTTCAAAATAGAACTCTGAACCCTATCAAACTTCATCAAAATAATGATTATAAACACCCTCTCAATTAAATTATTAGGATTACTTGGGCTTAACCAGCGGTTAAGCATTTATTACATGTTTCCAATTTTCGACTTCTTAAAATTGTATACAGATGCTTTTAATTGTATTCGAAACGATTTGTAATGATCTTTGTTTATTTACTTAATGTATTCATTTTGGGTTTTTACATTTATTTTGTTTTCCCCTTCTGCAAATTTTCTCTTCTTGTATATGGTCAGCCCTGTATTATACAAACAGCTTATTTGTAGGTGCTAAGAACTGACTCAGACTGTGGTAATGATCTCCCTGTGTGTTTCTTATGATAGTCATATTAATTTAATGCTCGTGGAGTAAGTTTATAATCTTTTTATTATTTTTAATTTAATGCATGTTAATAAACAGCATGTTTTTATAAAGTAATGTTTGACATATTCACTCACCATACTTGCCCCTCTGCTTTAAATGTTATTTTAGACAGACATAAATACTAATTATAAAATGAATTTTTCTTTAAAATGTAAACATTGTTGGATTTATTTTATAATAATTACGAAAATATTTTACTTACTTTTTGCCGATAGAAATATGTTTCTTTCTTAACACTTCAAGCTTTGAAACTTTACAAATTTAAACGTGTTTAATTCCCAAATAAAAGAAAACAGAAACTTTTTTATTGTGAGTGTTTTCTTTCTACTTCCTAAAAGTAAGTTTTCAAGCAGATGCACTCATTAAAATAATGATTAGAAATTCCTAGCTTTCCAATTAAATATTAATAACAAAAATGAATTTTCATTAAAAATGTATATATTTTGTACTTAGTTTAGTATAAACAAAATGATTTTTTATAAGGCTTTAATGCTAATTTTTTTTCTTTTTCTTTTCTCTATAAATTTCTTATTATTTGGAGATTCTTCTTAGGGCTTTTGATAAAAATCCCATTTTCTAAAATTTGTAAATGTCTTAAAAAGGAAATATTTTATTGTTTTTTGTTATTCATCCACTACAATTTTGTATTCTAGCAGATACATTCTCACTAATTCATTCCCAGATAGCACGTATACTTGCAGCAAGTTTGTTTTTAGCTGGATATTATATTGTCATAACAAATTTGAAGTGACAAACGTTCATCAAAACTAGACAGAACATAAAGCGACCCGCTCTTTGCAAGGCTATTTTACTCAAAAACTGTGGCAACCTTGTTATGACAAGCTTGGAAAAAGCTAAAATTTTTAGACTTGCTGCAGTCTTGTTTCAAAATTGCAGACTTCTCATACTGAACTTGCTGTAAATTTGCAGGCTTGCAAAGCAAGACTGCTGCAAGTTTGCTGCAAACTAAATTTGCTATTTGGGTTAATGCTTAGCACCTTATTTTAGTGACAACTAAAATTGATTTGTAGAAATTTTATGTTTCTCACAGTGGAAAATGGAAATCACATAAACAAATCAACCATTTTTTTAATTAATTGATATCATTTATAATTTTGCTATTCCGATCAACATTTTAGTATTTCCCCAGCCTCGTGCATGAATTTCGTTTTTCGATAGGTTCATCGAACAAACAGGGCGGATATCATTGTCAGTTATAAAACTTCACATTATATTATTGTTTTTACATATGATTAAAAATATATCATTATATATATATATATATATGTGTGTGTGTGTGTGTATATATATGTATATGTATATATAAATTTATATATATATATATATATATATATATATATATATATATATATATATATATATATATATATATATATATATATATATATATATATATATATATATATATATATATATATATATATATATATATATATATATATATGAGAGTAGATATGGACAGCCAATTTTTGTGACAAATTTTGTGTGTTATGAAAGCCGAATTTCTTTTTTATAAATGATGTTCAATTAAGCTTAAGATGTCAATTGGTCACAAAGGATGACAGCCTTTACTATTCAAAGTAGTTTAATTGTTATATGTGTTACTCTGTGTAGTTAATAACAATTTAGAATTAAAATATTTATTATTAATAGTACACCGTAAGTAAAGGGATCTATGCCACAAATTTATAAATTTACAACAGAGCATAATAAGGAATTTTTTTCAGATTTGTTTAAGTTAGGTCGTTTGTAGTGCTCCTCAAAATGTCTTTGAGGATACAGAGAAAGCATAGTACCTGTAAACAAATAAAAATAGTAGAAATAAGGAGTTTTATGTCCATATGGGGGTATTTACCCTATTGATTACTTGTACCCTTTTTCAATTTCTTAAATCGATCAATTTTAGGAAAGGCATATAATGTTTTTACCGATTAAAAGAATAGAAGCAATTATTCCAAAATAAACAATTAAGAATTTATTTAAAGATTTCATTGAGTTAGGAATGTTTGTAGTGGTAATTTCTTAAACGTGTTTCAGGTAATATGGAAGACATACTGTTTGTAAACCCTCACAAATAAGTAGAAAAAAGAAATTTAATGTCCAAAGTGGGTATTTACCCTGTTGATTCCTAGTGCCTCTTTCAATTCTTTAAATTACTCAATATTTGGAAAAGCATAAAATGTTTATATCATAAAAGAAGAGTATACTCAGGTGAATCAAAAGAAGTAATTATAATCAGATAATATATAAAGAGTTTTAAATGATTTGTTTGAGTTAGGACGTTTGAAAAAAAAAGTTCCTTAAACGTCTTTGAGGTAATATGGAAGATATAATGCCCGTGAACCCATAAATATAGTAGAAACAAGAAGTTTTATGTCCAAATGGAAATATTTACCTCGAAATCCTGTTCACCTACAGTGACTTTTGTATTTCTCTATATCAATTTTAGGAAATTAAAGCAATTTTTTAATCACAGAGGAGAAGAAATACATGTATATACAACAAATAATTTTATATATTTGTTTGAGTTAGGACCTTTGTAGTAAAAAGCTCCTTAAAGGTCTTTAAAGTAATACGAAAGACCTCGTGTCTTTAAACATAGGAAAATAATCGGAAAAAGAAATTTTATGTCCAAATCGGGATATTTACCTCAAAAATATTTCAGTTCATAGTGCCTTTTCGATTTCCTAAATTCCTAAATTTTAGTAAATTAAATCAGTGTAAATCAATGAAGGCAGCATATTATATAAAAGAAGAGAAAAATTATACACGATCACACAAAATTCAAGTAAAATGAATACAGTTGCTTTCAATGTACAGATATACAGGGTGTCCCAAAATGATCACATAAACTCTGCACAGTTAGATTCCTCGTTGGGAGTTCATAGTTTAAGAGAAAAATACGAAAAACGAAGTATGACGTCACTTCCGGTGCAAGAAAAAAACTCTTTATTGAACATGTCAACAGTAGTATATACACAGGCATACTCCCTAACAGTTCGTAATACATTTCCATTACATCGGTTATACATCAGGTACATGTCGCAGACGTCACGAACGGAATATATGGCCACCACAAGAAGACTAGTGATTGCAAGATCAAGGTAATTGGTTTTTAAGGAGTACCTAGCAGTGATAAAAAGGCACTACTTCAATATCCGAACGAATAATTATCAAAAACAAAATTTAGAGCATCAAGAAAAACAAGTTGACCAAACATAAATTTAATACGCTTACGGCGGCTTCCGAAATATCGAAAGAAAAATGCTGTAAGGTGTAAAAATCGTTCACATACAATGTATATGTGAAAAACAACAAGTTAAATGATTAAAAAGACTACCGATAACTACAAGATGCAGCCTTTTAAATACCAGTTCAACGGCGGCTTAACGTCATTCCATTTCGAGTGCGCATGCATGAAGCGATATGCGTGGCGAACGTTTTAAACATTATCGTCTGGAAAGATATGCAAATACTGTTGTTGATATGTCCAATAAAGTGTTTTTTCTTGCACCGGCAGTGGCGTCATACTTTGTTTTTCGTATTTTTCTCGCAAACTAGGGATCATACAGGAACGCTTCTTTGGGCAAATTTTATGTATTCCCAATGAGGAATCTAGCTGTTCAGAGTTTATACGGTCGTAGTGGGACAAACTATATGTTCTTCAGAAATGATTTGGTCATTAAATGATTAAAATAAAATTTAGAAACTTCCGTATCCACACACATTTACTAATCAATACCAGAAATGTTTAAGTTGAACTGTAATATAGAAGTGAAAAAACGTATAAAGCTGTGTCCTATGGAATTTTTAGTCTTCTTTAAAATAATGATCTATTAGGAAACGTTTATTGGTTTGCAAATCTTATAAAACTACATTCTCTGTATAATCGCACATAGTTTCTTTCTCTAACTTCTGTAACTTTAATTTCCAAACTACTAAAACATATTCTGTAGTTGTTCTTGGCCAGTTTATAATTCCATGAATAATCAGCCAAATTCTGTTATAATATGCAACTTTTACTGACCAGAAAATGATCATTCGAAATAATCTTACATTCTGATACAGAACAAGAAAAAGAATTCTATTACACGTTCAGATTATTAAAGTAATATCCATGTTTCAGCAGATTTAGAAAAATAATACGCTTCAACTATGAAAATTACAGACTTGGTACCCGTGTGTAGTCATACAAAATGCTCAGCCATGAAGTAATAAACAATTTAAAATAGTTTGAGATTTTTCGCATTTTTAGGTCGACTGTTGTTTATTATTAATTTTATTTTTCTCTTTGACACACTAAAATTGTTTTTCTTGCTTAAAAATATTTTCCTTATTCACTTTTTTTTCTGTTTTTTTAGAGGCGCTCCTAAAAGACGGAGAGATAAAAAAATATTTTTTAGGCTTAATGGATACGGCCATTAACACGATCTTGTTTATTTTTCAAAAGTAAAAAAAATAGTGATAAAAGTTTAGTTTCTCAGTAATAAGTGACTTGTTTTTATAGAATAATAATCTATTACAGAACTGTGAACTGGTTGACGTATATTAACGTGAAAGTTATATAACCTGGAATATTTTTCCTTTATATATCCACTGAACTATAATGAATTATTGATGATCTACAAAACTTTATTATTTGCATTATCATCAATCTGAGCAATCTTATATTTGTACAGTTGAAAACATATGCCCTGGTTTCGGTTATGTACAATGTGTTTTATATTACACATTCTTCAGTTCTTATGTTATAGTACTGTTTGTTACTTTATAGACACACATATATACATACAAGTAAAACTGCTATCAGATTTTATCATGTAACTTGTATATACTGAACACTACAAGTGGTTCGACACTAAGTTATTTTTAATTTTTTAAAAAATTTAATATTGATAGATATTTAAAGAATGAATTCTTATGTTATAGTACAGTTTGTTACTTTATAGACACACATATATACATACAAGTAAATCTTCTATCATATTTTATCAGGTAACTTTTATGTACTGAAAACTACAAGTGGTTGGACACTAAGATTAATTTTTATTAAGTAATTAAAAATTAATTGATAGAGATTTAAAGAACGAATTCTTATGTTATAGTACTGTTTGTTACTTTATAGACACACATATATACATACAAGCAAAAACTGCTATCAGATTTTTTCATATAACTTGTATTTACTGAACACTACAAGTCTCTGTTTTTTTATTTTTTTAAATAATTTAAGATTGTTTGATGGAGATTTAAAGAATGAATTCTTATGTTATAGTACTGTTTGGTAATTTATAGACACATATATACATACAAGTAAAACTGCTATCAGAATTTATCATGTAACTTGTATATACTGAACACTACAAGCCTCTGTTTTTTCTTATTTTTAAGTAATTTAAGATGTTTGATGGGGATTTAAAGAATGAATTCTTATGTTATAGTACTGTTTGTTACTTTATAGACACACATATATACATACAAGTAAAACTGCTATCAGATTTTATCATGTAACTTGTATTTACTGAACACTACAAGTGGCTGGACAATAAGTATTTTCTATTTATTAAGTAATTTAATGCTATTTGATTGAGATTTAAAGAATGAATTCTAATGTTTTAGTACTGTTTGTTAATTTATAGACACACATATATACATACAAGTAAAACTGCTATCAGATTTTATCATGTAACTTGTATATACTGAACACTACAAGTGGTTCGACACTAAGTTATTTTTAATTTAAAAAAAAAATTAATATTGATAGATATTTAAAGAATGAATTCTTATGTTATAGTACTGTTTGTTACTTTATAGACACACATATATACATACAAGTAAAACTGCTATCAGATTTTATCATGTAACTTGTATTTACTGAACACTAGAAGTGGGTTCTGTTATTGTTTGGATTGTTTGGGAGCATACGGTCTACATTTTGCAACACGAGGCGAATGAGACCGGGACCTAGTGCTTGATTGAAACTGATTCCGAACGACACGAACATCCATGCCACAGTGGGACTCGAACCCACGAATTCCGGTTCGAAGATCAGTGCCCTAATCATTTGGCCATCGTTCGGCCACTACAAGTGGTTGAACACTGAGTTTTTTTTTAATTTTTAAGTAATTTAAGATTGTTTGATAGAGATTTAAAGAATGAATTCTTATGTTATAGTACTGTTTGTTACTTTATAGACACACATATATACATACAAGTAAAACTGCTATCAGATTTTATCATGTAACTTGTATATACTGAACACTACAAGTGGTTCGACACTAAGTTTTTTTTTTAATTTTTTAAAAGATTTAATATTGATAGATATTTAAAGAATGAATTCTTATGTTATAGTACTGTTTGTTACTTTATAGACACACATATATACATAAAAGTAAAACTGCTATCAGATTTTTCATATAACTTGTATGTACTGAACACTAAAAGTGGCTGGACACTAAGATTATTTTAAGTAATTTAAGATTGTTTGATAGATATTTAAAGAATGAATTCTTATGTTATAGTACTGTTTGTTACATTATAGACACACATATATACATACAAGTAAAACTGCTATCAGATTTCATCATGTGACTTGTATATACTGAACACTAAAAGTGGCTGGACACTAAGATTATTTTTTTTTATTAAGTAATTAAAAATTAATTGATAGAGATTTAAAGAATGAATTCTTATGTTATAGTACTGTTTGTTACATTATAGACACACATATATACATACAAGTAAAACTGCTATCAGATTTCATCATGTGACTTGTATATAGTGAACACTAAAAGTGGCTGGACACTAAGATTATTTTAAGTAGTGAAAAATTATTTGATAGAGATTTAAAGAATGAATTCTCGTGTTATAGTACTGTTTGTTACTTCATAGCTACACATATATGCATACAAGCAAAAACTGCTATCAGATTTTATCATGTAACTTGTATATACTGAACACTACAAGTTGTTCAACACTAAGTTCTTTTTTTTATTTTTTAAATAATTTAAGAATGATAGATATTTAAAGAATGAATTCTTATGTTATAGTACTGTTTGTTACATTATAGACACACATATATACATACAAGTAAAACTGCTATCAGATTTTTTCATATAACTTGTATTTACTGAACACTACAAGTGGCTGGACAATAGGTATTTTCTATTTATTAAGTAATTTAAGACTATTTGATTGAGATTTAAAGAATGAATTCTAATGTTATAGTACTGTTTGTTACTTTCTTGACACACATATATACATACAAGTAAAACTGCTATCAGATTTTTTCATATAACTTGTATTTACTGAACACTACAAGTGGCTCTACAATAAGTATTTTCTATTTAAGTAATTTAAGACTATTTGATTGAGATTTAAAGAATGAATTCTAATGTTATAGTACTGTTTGTTACTTTATAGACACACATATATACATACAAGTAAAACTGCTATCAGATTTTATCATGTAACTTGTATATACTGAACACTACAAGTGGCTCTACAATAAGTATTTTCTATTTAAGTAATTTAAGACTATTTGATTGAGATTTAAAGAATGAATTCTAATGTTATAGTACTGTTTGTTACTTTATAGACACACATATATACATAAAAGTAAAACTGCTATCAGATTTTTCATATAACTTGTATGTACTGAACACTACAAGTAAGTTGTTGTTGTTGTTGTTTGGGAGCACTACGGTCTACATTTTGCAACACGAGGGCTAATGAGACCGGGACCTACTGATTAAAACTGATTCTGAACGGCTACGAACATCTATGCCACAGTGGGACTCGAACCCACGAACTCCGGTTCTGAAGGTCTGTGCCCTAACCATTTGACCATCTTTCGGCCACTACATGGCTGAACACTAAGTTTTTTTTTTAAATTTTTAAGTTATTTAAGATTGATAGAGATTTAAAGAATGAATTCTTATGTTATAGTACAGTTTGTTACTTTATAGACACACATATATACATACAAGTAAATCTTCTATCATATTTTATCAGGTAACTTTTATGTACTGAAAACTACAAGTGGTTGGACACTAAGATTATTGTAAGTAGTTAAAAAATTATTTGATAGAGATTTAAAGAATGAATTCTCATGTTATAGTACTGTTTGTTACTTTATAGACACATATATACATCCAAGTAAAACTGCTATCAGATTTCATCATGTGACTTGTATATAGTGAACACTAAAAGTGGCTGGACACTAAGATTATTTTAAGTAGTGAAAAATTATTTGATAGAGATTTAAAGAATGAATTCTTATGTTATAGTACTGTTTGTTACATTATAGACACACATATATACATACAAGTAAAACTGCTATCAGATTTCATCATGTGACTTGTATATACTGAACACCAAAAGTGGCTGGACACTAAGATTATTTTAAGTAGTTAAAAATTATATGATAGAGATTTAAAGAATGAATTCTCATGTTATAGTACTGTTTGTTACTTTATAGACACACATATATACATACAAGCAAAAACTGCTATCAGATTTTTTCATATAACTTGTATTTACTGAACACTACAAGTGGCTCTACAATAAGTATTTTCTATTTAAGTAATTTAAGACTATTTGATTGAGATTTAAAGAATGAATTCTAATGTTATAGTACTGTTTGTTACTTTATAGACACACATATATACATACAAGTAAAACTGCTATTAGATTTTTTCATATAACTTAAATTTACTGAACACTACAAGTGGGTTGTTGTTGTTGTTTGGGAGCACTACGGTCTACATTTTGCAACACGAGGGCTAATGAGACCGGGACCTACTGCTTAAAACTGATTCCGAACGGCTATGAACAGCCATGCCACAGTGGGACTCGAACCCACGAATTCCGGTTCGAAGATCAGTGCCCTAATCATTTGGCCATCGTTCGGCCACTACAAGTGGTTGAACACTGAGTTTTTTTTTAATTTTTAAGTAATTTAAGATTGTTTGATAGAGATTTAAAGAATGAATTCTTATGTTATAGTACTGTTTGTTACTTTATAGACACACATATATACATACAAGTAAAACTGCTATCAGATTTTATCATGTAACTTGTATATACTGAACACTACAAGTGGTTCGACACTGTTTTTTTTAACTTTTTAAATAATTTAAGATTAATACATATTTAAAAAATGAATTCTTATGTTATAGTACTGTTTGTTACTTTATAGACACACATATATACATACAAGTAAAACTGCTATTAGATTTTTTCATATAACTTAAATTTACTGAACACTACAAATGGCTGGACACTAAGATTATTGTAAGTAGTTAAAAATTATTCAATAGATATTTAAAGAATGAATTCTTATGTTATAGTACTGTTTGTTACATTATAGACACACATATATACATACAAGTAAATCTTCTATCATATTTTATCAGGTAACTTTTATGTACTGAAAACTACAAGTGGTTGGACACTAAGATTAATTTTTATTAAGTAATTAAAAATTAATTGATAGAGATTTAAAGAACGAATTCTTATGTTATAGTACTGTTTGTTACTTTATAGACACACATATATACATACAAGTAAAACTGCTATCAGATTTCATCATGTGACTTGTATATAGTGAACACTAAAAGTGGCTGGACACTAAGATTATTTTAAGTAGTGAAAAATTATTTGATAGAGATTTAAAGAATGAATTCTCGTGTTATAGTACTGTTTGTTACTTCATAGCTACACATATATGCATACAAGCAAAAACTGCTATCAGATTTTTTCATATAACTTGTATTTACTGAACACTACAAGTGGCTGGACAATAGGTATTTTCTATTTATTAAGTAATTTAAGACTATTTGATTGAGATTTAAAGAATGAATTCTAATGTTATAGTACTGTTTGTTACTTTCTTGACACACATATATACATACAAGTAAAACTGCTATCAGATTTTTTCATATAACTTGTATTTACTGAACATTACAAGTGACTCTACAATAAGTATTTTCTATTTATTAAGTAATTTAAGACTATTTGATTGAGATTTAAAGAATGAATTCTAATGTTATAGTACTGTTTGTTACTTTATAGACACACATATATACATACAAGTAAAACTGCTATCAGATTTTATCATGTAACTTGTATTTACTGAACACTACAAGTGGGTTGTTGTTGTTGTTTGGGTTGTTTGGGAGCACTACGGTCTACATTTTGCAACACGAGGGCTAATGAGACCGGGACCTACTGATTAAAACTGATTCTGAACGGCTACGAACATCTATGCCACAGTGGGACTCGAACCCACGAATTCCGGTTCGAAGGTCTGTGCCCTAACCATTTGACCATCTTTCGGCCACTACATGGCTGAACACTAAGTTTTTTTTTTAAATTTTTAAGTTATTTAAGATTGATAGAGATTTAAAGAATGAATTCTTATGTTATAGTACAGTTTGTTACTTTATAGACACACATATATACATACAAGTAAATCTTCTATCATATTTTATCAGGTAACTTTTATGTACTGAAAACTACAAGTGGTTGGACACTAAGATTATTTTAAGTAGTTAAAAATTATATGATAGAGATTTAAAGAATGAATTCTTATGTTATAGTACTGTTTGTTACTTTATAGACACACATATATACATACAAGTAAAACTGCTATCAGATTTCATCATGTGACTTGTATATACTGAACACCAAAAGTGGCTGGACACTAAGATTATTTTAAGTAGTTAAAAATTATATGATAGAGATTTAAAGAATGAATTCTCATGTTATAGTACTGTTTGTTACTTTATAGACACACATATATACATACAAGCAAAAACTGCTATCAGATTTCATCATGTGACTTGTATATACTGAACACTACAAGTGGCTGGACACTAAGATTATTTTAAGTAGTTAAAAATTATTTGATAGAGATTTAAAGAACGAATTCTTATGTTATAGTACTGTTTGTTACTTCATAGCTACACATATATACATACAAGCAAAAACTGCTATCAGATTTTTTCATATAACTTGTATTTACTGAACACTACAAGTGGCTGGACAATAGGTATTTTCTATTTATTAAGTAATTTAAGACTATTTGATTGAGATTTAAAGAATGAATTCTAATGTTATAGTACTGTTTGTTACTTTCTTGACACACATATATATACATACAAGTAAAACTGCTATCAGATTTTTTCATATAACTTGTATTTACTGAACACTACAAGTGGCTGTGTTGTTGTTAAGTTTTAAGCACTACGATTGAGATTTAACACGAGAATGAATTCTAATGTTAAAGTACTGTTTGTTACGGCTTTATAGACACACATGCCATATACATACGAAACCCACGAATTTTCGAAGATCAGTGTAACCATTTGGCCATCGTACTGAACACTACAAGTGGTTGAACACTGAGTATTTTCTAATTTTTAAGTAATTTAAGATTGTTTGATAGAGATTTAAAGAATGAATTCTTATGTTATAGTACTGTTTGTTACATTATAGACACACATATATACATACAAGTAAAACTGCTATCAGATTTCATCATGTGACTTGTATATAGTGAACACTAAAAGTGGCTGGACACTAAGATTATTTTAAGTAGTGAAAAATTATTTGATAGAGATTTAAAGAATGAATTCTCGTGTTATAGTACTGTTTGTTACTTCATAGCTACACATATATGCATACAAGCAAAAACTGCTATCAGATTTTTTCATATAACTTGTATTTACTGAACACTACAAGTGGCTGGACACTAAGATTATTGTAAGTAGTTAAGTAATTACATTTTGATAGAGATTTAAAGAATGAATTCTTATGTTATAGTACTGTTTGTTACATTATAGACACACATATATACATACAAGTAAAACTGCTATCAGATTTCATCATGTGACTTGTATATACTGAACACCAAAAGTGGCTGGACACTAAGATTATTTTAAGTAGTGAAAAATTATTTGATAGAGATTTAAAGAATGAATTCTCGTGTTATAGTACTGTTTGTTACTTTATAGACACACATATATACATACAAGCAAAAACTGCTATTCAGATATCATAACTTGTATTTACTGAACTACAAGTGTTTGAACAATAAGTATTTTTAATTTTTAAGTAATTTAAGACTATTTGATTGAGATTTAAAGAATGAATTCTTATGTTATAGTACTGTTTGTTACTTTGTAGACACACATATATACATACAAGCAAAAACTGCTATCAGATTTTTTCATATAATTTGTATTTACTGAACACTACAAGTAAGTTGTTGTTGTTGTTTAAGCACTACGGTTAATTTTGCAACACGAGGGCTAATGATAGAATTTAATGAATTCTTATGTTAGTACTGTTTGTTACTTTATAGACACACATATATACATACAAGTAAAACTGCTATCAGATTTTATCATGTAACCATTTGGCCATCGTTCACCACTACAAGTGGCTGGACAATAAGTATTTTCTATTTATTAAGTAATTTAAGGCTATTTGATTGAGATTTAAAGAATGAATTCTTATGTTATAGTACTGTTTGTTATTTTATAGACACACATATATACATACAAGTAAAACTGCTATCAGATTTTATCATGTAACTTGTATTTACTGAAAACTACAAGTGGCTGGACACTAAGATTATTTTAAGTAGTTAAAAATTATTTGATAGAGATTTAAAGAATGAATTATAATGTTTTAGTACTGTTTGTTATTTTATAGACACACATATATACATACAAGTAAAACTGCTATCAGATTTTATCATGTAACTTGTATTTACTGAACACTACAAGTGGCTGGACAATAAGTATTTTCTATTTATTAAGTAATTGAAGACTATTTGATTGAGATTTAAAGAATGAATTCTTATGTTATAGTACTGTTTGTTACTTTATAGACACACATATATACATACAAGTAAAACTGCTATCGGATTTTATCATGCAACTTGTATATACTGAACACTACAAGTAAGTTGTTTTTGTTTATTAAGTAGTTAAAAATATTTGATATTGAGATTTAAAGAATGGGACCTACTGCTTATAGTACTGTTTGTTACTTTATAGACACACATATGGGACTCGAACACAATAAAACTGCTATCAGATTTTTTCATGAACCATTTGGCCATCGTTCGGCCACTACAAGTGGCTGGAACACTAAGTTTTTTTTTATTATTAAGTAGTTAAAAATTATATGATAGAGATTTAAAGAATGAATTCTCATGTTATAGTACTGTTTGTTACTTTATAGACACACATATATACATACAAGCAAAAACTGCTATCAGATTTTTTCATATAACTTGTATTTACTACACCACTACACCACTACACCACTACAAGTGGCTGGACAATAAGTATTTTCTATTTATTGAGTAATTTAAGACTATTTGATTGAGATTTAAAGAATGAATTTTTATGTTATAGTACTATTTGTTACTTTGTAGACACAGATATATACATACAAGTAAAACTGCTATCGGATTTTATCATGCAACTTGTATATACTGAACACTATAAGTGGCTGGACACTAAATTTTGTTTTACTTTTTAAGTAATTTAAGATTGTTTGATGATTACTGTTTATATATCACAATAATATTATTTCATTGTATAGATATATCACATATATACATAAAGCAGAAATTTTAAGCTCATATTTCGATTAGGATTCTGTAATACACATAGTGATATAAGTTTAATTTTTTTCTGTTATAATTGTTCTATATTTTTATTGTAATCAGTTAAGAAGAAGAATTCCTCAATTTTATAACATACGAATTAAATCATGAGTATCTCAGAAATATTAATGTAAATTTATTAAGTATTTAGAAGCTTATCAAAGCTCAAAATAAAAACACTTCTACCATATATAGAGTTTCTTTAGGAGGTATGAAAAAACCTTTAGTCTGCAACAACATATTTGGTAATAGAATAAATTTTATTTTCATTTCATTTTCATTTTTATTCAACAACTTTAAAAAATTAGAATTTATTCTGAGTTAGAAGCCTAGGTATTTTAACTGTAGAAAATAGATAAATTATTTTTAATTTTAAAATTGGTTAAAAGTAATAAAACTAATTAAAGCACTATATTAATTTCATTGTTTTTTGCAAACTTAAAGCAATTAACTAGTTTTAGAAAGCTACCATGTTGATAGTAGAAAATGACATATATAAGGAATATGTTTCCCTGAAATTATTCTACTAAATATATGTAAGCTTTGGAAATTAATTTTAACACATTGTGTGCGGGTACATTTCGCAGCGGAATTGTACCGGGAGCGGGCGTTTTGCTCGTAAATTTAATTATTCAGTTAAATCTCAATAGATCGAAAATTATTTAATTTTTTAACCAACTTTTCGTATTTTATATTGAAATATATAAACAAATATATATATATATATATATATATATATATAATAACAACTATAAGATTTCTGTAAACAAAAAATATATTTTTAGTGGGTAAATTATAGTATCGTAAATATGAAAAATCAAATAGAAATAGTAGTATATAGTTTTAATTTTTCCTGTTCTATTCTTCCGCATCGACTGATGTAAAAAACTAGTTTTTATTCGTCTAAATTCTCCAGAATCTATGTAGTAGACAATAGCATTCTGCTTCGTTTTCCTGTATATACCGTTATTTTTGTACCCACAAACAAACCATGTTGTTACACTAACCCCTACTAGTATTTGTCCTAATCTCAAGTATCAATCGTCAGAAAACGTACTAGTACATGTTCCGCTTACAATGTGTTAAAATTCTAAATCTGCTTTTAATCTGTTAACATATAGTTAAATTTCTCTAAATTCTTGAACAAATTTAAAAATTATAAAAAAATACTTTTTCTAAATTTTTAAGAGGTATTTATGTGAAAAACAATATAAAACTATTATATAGTGTAATATAAATTATTTTTTGTATTTATTTTATTGAGTGCCATTTTATGAAACCAGGTTCAATCATTGTCGATTAACAATTATATATAAGGTATGAAATACAAATAAAACTATTAAATAATTTACAATTTTCTAGTTATAGTTAAACTATGATAATATAAACCACAAAGTTTATATTATTGTTTTTTAATTGTCTTTCTTCAAAAATTCAACTAGTATAAAGAGGCAAACACGTGAACAAAAAATTTATTAGTTATTTAGACACAAAAATATGTTTAAAATCAATCTTTAAGTAATTATTTTTCTATTAGTTCAATAGAAAAGTTCGTAAGTTTTGATTTTTTGTAATTCTCGTCCAAGTTATAAAAGATTTACAAAAAATTACTTTTTAAAATCACAAATAAACTCATATAAAAACTCAACAGAGTACAATATAATTTTCATTGATTGACAATATTATGTAGCTATTATTAAAATATTTAAATTAATTACTTCTAAGTTGCTTTTAATTAGTTAATACTTTTAAAACCACAAAAAATTAATTGATAATTCTTAATTTCATGGGTTACAGGATAGTGGACGTTAAAAGAGTTTTTGTAAATTATTATGTAACTTAATTATGTAATTTTGTGCAAATCAATTGAAGTATAAGTAAATTAATCGCATTAAATTTTTCTCAGAATCAGGTAATATTTCTGAAAAATTATTTTTTGTGATATTAATCAGTATTTTTGTCACTTTTCTTCATATACGTACTGTGATTATTTATATTTTCGACCATGGTGATAGTGTAATTGGAATTATTTTGGAGCGCTAAGGACTAATTTTTGCAACACGAGGGATAATGACAGAGGGAGCTACTACTTAAACCCAATTTGGAACGGCTAAGAACATCCATGCCATAGTAGGATTCGGACGAACAAACTCCGGTTCCGAAGGCTAGCACCCTAACCATTTGGAAATCTTTCGGCCCAAGGTGATAGTGGAAGCTACAAAACATTTTTATAAATTAATAACTAGGAGTTATGAAACTTTGTACAGATAATTAATCATCTTATACATTTCTTCGAAAATCAGATTGAAGTTTTGAAAAAAGAATTTTTTAATAGTTTTACACTTTTTATCATTTTTTTAATATTGCTTCTCGGATATGTAGCATAGTTAAAAATCCACTGAAGATTTTGATTTGTTTTCACGTTTAACATCTCCTTGAAATTACTGTTTGCTTTTACATGGATTATATTT
>CM063501.1:141056867-141061867 GCA_032207245.1 Pardosa pseudoannulata
CTTTGTGTTATATCCCGCAATTGGATTACCGAAACTTTATCAAGCCTTTTGTGATACATCTCTCAAAATACATTAAGCTAAAATCTCACGTATGTAGCCCAATCATTCACCTTTTTACCACCATAAACAAATTTATCAAATCTTAATGAATCTTTCTCAGAGCAATCAATTCTTTGTCCTAGCGAAAAGGTTAAATCAAAGAACTTTGTCTACCTGCAGAATGCAAAGCGAAACATTATGGGCCTTTCACAGCATAGGCGATAACTAACACGCCTTAGAACGCAGTTTCACCCTATCTGCGGGCATGTGTTATGGTAAACACCCGCATTAAGTGATTTTTTTGGTTTTTTCTACAAGGTTAGGCAAGGGAAAAAACACATTATCAATATATTGCGTATAAGAAAGGAGGAATATAATACTTAAGTGTAAATAACCCCTCTACAAATAAACTGGGTTAAATGTAGCATATTGTGTTTAGGAAACATTTCTCTGGAAAAATAAATTTGATTTTTTAAGAAAGCAATAAATTTGAAATAAAGTAGCTATTGTGATTATTTCCAGAAGACAAAATTTTAATAAAAGTAATTTCAAATTCAGTTTAATTGTACAGAGTACAAAATTCAAAAAAGAAGAATTTAGAATTAAAAACTATGCATTTTTGAAATAAATCTGGGACACAAATTTTGTTAGAAAAGTATTTAATTTGATTCCTGGTGATTTAAAAGTTTAATTGTTTTATATTTAACGCAAATTACAAGAGGATCGTACAAGTTCTACTTTTAAATTTAGTAAATAAAGTTGAACTAATTTACATAATACATTATAGACAAGTAAAATTAATTATTATAATAAGATTTGCCTTATAGCTATTTAAGCATTAATGACTGATATGTTATTTATCTGATAACGTGGGAATGTGACTCTGTGAGAGAATTAGTGTTAAGTTTAAGTTTTAAATACTAAGTAACTGAGGGATACAGTGCTCTGTTATTCTTATGTGATCTATCTTTAAATTAAAAATGATATAAAGTAGTTACAGAGCTATAATTTATTTTGAAAATTAAATGCATTTTGAACCATAGACATTTATTCCATTTTGCTGCAAAACGTACCTTGATTAACTCGATTACAATTATTAATTTATTATAAAATTCATCTTATTACCTACAAGGGTTTAATTCAGTGTTCTCATAATGGAATGCTATCCATAAGGGGATTTGGTTTATTTTAACAATTTGGATGGGGGGGTTGAGAAAAAACCGGTTAATATTTGTAAAATTCTTTAAAGGTTAGTGATAATATTTTATCATCAATCAAATATTTTATATTTTATTATTAGATTAACACTTTAAAAAATGAATGCTATTGTTTTTATTTACTTTATATAGGCTTAGCATCATACAATATATGTGATAAAATCATGAGACGTCTTCCGTATGCACTTCCAACTTACTAATACTCTTCAATTAATGCTTGATATAAAATATTACCTTTGTAAATTACAAACAAATATTTAAATAAATATATGTATGAAAGGGTCGTAATTTAAAAATAGGTATGAGACCAAAATTTATAAGGAATCTACGCATACAGTATATCTCAGCTATTTCAATTTCAAAGTAACATTTCACAGGTATGAGAATTTTATACTTGTAAACGAAATTGATAAAATAATCAGATAAAAAGAGATGCGTTAATGAAATGTATAAAAATAGTTCATTGTCAGAGTTCTAAATCACTGGTTTTAATTTTAGTTGATGTTGAATAGTTTGACATTTTATCAATTTATGAGTTTATTTAGATGAAGGATCAAGACTATTAAAGTTTATAATTGCCTAAAATCTAAAATGGGAATAAAGCTGTATTTTCCTTAGTGTTCATTAGAGGTAAGTAAAAAATATTTTCACCAAAGGTTCATGCAGACATTGCTGCCAGCATGAATAGAAAACTTTCATGTTTCAAAACAGAGTGCAATTTTTTCTTTGATTTTATCGAATCTGTAGATCATGATTTAAGAGGATTTATTCATGAAGATGGTAAACAACTTCGTAAATTTTGTATTAATTGTAATGCATTTTCATATTCTTTTAATTTATAAATCGTATTTTTAGTAAGGTCTACAATTAAAACAGTAATACAGCGGAGTTATTTTAGAAACATCTAGGTTATATCCACTCATAAAGGTTTGGTTTGGAGCTCTACTGTCTACTGTTTTGCTACAAGAGGGCTAATGAGACCTAGAGCTACTGCTTAAAGCAGATTCCGAGTGACTACGAACATTCATGCCATTAGTGGACATCAGTACCGAAGATAAGTGCTCCACTATTCGGCCATCGTTTGGCCCACATCATTCCACTCATAAAGAAAAATATTTCTTTTAATAGATTTATATTTTTATAATGTTTTGCAATCATGTTTTTTTAAATTAAATTTTATAGCATCCATAAATACTGAAAACTTGAGAGGTGGCAAAACTTTAAGTCTCTATAGAGTCATATATTTGAGACTAACAAATTGGAAGTTATACAACGTTGGGGTTTATTGTAAAGGATTTTCTTGCATTTTATTTGTGTTGCAGTGAACTTATACCAAGTCGTTTGGTATGTTCCATTTGTAATCTTGAACTACACACACACACACACACACACACACACACATATATATATATATATATATATATATATATATATATATATATATATATATATGTATTACGAAGGTTGTTTTAAACACTTCTATGCAGTAAATAATATCCATTAATGAAGAAAATTTTGCAAAGACTAAACTCTGTCTATTTATGAACCTTTTTTAAATAGATTTTGTCAGAATAGACGTTTAGATCCAGAACATAAACTGTAATACTTTGAGAATATACAGAAATTAAACTGCAAATTCGATGCATTTTAGAAGAATTAATTATAAGGCATACAATGTAGAAGATAACTTAAATTGCCTTTTTATGTATTTAGAGTACAATTTGTATCACAATGTTACAATATTAATATACTAAAAATTACAAGAAAACAAATTAAGCTTACAAGTATAAAATCCTCAGGTATTTGAATACAACAAATACACTATATTGTTTCACATTCGAATTACGGCATATGCATTTCTGAGGAAATTTAAATGTGATACAAATATAGATTTTGGAAAATTATGTAATTATATTTTAAAACGTCTAAAAAACTTTATTGTTTGTGTATTAAATACAATTAAGATTGTAATACTAGAAAGAAAAAAAATTCTGTTGATCTTGTAAATATATTGGATTTTAATATACCTCGGTTAAACATTTGGTTGTACTTGGATTTAAAAATTGTTCAGCTAGAGTGAACATCCATTTTACAAAGCAGGAAAAACATTTGTTCGAATAAAAATTTTGGAGCATAGATAAAATACGTTTGGAGAAATAGTCATTTAAAATCATATAAATTATCATATATGTATTATAATATATTTACATTAATCCATTCCAGAATTGTTTAATGGCTCTACCGAAAACATTTAAAGATATTTCTATTAAAATATATTAGGTAAATAGCCATATAAGTACTTATATAACTTTATATCCTCAGGTATAATTGCGTATGTATCTCTAACAAAGCTCTCATCAACATCAAAATGATTTCGATACACTTCCGTCAATTACTTTTGATTTACCTTCTTTCTGACAGATACTGATGCACAGGCAACAATTCTATGATGCAGCTTTCGCAATAACGGAATAAAGGAAGGCTGCATAAAAATGTTTACCTTTCCTATTGACTAGGTAGTATAGGTTTATGATCATAAAGCGGTACAAGATTATTGCCAATCTGAAGCACGTACTGAGGCAGATTAAGGGCAACGCCAAATTTACAAATTACAGCTGGATCGGAAACGCATTGCTCAACTTGAAGAAATGTTGAAATGGAATAAAACCAGAGTTATGAATTGCATGTAAGGTATGGATAGACGATTACCACTGCAAATTCGTTTCCTTAAGGTGTTTTCTCGATATGTACGTGCATGGATTGATTTTTTCTCCTTTCATCGGGCAGAGTAATTAAGCGTTGCGAATTGGACTTATGATCACTAAATAGGATTTCAACATTTCTTTCCACTTTTCCTACTTCAATTAGCACTGTTGAAACGACCGGAATTTTGGTTCAGCACATTTCTTGTAAGTAAAGTGTGAATGGAGATAGTTCTCCCTGCAGCATGGGAAACGGGTAGCCTTAATGTGAAGTTATATAGCACATTTCTTGCAGAAACTAGACCATTTATATGATAGTTGTTTTTATCCACATACACACATACATATATATACATAAATCAAAGTACCTCAAAATGTTCGCAGAAAACGTATATGACTAGAAATCTTGTGAAAAAAGTCTTTGATATCAATGCATTGAATGATCTACTAATGTGTCGAAAATGAACCGCAATATCAAAGCCTTTATAAAATATGTATATTTTAAAGTTTTCCTAAATGAACATTTTGGAGCCTCTCGTATATAAACGGTTATATATATATATATATATATATATATATATATATATATATATATATATATATATATATATATATATATATATATATATATATATATATATATATATATATATATATATATATATATATATATAAAATATTCATATGTACCTGTTTAAATCGAAATATGTTAGAAATTCTAACATCATACTTAGCTTATATACATTTGCAATAGTAAAAATATTTTTACTACTGCACAATAGTTTGTAAACAGACATTATGCAGATTAGTTTGGTGTTTGACACAATAGTTTGTTACGTCATGAAATAAAACATGAATGAATTGGGTGCCTATAACAAATGTCATGCTTTTTAATATGTGCAGCACAAAATTTAAATTTGCTACTTATGTAATGAAACATTATATATATATATATATATATATATATATATATATATATATATATATATATATATATATATATATATATATATATATATATATATATATATATATATATATA
>CM063501.1:141066867-141084367 GCA_032207245.1 Pardosa pseudoannulata
CTCCACGCGTCCTGGCTGGTTAAAAATTATATCCAAAGACAAACTACCGAGAATGAAGACTGGAAAGTAGGTGATTATTCTGACATACAATAATAAAAAAAATATTGGTTATAATATTGCAATTTATTTTATAATCGGATAGATAGCTTACGAAAAGATAAACTTTACTCGATTCACAGAAATATTCACAGAAAATTGAGTAAATGAGTCTAGAAGACTTATAAGGCAGTCACTGAAATTTTGGGAAGTTTATTTCTATTGGGCGATTTTGTGCGGAATGTTTTTATAACACTCGGGACTCAGAGACCCTCCACGCGTCCTGGCTGGTTAAAAATTATATCCAAAGACAAACTACCCAGAATGAAGACTGGAAAGTAGGTGATTATTCTGACATACAATAATAAAAAAATATTGGTTATAATGTAGCATTTAAAAGTGTGACAGAGACGGTGTTCTACAAATTATTTAAATATAAGCTATATGTCGATTTATAAGTTTTATCACTGAAATGAATTATCCATATTTTTTTTTATATTTGACTCAAATAATACATTAGGTGCATATGAGATGATTTTAACTTTAATCATTGATTATATTTCGTTGCAATGAAAATTTTATCATCGGTATTAACAACCAATTGTTTTCATAAAAGTCTAGGAGTTTATTTCACTTAATAATAAATATCTAGCGTTTAATTTATACATCTTTGAAAATTAAGAAGTTTGTTCCTTTTCGTGTTTGTTTTTATACATAACCGTACGGTTTAACTAAATGAATTCAATATGATTCTAAACTGCATTCACAGTGTCGGAAGTCTTTAAAACGTTCGAAATTTACCCCTTCTCCTATTTTTGAGCTTTTAATGTCATTATATCAAGCTCTATTTTTACAGTTAAGAGCAGATGATTAAGGTTATCACATAATAAATGGTAAAAATAACATTTTTTTTCTAGCACTATGATGCCATTCATTTAACCATCGCATTTAATCATTTCTTATTTTAAATTATTTAAATATACGTTATTTTCATACGTTTTATCACTGAACTTAGATATTACGTAAATATTTTTTTTGTATTTGGCTTAAATTATAGATTAGAAGCATATGAGATGAGTTTAACTTTAATCATTGATTATATTTTGTTGCAATGAAAATTTTATCATCGGTATTAACAACCAATTGTTTTCATAAAAGTCTAGGAGTTTATTTCACTTAATAATAAATATCTAGCGTTTAATTTATACATCTTTGAAAATTAAGAAGTTTGTTCCTTTTCGTGTTTGTTTTTAAACATAACCGAACGGTTTAACTAAATGAATTCAATATGATTCTAAACTGCATTCACAGTGTCGGAAGTCTTTAAAACGTTCGAAATTTACCCCTTCTCCTATTTTTGAGCTTTTAATGTCATTATATCTAGCACTATTTTCTCCAGTTAAGAGCCAGTGATTATGTTTATCACATAATAAAAATGGTAAAAATAACATTTTTTTTCTAGCACTATGATGTCATTCATTTAACCATCGCATTTAATCATTTCTTATTTTAAATTATTTAAATATACGTTATTTTCATACGTTTTATCACTGAACTTAGATATTACGCAAATATTTGTTTTATATTTGACTCAAATAATACATTAGGTGCATATGAGATGATTTTAACTTTAATCATTGATTATATTTCGTTGCAATGAAAATTTTATCATCGGTATTAACAACCAATTGTTTTCATAAAAGTCTAGGAGTTTATTTCACTTAATAATAAATATCTAGCGTTTAATTTATACATCTTTGAAAATTAAGAAGTTTGTTCCTTTTCGTGTTTGTTTTTATACATAACCGTACGGTTTAACTAAATGAATTCAATATGATTCTAAACTGCATTCACAGTGTCGGAAGTCTTTAAAACGTTCGAAATTTACCCCTTCTCCTATTTTTGAGCTTTTAATGTCATTATATCAAGCTCTATTTTTACAGTTAAGAGCAGATGATTAAGGTTATCACATAATAAATGGTAAAAATAACATTTTTTTTCTAGCACTATGATGCCATTCATTTAACCATCGCATTTAATCATTTCTTATTTTAAATTATTTAAATATACGTTATTTTCATACGTTTTATCACTGAACTTAGATATTACGGAAATATTTTTTTTTTGTATTTGGCTTAAATTATAGATTAGAAGCATATGAGATGAGTTTAACTTTAATCATTGATTATATTTTGTTGCAATGAAAATTTTATCATCGGTATTAACAACCAATTGTTTTCATAAAAGTCTAGGAGTTTATTTCACTTAATAATAAATATCTAGCGTTTAATTTATACATCTTTGAAAATTAAGAAGTTTGTTCCTTTTCGTGTTTGTTTTTATACATAACCGTACGGTTTAACTAAATGAATTCAATTTGATTCTAAACTGCATTCACAGTATCGGAAGATTTTAGAGGAATATGAAGATAAAGAAATGGAACGTGTACCAGATAATTCTCAGACAATAGGCAAACCTGCCTCATAGGGTACTACTAATCGCGTCACATGAGGATCTATATGCTAGACTTACTATCTATATGCTACTTAGATTTAATAAGAAATAATTTATTTTACGACAAAAAAAAACCCCACACACATTTAAAAACATTTAAAAAATTGCATACTGAAACAATAATAATGTTCTGTGGATAAAGTAAGAGTATAAAATATTTTTCTTAGTGAGCACTTTTACCTTCATAGTTATCTTAAACTTAGTATATATATTCATTGATAAAAAATCTCTATTCTAATCATTAAAACATTGCAAGAGATACGTGGGAATAACAAGGCTGAAAAAAATAGTGTCAACATATCAAATTACGTCCAAAAGCAAACGCATTACAGCGAAGCCAACAAAGCAATTGCTTTTATTGTTGAATAATAATAGAATATTTAGTTTAAATATAGTGTTAAAATATGTAATACGGATATCAAATGACGAATTATTTAGAGTATAAAATATTTTTCCTGATGCTCATTTTTATCTTTGTAGTTTTCTGAAAATAATTATCTGATTTTTCATAATTATCTGAAAATAAGTATACATAATTATAAAAAAATTCTACTTTTCATTATCAAAACCTTGCAATATATAAGTGACAATACCAAGAGGAAAGAAAGAGTCAGAATTTCAAATTATGTCCAAAAGGAAACCCTTCACAGTGAAGCCTAGAAAACAAATGATTATATTATGTTTGATGAATAATTAAATACTTTTATTAAATATAGCGTTAAAACATGCAATACGGACATCTCACGACAAATTATTTAGATTAAAAAGTAAATTATTTTGCGGTGGCACAAAGGATAAAAATTTGAAACATTTCATACTGAAACAAATTTAAGATTCTGTATGTAATAGAAAGAATTTAAAATCTTTTGCTAATGCTTACTTTTATTCTTATACTTAACTGAAAAAAGATACACTGATTTACAGATAAAATGAGCTAGATGTTTGTACAGGTTTTAAAGTAATGAAGAAAGTAAATGTCATTATAAAATGTAGATTCTAAAATTGTATTGAGATACGATTGTGTGATGTAAAAAGTTTACAAAATTCTTTATTCTCATTATCAAAATCTTGCAGTATATGAATGTACTAATTTCAGTTGCTAAAGGATTAAAAGTTTAAATTACATTCAACAATAAACCTAGAGAGAAACAAACAGTGTTAAGTCTTAAATTAAGTGATTCTTTTGTTACTGTAGGATATTAAGATACTTTTTTGAAAAATAATAAAATCATCAGTTATAAAGGAGAATTAAAACTGGTGAAACAGACAGCTCTCTGCAAATTGCTTACAATTAAAAAGACATACTTTATTTTGGGATATAGAAGAAACATACAAGTTTGATAATCTGCATAATAAAGCAAATATAATATTCTGTGGATAATAGGAAAATCATAAAATATTTCTTTATAACTCTCATTTTTATCTTCAAACTTATCTGAAAATACGGAGTACATATTTACTGAGGGAAAAAGCTCGACAATTTAACAGGTCTTAAAAGAAATAATACGCATCATAATTATATACAATTAATATTTAAAGAAGATGTAAGATTGTGTGATATACATAATTTACAAGATTCTGTGTTTTTAGCTTCAAATTCTTAGAATATGTACGTGTCTAATAGTAAAAGAATAGTCTAAATTATGAATAAAATTTTAAAAAATCACAGTGAAGACTGAAAAGTAACTGATTATTCTTTTATTACAGAATATAAAATAATTAGTTAAAATGTTTCATTAAAAGCAAGTGATAAGAACAACACGAGATAAATTACTTAGATTAAAGAAAGCATCGTTTATTTTGGGACACGAAAGGTGTATCATAGATAAGTGTATCAATGTGTATATCATCTGAAAAATTGCATACTGAAACAAGTATAAGATTCTGTGGATAAGAGCAAGACTATATAATCTTTTTTCTAATACTCATTTTTATCTTCATACATATCTGAAAAATAAGGAGTACATATTTATCTGTAAATAATTATCTGATTCTTCATAATTATCTGAAAATTAGTATACATAATTATAAAAAAATTCTATCTTTTAATTATCAAAACCTTGCAATATATACGTGACAATACCAAGAGGAAAGAAAGAGTCAGAATTTCAAATTATATCCAAAAGTAAACCGTTCATAGTGAAGCCTATAAAACAAATGATTATTTTATTTTTGAAGAATAATTAAATATCTTGATTAAATGTAGCGTTAAAACATGCAATACGGACATCTCTCGACAAATTATTTAGATTTAAAAAGTCATTATTTTGCGGTGGCATAAAGGATACAAATTTGAAAAATTTCATACTGAAACAAATTTAAGATTTGTGTGTAATGGAAAGGATTTAAAATATTTTGCTAATGCTTACTTTTATTCTTATATTTAACTGAAAATAAGGTACACTGATTTACAATTATTAAGAGCTTGCTGTTTGTGCAGATTTAAAAGAAATGAAGACGGTAGATATCATTATAAAATGTAGCTCCTGATGTTGCATTCAGATATGATTATGTGATGTAATAAGTTTACGAATTCTTTATTCTCATTATCAAAATCTTACAGTATATGTATGTACTAATTTCAGTTGTGTGTTATAGGATTAAAAGTTTAAATTACATCCAACAATAAACCTAGAGAGAAACAAACAGTGTTAAGTCTTGGAATTAAGTGATTATTCTGTTAGTGTAGAATACTAAGATACTTTTTTGAATAATAATGAAATCATCAGTTATAAAGACAATTAAAACTTGTGATAAAGACAGATTTCAGCAAATTGCTTGCATTTAAGAAGACATAATTTACTTTGGCACAGAGAAGAAACATATACGCTTGATAATCTGCATAATAAAATAAATATAATATTCTGTGGATAATAAGGAAATCATAAAATATTTCTTTTTATAGAGCTTAATTTTATCTTCACACTTATCTGAAAACAAGGTGTACATATTTACTGAGGGAAAAAACTGGATAATTGAGCATGTTTTAAAATAAAAAACGATAGGTATATTAACTAAATAGAATTAATATTGAAAGAAGATGTAAGATTGTGTGATATAGAGAATTTACAAAGTTCTGTGTTTTTAGCTTCAAATTCTTAGAATACATACGTGTCCAATAGTAAAATAATAGATTAAAATTATGAATAAAATTTTAAAATATCACAGTGAAGACTGGAAAGTAATTGATTATTCTTTTATTAAAAATATAAAATAATTAATTAAAATGTTGCATTAAAGAAAGTGATAAGAACAACACAAGATAAATTAATTAGATTAAAGGAGACTTCCTTTATTTTGTGACAGTTAAAATGTACAGTTGGAAAAATTGCATATTAAAATAAATATAAGGTTCTTCGTATTACCGAAGAGCATATGATATATTTTCTAATGCTCATTTTTATCTCTATACATATCTGAAAATAGGTTGTACATATTTACTGATGGAAAAAAAACTAGATAAATGAACAGGCTTTAAAAAAAAGAAACGATAGGTATCATAACTAAATACAACTAATATTGAATGAAGATGTAAGATTGTGTGATACACAGAATTTACAAAATTCTGTGTTTTTATTTGCAAATTCATGCAATACATATATGTCCAATAGTAAAATAATGGATCAAAATTATGAACAAAATAAAAAAAAAACATCACAGTGAAAATCATCACAGTTTTTCTAATGCTCATTTTTATCTTTATACAAGGGTTGGAACTTTAATAGTGACCAATATTTATTTAGATGGAATACAAAAGTGATTCCTGTTACCATGTTTTACAGTCCTTCGATATAGTCGTCAGCATTGTGTAGAACCGTTTCCAACGATGATGTGGAAGTAGAAAACCTGTAGCAGCGCCTGCTCTGTTGATAGTTTAAATGGACGAGTCTATTGAGGCAAGAATATCTGAAACACGTTTGGAGCGAATGCCAGGAAGTGGTTTCTTCATCATACAAATTAAGTCACAAGAGCTTAGATCTGGGGAGTATGTTGGATGGTAAAGCACCTCCCAGCCCCATCGATTGTATAATGGGGGGGGGGGGTGGGGGGGGGGGGGGGGGGGGGGGGGGGTGGGGTGGGGTTTTTTTTGGGGGGGGGGGGGGGGGGGGGGGGGGGGGGGGGGGGGGGGGGGGGGGGGGGGGGGGGCCCCCCCCCCCCCCCCCCCCCCCCCCCCCCCCCCCCCCCCCCGCGGGGGGGGGGGACCCGGGGGGGGGGGGGGGAGTCACAGCTTGCTCTGTATGTGGCCGAGAACTGTCATGCAGAATGATAGGGCCGATCTGCAGAAAATGCAGAATTTTTCTCATACTCAGGCGTTCCTTCAGAATGTGCAACAGAGTCGTATGTTCAAATCCTGTCTTTCGGATCAGCTCTGAATCGTTTGGCATTGATCACTGTCCGTTAGTACGACAACAGCATGCACTTCTGCATCGCTGATACTAGGATGACCTGGGGATACATGTCTGCCACATTTTGGAGTTATTTATCGAAGTCTTTTACAAGTCTTGCAATAGTTCTGTAAGCAATGAAGATTTCCTCTGAGCCTCCGGAAACAATAGATGACGTTATCATGATGTTCGACCTCTGGCACATTGAATTTTTATCCATTTTTGTTGTTCTTGTTTTGAAAACATCCTAACAACACTTACTTTACACCACAAGCTGATACACGGATCAGTTCTGCGCGTCACTCCGAATTTGAATGACGTAGGAAGAATGAGTCTTTTTGCTGAGTGATAAGGTAGGTGTGTAGCTTACGTGTGGTATATGCAACATTTTTTTGGTTTTGTTGCGTTTTTACAACAGTGTTGCCACTATTAAAGTTCCAACCCTCCTCCATATCTGAAAATAAGATGTACATATTTACTGATGGAAAAAGACTGGATAATTGAACAGGCTTTAAAATAAAAGAAACGATAGGTATCATAACTAAATACAACTAATATTCAATTATGATGTAAGATTGTGTGATATACAAAGTGTATAAAATTCTTGCAATATATATATATATATATATATATATATATATATATATATATATATATATATATATATATATATATATATATATATATATGTGTGTGTGTGTGTGTGTGTGTCCAATAGTAAAAGAATGGATCAAAATTCTAAATGAAATAAAGAAAAAAATCACAGTGAAAAATAGAATGTAATTGATTATTCTTCTATTAAAAATATAAAATAATTAGTTAAAATGTTGCATTAAAGTAAGTGATAAGAACGACACGAGATAAATTACTTAGATTAAAGAAGACATCGTTTATTTTATGACAGGAAAAGTGTACACATTGGAAAAATTGCATACTGAAACAAATATAAGATTCTGCGGATAAGTGTAAAAGCATATACTATTTTTTCTAATGCTCAGTTTTATCTCCATACATATCTGAAAATAAGGTGTACATATTTACTGATAAAAAAAAGCCGGATATTTGAAGAGGCATTAAAATATCAAAGAGGATAAAAAGCAGAAGTATCTTCATCCTACAGATTTCGATTTCTAGTGAGAAGTTTATTTCCCGTGACAGAAGTTTCTTTTCTCATTTTCTTTATATCTCTATTACACATCACATTTTGAAAGGCAACTCTTTCATTTTTGGGGGGCTCAAACTTAAGTTCTTCGGAAAACATAAGACGTGATAAACGAACAAGAAAGATGTTAAAAATGCGAGTGATATCTAAATACAAGAATTTTTTAAAATACTGTTCAAGGGTATGCTAATCGGAAAAGAGATTTTTGCTGCTTTTGAGGATGCCTTTTTAAGAAACAGAATGAAATAGAGAAAACATTTCTTCAATTTTGTAATGAAAAACCAAATGTAGTGATTGAAGTAAGTCGTAAATCTTTTGAAAAATGTTAAATAAAATGGAAATACAAAAGTAATGTCCTATTCTTAACACATAAATGCAAATTTTAATACTACAAATTACATACATACAAATACACACACATTTATATATGAAACCACAGCGAAAATTAATCCGCAGGTCACTAAATAATTAAGTTCCTATTGTATTTATTTCCCCGGCTTGATAGGCAAGGATAAGCCTAATCAGGTAGACTAATGAAGTAAAATGCTCTCGAGCCTTATTGAAGCGAAACACACAAGCCCCCATAAAACTTAAATCGTATGTAAGAACCACAAAATTGACAAGCAAGACTTATGCGTGGATTTAATTGAGATATCCAGTGTCGTACACGAATACTTTAACTACTATGCAGAATGAGTGGCACTCACACACACACACACACACACATATATATATATATATATATATATATATATATATATATATATATATATATATACATGTATGTATGTGTGTATGCATATATGTTACGACCAAAGCCCGAAGTTTGGCCAGTTCCCGAAGAGGCCGGCCAAATCTCAAAATAAACAATATCGGACAATGACTGTCCAATGTCCAATCTTTAATTGATTTCGGGTTTTGGCCAGCTAATTCGGGAACTGGCATTGGGCGATCAACCAAAGTCAGAAGAGGAAGGTCATGCTCAAGTTTTGGGTGTTTGTATACCGTAATGGTAATGATAATCACATTATAACTGTCACAGAAGAGTTTTCCGACGAATCTGCCCCTCTTAGACTTCTAGGATCGTCCTCCGGAACAAAGGTCAAGGAGTTACGATTGACTTAGGTGGGCTGTAGTCTGAAGGGAGAAGTTTTAGTGAGTAAGGATCTCACAGTACCAGAAACCTCCTGGTCTCTGATGAAAATTTCCTCTCCCTTGGAGAAAACAAACAAAAAGATAATCCCATTATCTACTGAATTAATTTATTACAGAAAATTGTCAGTATAATCACTTGTCACAACAAGATGAACATTTAGGACATTTAGAATTGCACAGCAGTTTGTTATTTTTACATTTTCAAAGATTTGTTGAGCACTTAGTATAGAGTGTAGCATTGGCTGCTGGTCAGTGATTGTGAAGATTCAACGTTTTGTAAAGATATTTCTTTTGTGCCCACGGATACCAAAGTAAGTAAGTAGTTTCTCATTGGAAATATAGAAAACTCTCTTCTGGAGTACAGTTGTTTTAGAACACCATGCTCTGTTCCTAGCTTGTAGAAATCGCCCTCGATGTTCATGACAACTGCACGGACGCTTCGTGGATCACCGCGACCTCTGTCAACATCTGGTATGTAGATGCTTACATTATTTCCAACTTTCGCTGCTGGAAATTTTGCACCTGAATTTTTTAACATGTCGTCATCACACCGTAATCGACATCTGCTCTCCTATCAAATAGTCTTTCTTTATCACATTGAACATTGGCCAGGGAGTTCCGGGCACTTCGTTAAGTTGCCGGCCAAAGTCGCATATACGCTATTTATTTCCAGTACATAGGGCACTGGCCACAAGCCCCGGCCACTGTGTGATTTGGCCGACTTATTCGGGATCTGGCCGAACTTTTGGCTTTGGCCGTAACACACACACACACACACACACACACACATATATATATATATATATATATATATATATATATTATATGCATATGAGGGTATATATATACGTATGTATACAAATATATGCGTAAATATGTGTGTATATATATGTATTTATATATAAATACATATATATACACAAATTTTTACGCATATATTTGTATACATACTTATATATATACCCGCATATGCATATAATGTGATATCAAAACGACAGAACAATCTTTAAAATTACATTAATAATTCCTTTTATATTAATACTTATAATTTACAAGTACGCCGGAAGGATAAAACTGGGAAATATCTAACGGATGCATATATCCTGAAATCCACATTCCTAATTTCAGTGGTTTTGACTATTTGTTTATATAACAGACAGTCAGTATTTCCTTTTACATTACTTCAGATAATTTGCGAATTCGAATGGTATATAAAAGTGGGATGTATCGAACAAAAGCTTATATTCTGAATTTTCCGTTTCTAGCTTAAGTATTTGATATCTTATTTTGCTTTTATGTTATGTGAATTATTTGTGATTTCGACGGATTTTACATTCCTAGCTACAGTCTTTGTGACTGTAATGATATGCCATTCAGTCACATAGTTTTTCCTTTCATATTTATACAGATTACCAAGGTGAATTAGTATAAAAATAAGTGTATGTTAATATTATGTTTTCATTTTTAATTATATACAATTTTCTTCAACATTTATTCTGATTTTTCTCCAGAGTTTTCACGTTATATATTTATAGCTTTTAAGGGTTGTTTATCAATTATTTATTTACCTTTAGGAAAAATTATCAATTTCCAGCAACATGTGTAATTAATTACACACCGATAAAATAATTCGAAGATCAGAGTTAAAAATGCATTTTGTGGGAATAGGAGGTTTATGAAATATTTATCACTGATTTATTAAAATTACCTCATTAATTTTTAAAAATAATATAATAATAATGCATTTTCTCATTACCATTTTAGGGCTTTATATTAAAATTTAATAAGCAATATTTAATTCGTTTCTGTATACAATGAATTACATATTAAACTATGAATATAAACGTAAATACTACAATAGAAGAAATGTATAAAATCCATTTTCATTTATAAATGTTTTTAGATAAAAATGGAATATAATAATGTATTTAAGAAAGTCAAAGAAGATCATTTATGCTTTTGTGTCACGATAAGTGTTCCAATTTTGAATTTCTTTGGTGTCCTTATCATTTAAAATAAATTAATTTGAAGAAAATCTATTACGTAAAAAAAAACTTAATATTTATTTCGTTCTTGCAAACATCTGCCTAAAAAGAAATTTCGAACACCGGGTTATTTAAAACACGCTTTCAAAACATTTTTATGGCTAGAATAACATTAATGTAAAATTTTAAAAATTCGACAAAAATATGTTTTCTTCATGATGTTGTCAGGATCAGGATGTTACAGCTTTAAGAACGTTAAAAATACTTTTTTTATATATAAAACATACTACTACAGTACCGGTAATGACAGTTTAATGTGCTTCTCTACATATCATTTTGTGTATCATTAAATAAAAGTAAATTATATTTTGCCATTGATTATTTTTATTGAATCTCTTATGAATGGTTTGAGAAAATTAAAAAAAATACCGAATAAACTGATAATAGTAAACAATAATAAAAGCATATTATAAAAAGGATATCAAAATTAAAAATTTAATAATTTTATTATAACTTGCAGTCCCTTATACAGATATATTTTGCTGTCAGCTTCTACAATAACTATACAATTTTCAGAAAAAAAAACACTATATTGCAATAAATAAATAAATACCTCAGCACACAAAAATTTACTTCAATTGGTTGAAAATAGAAAATAAATTAGTAGTAAAATATAATACTAGAGGAATTGACGGGTTTTGGAGAATGCTTGTACTGATGCACCACAGACCGTATATAATAAGCCCATTCAAATGTAATAGGAAAAAACATACAGACTTTTAAGTAATATATTTGGTGTTTATATTGCTTGTACTTTCATAGAAAATTACTGCCATAAAGAATTATTTATCATAAAAGAAATTCGTTTAAAAAAATCTAACTAATGCGAAAGGTACACATTAATTATATATATGTATATATATATATATAATATATATATATATATATATATATATATATATATATATATATATATATATATATATATATATATATATATATATATATATATATATATATATATATATATATATATATATATATATATATATATATATATATATATATATATATATATATATATATATATATATATATATACATATATATATATATTATATATATATATACATATATATATATATATATATATATATATATATATATACATATATATATATATATATATATATATATATATATATATATATATATATATATATATATATATATATATATATATATATATATATATATATATATATATATATATATATATATATATATATATATATATATATATATATATATATATATATATATATATATATATATATATATATATATATATATATATATATATATATATATATATATATATATATATATATATATATATATATATATATATATATATATATATATATATATATATATATATATATATATATATATATATATATGTATGTGTGTGTGTATTATATCAATATACATGTATATGCATGTATATAACTTTGGAAATCCAATAACACATGAATTATACATTCAAGTATATCGTTGTCGTACGCTTGTTTTGTACTTTTCACTTTATGTTAAATTCGTAGTGATGTACATAGACTTCCGGGAGAGTTACTTAAGTGTAAAATTAGTTTTAACGGAGTTAAAATATTAGGCGATGTGGGAATTTTAATTTAATTGCTTTTGTGATGACCGTATGCTGGGTGGCGTTAAGTATTTTTAAAATAATTTTTTCCTCACTTTTCTATCCAATTTATGTTTTATTTAAAAGCATTTTACAATTTTTGGATTTATAGCGTTAAAAAAGGACAACGCCTGTCTGTTCGTATAGTATGATAGATAATTACGAAAGCTTGTACAAACAAATGTATAAGCTGTATGATTATTAGTTGTAAATCAAACCGTATAATGATAAATCGCACCTTAATTTTTGCTATTAATATAACTTCATGCATTGCAAAATAATGTATAAATATTGTGATACATTTAGGAACTATTTTTTTCAGGTTGAATGTAATGTGAAATAAAAGAAAAGTTTATTATGCATTGTCTTCAGAACATTAATTTTATTGTAGGTGGTCTCATATTGTAGGTTTTGAATGCACTCATTTAAATAAGTTTTTTTGTAATCAGTGTATTAAAAAAGTGTACTTTGTTTAAAAAAATCCGTAAATCTATTGTAGTATTATTTTTTTAATTCAATTATAAGACTAATTCAATTTTATTATTTTTATTATTTTAATTCAATTATTTCTATTTACTATAGTTCTTTTATAATTCTATATATTTGAATTTCAAAATATTTTTTGTGCTTGAGATTCAGGTGGTATTTTTGGGATTAACTAAGGACTACAAAAACGCTAAGATCAGCCATGTACTGTGTATATTACTTTAATTTTCCAAACACTTTTTCTCATAGATCTTGTAAAAATAAATAGCTATAAATCTGTATGACAACGTGAAGAAATGCTCTCATTTATTAGAACTCCGAAAACCTTGGAACTTTTAGTGAGTTGTTAATCTTCCTATTGTTGTTTGAGACAGCAGGTACCACAGAGACATTCAATAATCCTTGGGTAATTGTTTGGGTTTTGTTCTGTTATGTTCCAAACAGTTGCGAGAAAATGAGGTGTTTCCCTTTAGGGTAATAGGAGAGAGTTTAATTTAGCTGACTAATATTCCCTAATCATATTTCTGTAACTCCCTGAATACCTTTCCTTTGAACATGCAAGCAGTTCCTATATGTGGAATATTTATTACACAGGTTTGCTAATAATTCATCCATATTTGTTTATGATTATTTATACGGAAATATTTTGCAATTATCCACATTACGGAAATGTTAATAATAGATATGGAATAAGTGATCCATATTTGTTTGTTATAATTTATATGGAAATATTTTGAAATTAACTGCAGGAAGAGAGTGTTCATAGTATATATGAATGCTTGGTGAATAATTATACTATTGACTATTCGTTCACTATTCATGAATACTTAAACGTATGATAACATGTAATTATCTACATGTTATCATACGCGTTATTTCAATTGTTTAGATCTGTTTTTTTTTTACTCTCCCACTGAAGAAATCTTAACAAATGAGGTGTCAAAGAAAAGAGAATTTTCTACAGCAATGAAGAATATTGTTTTAATTTATAATTACAAATGATTTGATAAGAACCTTACCTCATTTTCATTGAAGTTTTTGTCAAATGGTAAGCTTAATAGTAGCCAAATTAATTCGGTAACTTTGTTGTTTTATATTATTTCTTTCTGTTTAATGCGAGGAAACATTGAAAAAAAAGACATGGAAATCATCAGTATAAGAATATTACATAAATACTTTTGGGGCTCTTAATAACTAAAATAGCTTCAAGAGTTAAAGATTTTTCAAATAATTTTGCAAATTACTTTCTTAATTCAAATGTAAGCCTTAATTAAATTTTATTATCTTTATTTTTTTTAATTCAGTTATTTCTATTTACCATAGTTCTTTTATAGTTGTATATTTTTAAATTTCAAAATATTTCTTGTGCTTGCGATTCAAGTGACGTTTTTGGGGTTAACTAAGGACGACAAAAACGCTAAGATCAGCCATGTACTGTGTATATTACTTTAATTTTCCAAACACTTTTTCTACAGATCGTATTAAAATAAATAGCTATAAATCTGTATGACAACCTGAAGAAATGCTCTCATTTATATGAACTCCGAAAACCTTGGAACTTTTAGTGAGTTGTTAATCTTCCTATTGTTGTTTGAGACAGCAGGTACCACAACGACATTCAATAATCCTTGGGTAATTGTTTGGGTTTTGTTCTGTTATGTTCCAAACAGTTGCGAGAAAATGAGGTGTTTCCCTTTAGGGTAATATGAGAGAGTTTAATTTAGCTGACTAATATTCCCTAATCATATTTCTGTAACTCCCTGAATACCTTTCCTTTGAACATGCAAGTAGTTCGTATACGTGGAATATTTATTACAAAGGTTTGGGAATAATTCATCCATATTTGTTTATGATTATTTATACGAAAATATTTTGCAATTATCTACATTACTGAAATGTTAATAATAGATATAGAATAAGTGATCCATATTTGTTTGTTATAATTTATATGGAAATATTTTGAAATTAACTGCAGGAAGAGAGTGTTCATAGTATATATGAATGCTTGGTGAATATTTATGCTGTTGACTATTCGTTGACTATTCATGAATAATTATACGTATGATAACATGTAATTATCTAAATGTTATCATACACATTATTTCAATAGTTTAGATCCTATTTTGTAGCTTTCCCATTTTAGAAATCTTAAAAAAATGAGGTGACAATGAAAAGAGATTTTTCTACAGCAATGAAGAACATTTTTTAATTTATAATTACGAATGATTTGTTAAAAAAAACACTGTCTCATTTTTATTGCAAGTTTTGTCAAATGGTAATCTGAATACTAGCAAAATTAATTCATTAACTTCGCTGTTTTATATTAATTCTTTAAGTTTAATGCGAGGGAATATTGAAAAAAAGTCTCGGACATCATAAGCATAAGAATGTTACATAAATTCTTTTGGGGCTCCTCATAAACAAAATAACTTCAATAATTAAAAATTTTTCTAATAATTTTGCTTCTATCAATGAAACTTGCATCATTACATATTGCGTCGTTTATCAAAGAAGTGCAAACTAACTTATCTAATAGCTTATAAAAATAACTTTGAGTAAATCAGTGATTTCGGATCTGTTTGAGAAGTAAGTCGGTTTAAGTTTATTAACTTATAATTACTAGGTTACTGAGTAGCATCACTGGCTAACAATATCGGTGGAGGATATGGAAAAAGATTACCAATAATTTGGAAACACCAGACATTTGATAGCAGAAAAGTTTGACATTTGATTTATTATTTCATTTTCAAAAGCTCTCTAAATAGTTTCATGTTTTCTTTGTTTTACAATTTTTACTTAGTTAACTTTACTAGTTAAGACCAATAGGTAATAGACAATGTCAAAAACTGATAGCTGTCGAGAAATTGTTTGAATCACCCATGCATTTCTTTTATAAATTCAACAATCATTTTGTACTTTAAGTTTATAGTTAAAGGGTATTTAAAGTTGAATTTTTGAAAGATTCATTTCTTAAAGGTAGATTATTCCATAAATCACCGAAAACATTTCCCTAACAAAAAAAAATTTGATCAGTACGTGATGAAACGATACTTGAAAGCGAATAATATTTTCCGGGGCTTTCAAATGTACAAAAAGGAGTGAACACCACGCTTGCCCCTGTTGTTTCTTTTTAACCCCTATTCTGAATTGACCACTGTGACTACAATTCAAGTCCCCAGTCAAGGGGTCTGACCAATTAAATCTATAGAGCTTTAGAGACCAGTTTAGGAAATTCCCTAACAAAAAATAGATGCACGATGTTAGAGACAGATTAAGTTCCGAGAATTTTGTTAAGATTTTAAAAATCTTAACTTTTCTTAGAGTTTCGGATTGCCAAATATGTTTATATGTATTAGACGATCTTGTAGTTTTATCTTTTTCTAAAATGAAGTGAGAACCCAAACGATGGATATTGTAGTAATAAATGGAATTTGTCGGTGAATAAGCCCACTGCTTCCTCTGAATATGTATTAAACTGAGCAGTCAAGTCTGGAAGGCAAATTAGTTCAAAGCTGGTGACACTAATTAAGGATGAGAAAGACTTCGCAGAAAGAACCTTTATACAATTTCAGTATTGGCTCTCTCCTTCGGTCGTCTTTGTAGATTTTTGGTGTCTATTACATTATGGAATAGGCAACGATCTCCTAACATCACTGAAGCATCTAAAAACTTTGCAAAACTGTAGCACTGTCTCTTGCAGCGGGAATACAATTTTTGTTCTAGAGTATCTTGAAGTGAACACCAAGGCAAACATAATTTGCTCAAAATATCGGTTAAGTTGGGACTGCAAATATGAGTAGTCACTTCAGAGCTGAGGCAATAAGGGTGTAAACAGAGAAACACGACGGTTTTCGGTAATTTCCCTTATATTTTGAGATACATGTTATAGAATCTGGGTCTTCGAACTGAATTTTAACAATAAATCCTCACCGGAAGATTTATTTTCGCATATTATCGGAAGGACATGACGTTATATTTTTTTCCATTAATACCTTAAGTATGCTTTTAAACTCCTATATCCACCGCAGAGATTTTGCTGTTACACACACACACACATAGATATATGTGACGTACT
>CM063501.1:141094367-141106867 GCA_032207245.1 Pardosa pseudoannulata
CTCATCATGACATTTCTCTCAGCTGCAGATCTCCCGTTGGAAGTGCCAATTGCTTTTTCAAGTTTGTGTCGTACACTCGGGAGATTATGAGGAAGTGAATCAAAACTTTTGAACATTTAATTAATGAACGTAATCTTTCTCTGTGATGTAGTAACGTAACTAAATAGACGGGTATCGGACTTGCGAGGTAGATTTGGCAGTTAGGTTGTTAGGTTGGTTAATTAATTCTTTTCTATCAATATTCACTTTGTGGGCTAATTTTCGATTTCTTCTTTTTACTTGTAGTAAGTGTCAGTGTCAAGTGTGAATGGAAGTACGTTTTCCAGATAGAGTCCGATGACACTTTTATTTATTTATTTACACGTGGAAGAATAGATATCTGTATTTGATAAATGGGTAAAAAGAATTAATGAAGTTCAGGATAGAAGAGACATTTCTTATTATATATCTGACGATACCGAGTGAACAAAAAGAGTGTGAAGAAATATATTACTCTATATTTTTTCCTCTTTTTTTTCTTCATCGGAAATGAAAATATAAGTTCCATCAACTCATTAAATAGTTTTCTGGTTGATGATTTAAATTAAGTTGATCATAAACCACCTGCCGTGTTCAGGCGGTTACACGTTTTTGTATGCGTATATAAAAAATGCTTGTTTTTTTTGTTTTACTTTCGTAAACAAACATTTAAAAATATTGCGTTTGTTTTTTAGTTAAGTTTTTATATTATTTTGGTGACGAAAAAAACTAATTTTAATTTTGAAGCGACAAACACTACTATATAAATAATTCGAGAAAAAAATACTGCAAGGATGTTTTTAAAAATCTAACATTTTTTGTACAAAATTTCTAGTTTGTTTATGTTAAAAAATGAGCAAATAAAGATATATATTTGTTTATTTGTGATGAAAAAAATTCTGTAAACTAAGTTTCTTAAGCTATACTTAAGTGTGGAGGTCGAAAAATACTTTCTTTCTTAAAAATGAAAAGTTTTTTTAATACATAACTATATATATATATTTATAGATACATGTATGTATATAAATATGTTTAATCTCTTTTAATATTCCAATATTTTATATATTTTTAGTACATCATTTTAGTGTTCTTAAAACTGTTGAAAGATACTTTCATACTTAAAAATAAAAAGTTTTTATATCTATATATATATATATATATATATATATATATATATATATATATATATATATATATATATAATATATATATATATATATATATATATATAAAATATTTATATATATATATATATATATATATATAATATATATATATATATATATATATAATATATATATATATATATATATATATATATATATATATATATATATATATATATATATGTATAATCTCCTTATATATATATATATACATGTATGTATACATATAAATATGTATAGTATTTTATATATTTTTAATACATAATTTTAGTATTTTTAAAACTGTCTACCTAAATATAAATAAGTGTTTTATTTCGACTTAATCATAATAATTTAAACAATTCAATAAATAAATGTTGGTAATAAGTAGAGAAATTAAATCAAAAACAACAATTAGAGAGCGGGAATAAAACATTTATTTAAACCAATATTTAAATAACAAACTCATATTTTTATCCTACATGACATTTATCCATTAACACATTGTACGCAAGATACGTACTAGTACGTTTTCTGGAGATCGATACTTGAGCTCGGGTCACGTACTAGTACGGGTTAGTGTAACAACATGGTTTGTTTGTGGATACAAAAATAACTGTATATACAGGGAAAACGAAGCCGAATGTTCTTGTCTACTACATAGATTCCGGAAAAATTTAGAGAAATTAAAAACTCGATGTGGAACCACAGAATGGGAAATATCAAAACTATATACTACTATTTCTATTTGTTTTTCATATTTACGATACTATTATAAATTTATCTACTAAAAATATATATTTTTTTGTTTACAAAATTTTATGGTTGTTATTTATATATTTCTATTTATATATTTGTATATAAATTTCAATCTAAAATACGAAAAGTTACTTAAAAAATTAAATAATTTTCTGTCTATTGAGATTTATCTAAATAACCAAATTTACGTGCAGAACGTCCGCTCCTGGTTCAATTCCGCTGCGAAATGTACCGGCACACAATGTGTTAATTGTCAGTGTGGACATATATATCTCATCGGATTGATTAAGAAAATAATTTTTATCTGCTCATGCGCGAAAGGGACATTTTTGTTCATTTGCTATTTCATTGTTAACTCTATAAGTTGAGTCTCGGTACCTTAATCCTCAAAGAGACTCGTAATCTCGATCTCGAAAGAGATCGATAACGTAACGTAGACATAACGTAACGTAACGTCGTGGATCGATAACGTAGAACGATCTCGTAACCGGACGGTTGACGGTTTGGTTTGGTTTATAGTGCTACGGTCTAATTTTTCCCCTCAAGGGCTAATCAAGCCAGGACCTACTGTTTAAAGCCGATTCCGGACTGCTACAAACAACCATGCCACATTGAGATTTGAACCCACGAACTCCAGTACCGAAGATCAAATGGCTGCTAGCATGGATGTTCGTATTTTGGTATCGTCGTTAGTATACAGATCTGCCAATTGCTACGAAAAAATCGTAGTTTCTATTTAGCAAGTAATTACGATCCTACGAAAATCAGTAAAAAAAAAAATACGATTTTTCGTCAAAAAATATATACAAGAATAAAAAATTACATCGCATCTGGAAAATCAAAATAAATGAATATATTTTCGAAAAACTGAATAATTTTTTATGTAATATTATCATGTTCTATTTCTTTAAAAATTGCTGAAAAAATATTAAGCGTACTAATTACTGGATATTTACAGCTATTTAATATTGATTATTTATTATTAATTAACTGAATGGTAATTTGATGTTTTAATAAACTCTAAAAATTATGCAAGTTCTAAAGGATTTCCCGACACTAAAAAGGTTTTTTGAATTATACTTCTAAATTCTGCTGAAACAGACGAAATCTTTAGTCACATGAATTCAATTTCCCCAGAAAAATGATTGAAAGAGGTTAATCTCTTGCTTGTGGAATTTATTTGAGAATTACGGGACCAAAAACACATTTCGTTTTCTCTTTAATTTTGTTCATTATTATAATCAAAATGGTAAAAATAGATTATACTTGAAAAAATAAATAAAACGAAATAACTACTATTTTAAATATTTTCACATAAATTAGAAATGTTAATGAATTTCAGTAATTTTTGTTTAAATTACGGCAAAATAAATTAAATGACAAAAATGGATAAATATTACAAACTAATACAACAATAATATCATCTATATAATTTGTCATGAATTCCACGTCCCTCAGATACCTTTAAATGTCTAAAATCCTTTACAGTATCCGAGAAATAGCTACATATGACTCGAAACTGCGGATTTTTTCTCGGGAAAGTATCTATATCTATAGGGAAAATTTCAAATTAAACATTATGCTTTATACGAATCAATTTCTTGCTTCGCAGATTTTAAATACCTTTTTTTCTCTTGCCCGAACTCAGGTTAGACATTCCAAAATTGGCGCATATGCGTTGCCCGAACTGAGATCGGGTGTCACAGGCAAGGGGTTAATTTGCAATATCCACTTTGTTTGTTTATATTGTCCTATTGATTAGTATTGGCTGCCTACATGGAGCTCTCATCATACAATGGTCTAGAAAGTCAACGTTGTTGTATCATTAAAGGCTTAAGAGGGAAGTGTCCGAGTTAATAAAAAAATTAATAAATAAACTTATATAAAAATTCACTTAACCCATTAACGCCCAAATTATTTTTTTTTCGACATAATGTTATATAATTCATAAATTGGGTGTCTTTTACTATCAACATGAATTTTATTATCGAATTTTATCAATACGTAACATAGTTTTTAAAATATATGCTGATCTAAAAATGATCACTGGGCGTTCGGGGGATATATTTTAGCAAATACGCAACAATCAGTAGTACTTCAATAACGTGGTAAAAAACGAACCAAATAGATAAAAACTGTGTTTTCTTTTAAAAAAACGTTTATTTATCCAGAAAATCACAATATTACAGAATGTACTTAGTAACGTTCAGTTATTTTAAAATACAAAATTTTAATGTTTCTACAGTTTAGTGTGTAATTTGATGAAACATTTCTTGCATAAAGTGGCATCGCACTTCACAAAATATGTTAAGGACCTTCCTTATTTTATTTTTTAGTCGGACCGAAAATCCTTAGTATCACGTTGCATTTTATCAAATCCTTTGAAGACTTTAGGGTGCATTTCTCAGTTCGAGTGTCTCTTATACTACCAGTAGCTCGGAAGCCCTTTTCTTGTAAATTATGCAATAAATGATGACTAGTGAAAAACTTTACATGGCTAGATGGATTTGTTTCAACAGATAATATATTCAGTACAACTCTTTCTCCCAGGGACCCTAATGAACGAGTCTCATATAGTTCTTTACCACAATACAATGAAAATTTATAGCAGTAACCAGTATCAACCTACATTGCCTACAATTTGTAACCAAACCATATTGGTTTAGCTCTTATGAATTGTTTTAAAGAGTGATGTCCATAATACCTTATAATCATCTCATACATAGAAAGGTACATGCTAAATATCCGCCACAGTTTAAAATTTTCATTTACTATCTCCAATGGAGCGTATAAATTATCATCATCTATTTCCTTTTCATCTGTCAATTCATCTACATCAGGTGATATGGCAATAATATCCTCTTCAACTTGTTCAGAAAACAGATAATCAACTGCATTCTGAACGTTATTAAATACTTTTCGACTCATATTTTCATCTAAGGTGAAAAAAAAACACAATTTTACCAGATATAAAACGGAACGCCCAGTGATCTATTTCTAGATCAGCAATATTTCAACACTAATTTTACTATATGTTTATTTTAAGATATCACAGCTTTATATTCTAATAGCTACATCTATGAAGATATTAAAAAACCAAAAAAAGTTTAAGTTACTGGCATTGCGGAGCTGTTTTCAAGGTTTATGTTAAGAAACGTCGAAAAACTACGGAACGAAATGGCGATTCAAACTTTCTCTTATCGCTTTAGATCAATAACCAAACAAAACAAAACAAAACACACAAAAAAAAAAAAACCACCTGTTGGTAAACAGGTGCATCTATTGTCTTGTCCCATGTGCAGTGTGGAATGTGTGGGGTGGGTTGAAGGTCATCTAAAAGTGAATTTCCCACTTTTTGTTTAGCGATCTAAAAATAGATCACTGCTTAATGGGTTAAATATATTTAAAATTAACAAAACTGTTGCTGATTGATTGAGCTGATTCATTGGTATGTTTAGGAAAGAAAAATAAAACTGACAAGGGATATTTCACAAATTTACTTAATGTTTGACTATAGGGGTGGGATTTAGAACTTATTTTACAGAAAAATGTAGTGTATGTCCATTTTACATGATACAATTCCTTTTGTAAATACGGAAACAACCCCTATTTCCCCAACTGTTGCCGGTTGATTGAGCTGATTCATTGGTATGTTTAGGAAAGAAAAATAAAACTGACAAGGGATATTTCACAAATTTACTTTATGTTTGACAATGGGGGGGGGGATTTAGAACTTACTTTACAGAAAAATGTAGTGTATGTCTATTTTACATGATACAATTCCTTTTGTAAATACGGAAACAACCCCTATTTCCCCAACTGTTGCCGATTGATTGAGCTGATTCATTGGTATGTTTAGGAAAGAAAAATAAAACTGACAAGGGTTATTTCACAAATTTACTTAATGTTTGACAATGGGGGTGGGATTTAGAACTTATTTTACAGAAAAATGTAGTGTATGTCTATTTTACATGATACAATTCCTTTTGTAAATACAAAAACAACCCCTATTTCCCCACTGCTGTCATCGTAAAAGGGACGTTCGAAACTGACTTCAACCTTGAATTACAGTAGTTAATTTATTAAATAAATCTGAATAAATATTGTTAGTATTTGATTGATTTTAATATTGTATTAGTATTTGAAAGGCCTTGGGGTCATTTTCCTTCAAAACGTTAATGCCTTCAATAACTAAGAATATAATATTACTTAATTCAATAAAAATGTAACTCAGTACTATTAACAAGGGATTAGTAAAGAAATTGTAGGATCTCTCCTTTCAACTTGCATTAATTAAGCAATCCTTACAAATATAGTATATGTGGGAGGTGGTATAGGGCTTTTAACCTTCCATAAGGATTGCTGTAGACATTCATGCCGCAATCCGGGATGTTAGTCCCGGTGGATTACCTCAAAGCCAAATGTGAACCAAGAATTCCTTGGTGAAGGTTACAAATCCCTGATCCACCCTCTCTCCGCTACACAATTTATTGTTAATAAACTTATATTCATCGGCACTTTGCAGCATACGAGACTGATTTAACATCTTTATTACTACTGTTTTGTGTAGTAGTTGTTCTAAATCTATATTTGGAAGCTTACTTACCCAGACCGAATGTTATTTGCGAAGCAGCTAGTTTATTAAATAATATCTGAATAAAAGGAAAAAAGTGTTTGTGAATAAATACATCAGCCAATTTTTGGCACACAGAAATAGAACTTCATATGTTTATGGTTCTTGGATCGAGTTCCAATTTTTACTCAACATAATGATAGAGAATGGAGAAACATAGAAAAGAAAACAGATTTTGCAATTTTTGCAAAATTGAATTTGGAAATTTAAATTACGATAAAAGATATTTATCTCATTTGAAACACTTTTGTAACTGAAAGTATATTTCTAGGGCTAACGATTGTGGAGAAAATGGCCGATCAACGACTTGACTATGAACTTCGTATAGAATATAGTAAAGAACTACTACTTCCCTTAGACTGCTACTTCTACAAGACTAAAAAAGAACTACAACTTTGACCATCCTCGTTTAATGTCTTTCTGTTTTGATGAGTTTTGTGAAAAAGTCTTTGCTCCGCTCAGTGAAGAGCAGATGTCAGTTTATAAATTTCTGCTTAATTAAAGTGTTTTGAAATATTAAATGTGGTGTGTTATGTTCGAATGATGTATGTTTTGCTGTCAACACATCTAAAACGAATAAGAAGAACCGTCAATTCATGACAGTGTATTAAAATTTCTGGATAGGGAATTAAGCTAAAAGTCAGTCGCGAGTTATTCTAGTCATGGATTACCGATATAATACATGAAACGGAAATAACAAACTTGCATTTTTTCTTCACATAACTCACATTTTTGATTCTTGATTTACTGTCGCATAACTTCTACATCGGACTTTTGCATAATTTATGCTGATTACAGGCAATTCATTCTTGTATTCTCAATCATTGAGACTTGTTCTCAATTTGTAGCCCAAGAATTCACGCTTTATGTCTTATACCAGAGTCGATTTATCTCTATTTAAACGTAATCAGTAATATTTGTTATAAAAAGATGTGCTGTTAATGAACAATAATAAGATTTTTGGCAAGTTTAAATATTAATAACGTTTACATAGAAATCTCACTGGTGACATGCAGGTGGTTTACATAGATATTTTCAGATATATTTATTTGATAAACTTTTTATGACTTTATTATTATTACATAATTTAGATCTTTTAGAATTTGGCTAAATTAGTTTCGCTATAAAGTTATAGTAGAATATGAAAACTAATTTGGTTATTCTTTAATAAACCTGATAAAAATTCTGTGCTGATACTAATACATATATACAAAAGTGGCTATAATTTCAATGTAAAATATTAATAATTTCATAATTTATTAATTACTTATTGTTTAAAAAATAGGTTTATTGAAAATATTCTTCAAAAATTCATAAAAATTCTTCAGGAAATACATTATTATCTTTATTATCAGATTCCATCTCTGTACAATTTACAAATATAATAGTTTAGCCCTCGCGTTGCAAAAAGTAGACGATAGTACTCCAAACCAAACCAAACCAAACTAAACAAGTATAATAGTAATAATTTTTATGTTCCTTGACATAAAATCCTTCAGATCCACAATACTACTTTTTTTAATCGAATTAAAAAATATTAGTTTAAATTTTTTAAAAAATATTTGAATAATGCTGCTTTAATTTATGTTTATCTTAAGAGTTGAAGCATAATGTAGAGCCGCAGATCGCAAAACACCTTTTATTAAAGACACCAAAATAATAATAATAATAATAATAATAATAATAATAATAATAATAATAAAAATATGAGGTACATTGGGCTTTTATAGTTTTATAAAGATCCTAATCCCAGGCAATCAAATTACAGGCACAAGACAAAACTAAGCAAGCACAACCAATGAAAACATAAAAGAATCAACTCAAGAAAACCTCGTACTTCGAGAAAGCTATTACTTAAATAATAATAAGCATTCAAAACACAAAGTCGCCAAGTATGAGTGCGATTACATATTTCAACATTAAGTAAATTAATCTATATATATAAAAATGAATTTGTGTCTGTCTGTCTGTCTGTACTCGATAGACTCAAAAACCATGCATCCAATCGTCGTGAAAATTTGGGAAATTATTAAGTACATCCCCGGGAAGGTTTTTGTAAATTTTTAACGTTCGAAATCCATTCCTTCCCCCTTTTTCGAGCATTTTATGTCATTATTCCAAGCATTATTTTCCCCGGTTAAACGCAAACGATTAATTTTTTTAATTTATCGCATCATAACTAAGTAAAAGAAGCAATATTTCAACAATGTGACGTCATCCCAAGTAATTGTTTTAAACGCAGTTTTCCTCGGTTAAAAGCAGGAGATTAAAGTTTTCAATTCATCACATAATAAATAGGTGAAAACGATATTTTTCTATCATCATGACGTCATTAATTTAAATATCTGATTTATTCATTTCTTATTTTATATTACTTAAACATCGTCTGAGTAGTATCAATTCGATTTGGCCTGGAAATTGAGATATAAAGTGATTAACTTTCATTTCTATGTGACGCAAATTATAGCATTTTTATACAAGAACTTATTTTAAATTTAATTCTTAGTTAATTTTTATCAACAATATTTTAACAACAAAAAGTACAAATTTCAGTGACTCTCATGGGTAAATAAAAACCTATCATTTTATATAGTTATCTTCATATTCATATGGTTGTCGGTATGAATGTGTGTTTCTGTTTCATACAAAACTATGTGGTTTGTCATAAATTTCCTTAATTTTAGAGAACATTTATTACTTGTATTTTATATAAATAAAAAAACCTTGCAGTATGTACATTATTCATTTAATCCCTAGATTTAATCTATGTACTTTTTAAAAAAAAAATTAGGATAACCTTTTCGGTTTTATATCATTAGAACCTACAATTTTTCATATAGAATGTGGTCATTAAGAAATTTTTTAAATGAATTCTTAAAATGTTAAACTCAAATTTTCTTTTATTTTTTAAAATCTGATTAAGATAGTTATACAACAATTTATATTTGTACGAAGTTTCTTATCTGTAAATTAATAATTTACAAAAATCTTAAAATTTACTATCCCCTTAATTCAATATATAGGGAATAGGGACAACTATTCCATTCCTTGCCATTACAAACATTATTGATTTCAGAGAGAAGTGATCATAGCGAAAATATTTAGAAATGAATTCATAAAAGGACAGATTAAATTACTTTTTGCGGAACCACCATAGTACTTTCAAGGCACACCGGCGAGGACAGAGTAACAATAAATTACGTAATGATTCGAAGAAAACTGTATCGTGTAAGTATCAAAGAACAAAATCGGATAAAAACTATACGATGTAGTTTTGTATCACATAAAACGATTATAACCCAGTAAATAAGTATTTCGAAAAAATGTTTACTGTCACTGGTACCACCCCGGCGAGGACAGAGTAACAGTAAATTACGTAGTGATTCGAAGAAAACTGTATCGTGTAAGTATCAAAGAACAAAATCGGATAAAAACTATACGATGTAGTTTTGTATCACATAAAACGATTATAACCCAGTAAATAAGTATTTCGAAAAAATGTTTACTGTCACTGGTACCACCCCGGCGAGGACAGAGTAACAGTAAATTACGTAGTGATTCGAAGAAAACTGTATCGTGTAAGTATCAAAGAACAAAATCGGATAAAAACTATACGATGTAGTTTTGTATCACATAAAACGATTATAACCCAGTAAATAAGTATTTCGAAAAAATGTTTACTGTCACTGGTACCACCCCGGCGAGGACCGAGTAACAGTAAATTACGTAATGATTCGAAGAAAACTGTATCGTGTAAGTATCAAAGAACAAAATCGGTTAAACACTATACGATGTAGTTTTGTATCACATAAAACGATTATAACCCAGTAAATAAGTATTTCGAAAAAATGTTTACTGTCACTGGTTCATTATGTTACTGTAACAGTACAATACGTACAGTAAACTTTCTGATATCACTTCACCTTAAATTCTACTGATATTTAAAACATAACACTACATTACTGTAATTCACTAAAACTAAAAGAGATATATCTGTGAGCAACCAGATCACGGGATTGCGTCAGCTTTCCATTGAAAATATATTTCTCTATTTCAAGTACCGGTATCGCCATCTATCGGAGGCTACAGGAACAGTTTTTGCTTAAACATCAAACGAGATATTTCTTTAACATTAGCTTAATATAATTCCATTCTTAATAATTATTTGTATTTATAAATCATGTAAAAATTGAATTTTAATTGCTAAGAGAATTTCTAATCTATCTCTGAAAAGGAAATACATAACATTTACGGCTTAAATTACGACATAATAAATTAATGCATTGTTTGAATATTTTATCGAGTTAGTTGAAATATTTGCAAATTTAATTTTCCGAAATCATTTTATTACGAATAAATAATAATATATTATCAGTTTGTAGGAAGTTGAAATCAGAAAAGTATCAGAACATACAAACATGTTTGCATATGTAAGCATTCTGATTTGAATTTTTAATTTATTTTGTGACTATTCTGATTGCTGTAAAGTAACATAAAGCGAAAATCGGAATGGAGTTATTGAGAAATTCACATTTGTTACTTCATCACTTATAAATTTACGAAATATTTAAATAGCATTAGTATAGATATTTTATTCCACTTTGAATGTTATTAAGTTATTTGTTTTGTATGCGGAAGCAAACAAAAGTTAATTATTCATTTCAAATGAATCATAATCCGCATGACTGTTGTTTTTAATAAATCATTTTATGTAGTATTTAAAGATTTATAAAACATTTAACTAGGATGGTGTTCGGAATTTATCCTATTTTAAATGTTATGTTGATTGTTGTCATTATTCTTGAAACAATCTGTTTAATTGTATCAAAACCCACATGATTCTTATTTTAATAAATTATTTTATGTATCTAAAAAGATTGGGAATAATAAAAATTGATTTCGGAGAAAAACTGTAAAACATAATATAAGATTTTAAAAAATAAATGGAGAATGGTTCTAAATATTGTTATATAAAATAATTTAGGTTAAAAGAACTAAAGAGGTATAAAAAATAGAACTGAATAAAAAAATATTTTTTTTCGATTTTAACACATATAAAGCTTATATGTCTTTAAATACAGTATTGTTCATGGTGCTTTTGAATTGGGTTCACAAAACAAAATGATCCATGTATTTTTACTGCTATTATATTAATAACTTTCTACATTTGTATAATATATAGAATGTATAGAAACATATATAAAACATACATGTCTTTCTGGTACACTATTGAAGCAGTTCTACCTCGTTCATTCTACATTATTTGGTCTTGGGTTGTATTAACGGCAGCCGAGCGGTGGGCAAATGGTAGTGCTTTGCTCTTCGGTACCGGTGTTCAAGGGTTCGAATCCCTTTGCTGGCATGGATGTCCATAGCTGTTCAGAATTCGCTTTGAGCAATAGTTCCATGTCTCATTAGCCGTCTTAAGCAAAACAGTAGACTGTAGCTGTCCAAACCAAATCAAACCATTTTTTTACGATATACCTACCTTCTTTCACGCCCACCTGTTTTTTATTCCATACTTCTGTCTATCCTTTGAATTATCCTGTCCTTCACGTAATCTGTTGGTGTCCTTGTTTTTTATACTAATTTTCTATAAAATATTTTTTTAAATGATTGAAAATATCATTTTTTAAAGTGCTATTTTTAATGTGATAAATAATTATAACTACAACTGCAAGCTCTAGGCTGAGAAAAATGTACAGAAAATACCAAAGTCATTGACATTACCATTTTTTAAAATTATATCAGATTTTTCGTTTAGCTAATCGTACTCGAACCGAACGGTGGTATAATGAGTAGGACGCTGCTTTTTCGATAGCAGTTCAAGGGTTCAATCCACTGCTGGCATGGATTTTCGTAGCTGTTCGGGACTGACTTTAAGTAGTAGGTACTGGTCTCATTAACCCAATTGTAATATAACTATTGTGAGTATCACTCCAAAG
>CM063501.1:141111867-141119367 GCA_032207245.1 Pardosa pseudoannulata
TATATTATATATATATATATATATATATTTTTCTATATATATATAAATATATATAAATATATATAATACATACATATTGAACTATAACAAAAATAAGCAATTTTAAAAGGAATCTTTTACAAAGGACTATTTTAAAATTCAACATTTTTATATATCTGATATTTAATATTTAAAATCTGATGCTAAAATTGAAGTTAAAGTAATAAAATAGATAAATAGATAAATAAAATCTGTGCTTAGAATACATGCTTTGAACATATTTTGAGTAGCAAATTTTATTTCTACTGCTACCAAATCCTAGAATTAATAATATCCAAATTAATAATAAAATTTAATCCATATTTATAAATATATTTGAAAAAGCAAAAAATTTGTATTTCTCGTTCTGCTTTGTTAAAAAAACACTTTATATTTTAAATCTTAATTCTTTTATTGAAAAATAAATCAGATATTCATGCATTAAATAATTTTTATGATTTAAATTCATTATCAGTTGTCTTGCAAAAATATTTGCTGTCCCCCTCCTAAAGCTTATAGTTAAAAGATAAATTTTACAGTGAAACTAATGTATGTAACATTTATTTATTAATATTGTTTTCCACTTAATGCATGTAAATATTGTCAATTTTATCAGATACATAAAAAAATGTTCGATGATTTATTAAACTAACACCGAAAAGAGTACTAATACAATTAAAATGATTAATTTATTTGACTTTAAAAATAGCATAAAACATTCAAAATATAATAAATTTTTAATATAATTTCATTTAAATATTTAGTAAATTAATAAACAATACATAAAATAATTTATTAATTAGTAAAATTTATGTGGGAAGTGATAAAGTTAAAATGAATAATTTGTATTGTTTGCAAAATAACAGTAATATTTAAGATTGAATAAATTATCAATATGTTATTTAAATATTTCTGATGTTTATAAATAATGAAGAGCCAAGCATATATAATCAGAATTATTTCTACCAATTTTTGTTCTATGTTTGTACAAAATGAACATAATAGTTAGTAAATAAATTGAAAATTAAAATCAGTATGTTGACACAATGAATTTCGTAGGAATATGACTCTTTTAAAATTTAAAAGCTCTTGAAACAACTAGAAAATTTTTATTTATAGCTTAACATCTTATTGTCTGAAATTTAAATTTCTACATACTAAATTAAATTTTTACATATATATATATAATATATATCTTGCTATATATATATATATATATATATATATATATATATATATATGTGTGTGTGTGTGTATTATTAGGCTAATTATGATATTCAAACAGTGCACTTATTCATTATAACTAAATTTAATTTGTAAATAATATACAAGCGTTTTGCTATCTATCATCTAAGAATTTAATTTAACAAATTAAATATAATTTTTTTATCTACTCAATAAAATAAGTTATAAATAAATCAAAAATACTGTGCAAAAATAGAATTTAATAAAAAAAAAATGAAATTATTATTAATACTATAATATAATTTAAATTAAAATGATTCGAATTATAGTTCTTTTAATTATGACATTATTCATAATATAATTCATATTATAATTCAAAAATAAAAATTTAAACTTCTCGAAAAAGGCTACGAAATTTTTATTTATAAGAACTATTTTATTGTATACAATAATATTAGTTTATAATACATTAAGAATTTTCTTTAACAATTTAAATATTACTTTTATCTGCTTAATAAAGGTGATAAACAATAAAAATATAAAAAACTATGTGCAAAGATGTAAAAAGTTTCTAATAACAACTAAATACGGTGTTACTTTACAGTGAGTCAAATGTATTTGTGTAACTACCGACAGATGGCGATACCAGTAATTGAAATGCGCAAGTAAAATTTCAACTGCAAAGTTAATTTATCTCATGCAGTGGTTTACTTTACATTCTTATCCTTGTGAATTAAATAATAAAATAATTGTGAATAACATAAGCTACTTTGTGAAAATAATCAATTTTTCTTAATTATCGAAGATTAAAAAATAGATTATTGAAATTCTTCTTATATTATGTTCTATAATTCATACCTCAAAAGTTCCGTTACATATATGAATATGTGTCTAAATATTATCGTTAAAGAACGCCTTATAGATTTTTTTTTTTTTTTTGGGGGGGGGGGGCTAGGCGTTTTGACCTTTCCCAAAGAGTTTTTTTTTAACTTATTAAAAGTCTATGTACATTACTGGTAATGTTGCAAGATCATTTTCAAAAATGGAAAGTATTAAAAACTTTCTTTGCAAAAGAATTGGTTAAAAAAAGGTTAACAAATTTAGTATTATTTTCGGTGCATATATGCATGACTATAAATGCAGATGAAAGTTTAAACAATCCTTAATTATAAGAATTAATATACTACTATGAAATCTTAGTTTAAAGAAGCTAGCTTGATAGCCTTAAAAATCTTGAAGACTTGCTGCTATGAAATCTTAGTGTATAAATTACTGATGATTAGGCCATACTGTTTAAGAATATTGTAGTCATACAAGGTAAGTAAGGTAAATATAATGATGATGAAAGTTTAAACCAGTCAGCTTTAAAATCTTGAAGAATTGATTTACTAATATGAAATCGTAGTTTATAAAATACTGATGATTAGACCATACTGTTTTCAAGATTTGAAGTCATACAAGGTAAATATAAATAAATAAATAAATAAAAATTTATATTATAATTAACTTTCTCAATATTTTTATTTTTTATTTTCATAGTTATTTATAAAATTACTTTAGTTTAAATATTTCTGGTAAATACAGGAGAGTATATTAAATAGTCTCTAATATATACGAGGTAAACCTAAACCTGGCAAAAACTTAGATCGTAATATAAAGGACATAATGTGTTTGTAAATATTTTATCAAAATACAATGAAATTACGTTCAGAGATGTAATCCATTTTATGGTGTATTTATGTATGATGCAAAATTATGTATGTATGTATGTATGACTTAAGTATGGATCTATGTACTATGTATGTATGTATGTGTAAAGAACATTTTTTATGTGACTGAAAGTTCTGTGTAAATTAGATTAAGACTTTGGATCCTCAATGAAAAAAGAATTGCCTACGTCCCAGAATCGCATGAGCAATTTTAAATTGTTTACATCAACTGTACATTATCCTTTTTAATGTTGAGACTTACCGATCCTTGGCAGATCGTAAAATTAAGGACACAATGTGGTTGTAAATATATTTTTCAAATTACATTGAAATTATGTTAGAGTTGCTAATCCATTTTATGATGTATTTATGTATGATGCAAAACTATGAATGTATGTATGGATTTATGTAATTTGTGTGGTGTGTAAAGAACATTTTTCATGGGATTGAAAGTTCAACGCAAATTGGATTAAAATTTTGGATTCTTAACGAAAATAAAATCTACCTACGGCATTGATTTGTATGTGCAATTTCAAATTATTTACATCAACTGTGAATGATCCTGCTGTTTATGATGAGGATTACCAATCCTTGTAAGATTCGGGTAGATCCCTGGCAGATCATAAAATTAAGGACACTATGTGGCTCTAAATGTGTTTTTCAAAATACGATGAAATTACCTCCAGAATTGCTAATCCATTTTATGATGTATTTATGTATGATGCAAAACTATAGATGTATGAATAAAATCTATCTGCTTTGTATTTGTGTGTGTAAAGAACATTTTTATGGGATTGAAAGTTCAATGTAAATTGGATTAAAACTTTGGATTCTTAACGAAAAAAAATTCTTCCTACACCATTAATTTTCATGAGCAATTTCCAATTATTTACACCAACTATACATTATACTGCCTTGTATATTGAGAATTACCGATGCTTGGCAGATTCGGCAGATCCCTGGCAGATCGTAAAATTAAGGACATAATGTGGTTGTAAATATATTTTTCAAAATACAATAAAATTACGTTCAGATTTGTTAATCCATTTTATGATTTATTTGTGTATGATGCAAAACTATGGATGAATGTATATCAATGTGTGGATCTATGTACTTTGTGTGTGTGTGTGTGTGGGTAAAGAACATTTTTCATGGGATTGAACGTTCAATGTAAATTGGATTAAAACTTTGGATTCTTAACGAAAAAAAATTCTTCCTACACCATTAATTTTCATGAGCAATTTCCAATTATTTACACCAACTATACATTATACTGCCTTGTATATTGAGAATTACCGATCCTTGGCAGATTCGACAGATCCCTGGCAGATCGTAAAATTTCAAAATACAATAAAATTACGTTCAGATTTGTTAATCCATTTTATGATTTATTTGTGTATGATGCAAAACTATGGATGAATGTATATCAATGTGTGGATCTATGTACTTTGTGTGTGTGTGTGTGGGTAAAGAACATTTTTCATGGGATTGAACGTTCAATGTAAATTGGATTAAATCTTTAGAATCTTAACAAAAAAATTTTAAAAAAATCTGCCTAAGTGATTAATTTGCCTGAGTAATTCAAATTCATCAACTGTGCATTATCTTGCCTTTTATGATGAGAATTACCAATCTCTGGCAGATCGTAAAATTAAGGACACAATGTGGTTGTAAATATATTTTTAAAAATACAATGGAATTAAGTTCAGAGTTGCTGATCCATTTTATAATGTATTTATGTATGATGTAAAACTATAGATGGATGTATAAGTTCTATGTATGAATCTATGTACTTTGTGTGTGTGTGTGTGTGTAAAGAACATTTTTCATGGGATTAACAGTTCAACGTAAACTGGATTAAAACTTTGGGTTCTTTACGAAAATAAATTCTGCCTATGCCATTAATTTGCATGAACAATTTCAAATTATTTATATAAACTGTGCATGATCCTTCTTTTTTATGATGAGAATTACCGATCTCTGGAAGATTTTTTCCAAATCATAAATTGTATCTCTACAAATGCTGAATCCTAAAAGAAAATTATTCTATTTGTGGCAGAACATTAAAGACTCAATTCCCTTTCTGGAAAGAGAAAAAAAAAAGTTCTTTTTGGACAACAAAGCACGTGCTCTTTCTCAACGCTAAGTTTCGAGCTCAGAAAAAGGCAGACAAATTTTATTTCAGATTCCAAAATGGATACCAGGGTAGATTTTTTTTTTATACACACATACATATATATCCAGGTTTTCCAATGAAACCATATGTAGTTCAATCGAAGTAATTCCCAACGCATTTTAATAGAATTCAGTTTTGTTTACGTGCTGAATTTTAATGGCCGCTGTTATCTTTAATATACTTTTTTTTCTAATAAAGATTTAATTAAAACAGTAGAAGAAGAAAAATTCTAATTCCCCAAACGGTTACCAAATAAATTTCTATACAGAAAACGTTCAAATTAGTTTTAAGAGAGATTGTAAATGTATAATTTATTTGCAGCAGTTTTTTATTCTATTTAGTTTTTCAGCTACAATGAATTATAAAAACTCAAAGCATGGGCTATTCTAAACGATTGGAAATTTTTCATTTTTAAATCTCAGTAGAGTTTTTCTTATTACTAAGCAGTATTCTTGCTAAATAAAAAAATGAATAAATAGCTAGTGTTAGTAAAATTGGTCCTGATATGAAATATACAAGAAAATATTAGCAAAAGAGGCATTCCGAAACAGGGAAATTTAACCCTCTAAGCGGTCCTCACGTACAATTCCTCCAAACCGATGATGTCTTCAAAACGTAGAATTTTCGACTTTCTAAAACGCTCCGAAAATGGATGTAATGTACAATTCTGTCAGTGCTTTCCCCTATGAAGTTTTGGTCAGGTCGATTGTTTAGGAACTGCACCCCTCTTTGGCATTTATTGAGGGATGCACCCCTACCCCATGAGGCTCAAAGACTCTGACAGCTTTTCACGGCTTTGTAAATCTCTATATCGAAGTATTTCGTTTGCGGTAACAGGTGTATCTGTAAATGCTTCACTTAAATATCTTGGATGACTACTGTAAAAAAAATATAAACAAGTCTCTCAAAGAATATTTTTATTTGTACTTTCAGAATCCATTATTTCTTATGGGAGGATCTTCGAGACTTGACGAGCTTTATGTGTATTAAAAATTAACAATCCATAATATCTATATGACTATTTATAACCGGAAGTAAAGGGACAATAACGAGGGTGAATTTCCCGTATTCCATTCTAGTCAACAAAGGTGAAGGAAAAAAAAATAGAACGCTTTGGCGTAAACCTTTAGCGTATATTTTGTAGACTTTTTTTCTTCGATGTGTCTCACTCGGAGGGTTAACTACCCCTCCCCAACCCTAAAAAAAGCTCCCTTTTGTAGTGTTTGTAACTATGTGACTGTTGTAACTAAATCAAAATACCTAGATAGGGCTTCGACATATGTATATGTTGTTGTTATTGTTTGTGATACCACTTGGTCAAATAAAGCACGATTGAGCCATACACTACTCGTATTAAGGCAAAAGGGAACTCTTCGTGACTACCAACATACTTTACGTACCCCTGTCATCTTTAACGAACACAGCGGATCTTAGGCCGTCTATGGCTCCGAACCCTCAACCCTCCAGTTACGAGAGCAATGCCTTTACACACTGAACTACCATGACTCTTATGTATGTGCAATATACCTGTACAAATGGTGAATGAAGTATGAGCACACATTCATGACAACCTAAGTTTATGGCAGCCATAAAGCCAAATGTAACTAGAGACGTCCGACAGCCTAATTCTAACAACCGCGTCTTCGATATTGTTACATTTGAGTGGTCTCCATGATACCTCAACCCTCAATCCATCCATGAACCCTTACCCCTCCAGTTACAATAAACCATGATACCCCATGATATCCCATGAACTACTCCAGTTATGAGCGTTGCCTGCCAAAGTAGGTTTATGGGAGCCATAAAGCCAAATGTGACTGGAGACGTCCATCTACCTAATTCTGACAACCCCGTCTGTATTTGTCTCTTCAAAAATGTCTTAGATATTGTAACATTTATGTGGTCTCCTAGTTAAAAGGACTAGCTTAACATATCAGTCTCATATTCTTCTATACAAACACAACTTTAATAAATAATGTAACTATTTAATTATTTTACTATTTAATGTAGTTAATAGCCGCTGACGATCTGTCGGCAAATTTAACAATCTAGTAACTTGAGACAGTTACACTCAACATTTTTACTACAAGAAAGTTAATGACACCAGGACCTACTTCTTAAAGCCGATTCCGAACAGGGAAGTACATCCAGAGTAGCATTCGAATCTACAAACCCATCAGATTTAGAGGAGCAAACCACAAAACTATACATATTTTAAAACGATATGATTATGATTATGCTTGATAAGTTACAATGCGCTTTACTTAGCTTCCTCATTGGTACATTATATATATATATATATATATATATATATATATATATTTATATATATATATATATATATATATATATGTATGTATATACATATATATATATGTATATATGTATATATATATATACATATATATTTAT
>CM063501.1:141124367-141129367 GCA_032207245.1 Pardosa pseudoannulata
GGGAGTACATTTTTTTATTCATGTCTTTCGTTTACTCCAAACTTTTGCTTCATTTTATTCAACACAACTACACGTGCATAAAATAACACTGACATAAACGATTTACGCTATTAAAATTTCAGTAATCCTTAAGTAAACCTTAAACCTTTATCATAAACATTAAAATAAAGTCTACAGTACGAAATGTATGAGCTTTTATAAATTTATTGAGAAAGCCATACGCGCAGAGAAACATTTTTCAACAAATTAAAAGTTTTTCTAAATGATTATGAGATTATAAATTTTATCCTTCTTTAAAAAATTTTAAACCTTTATCATAAACATCAAAATGAAATCTAGAATAAAAAAATGAAGTATAACTCTAAAGGGAGTACATTTTTTTTAGGTAAAATGATTCTCAAAAAAGCAAAATTTTGCTTCATTTTGTTAAACATGATTACACGGACATAAACTGACACATAAACGAAAATATTTTTTCTAAACGATTAAGCGATTAAAATTTCAGTAATCCTTAGGTATACTTTTAACCTCTATTATAAACATTAAAATGAAGTCGACTGTACAAAATGAATGAGTTTTTAGACATTTAATCTATAAATTATCTTTTATAATTCACAACGCTACTTTAGACTTTGAGATCGGAGTTACAAAGTGTTTTTTATAAATTAGTTATATAGAATCATAAAGACTTATAAGCATATAAATTAAATTATAAGTATATTAAGCACATTAAATTTTTTATTAAAATCAAATAGTATTATTCAAAATTAAATTTTATACAAAATGATTATTATTTTTTAATGGTTTCTTGCTTCTAAATGTTTCTTAGATTTCTGTAAAGGTTTTGCCAGAATCTCCTTATATACAGTAAGATAAATATGGGCATTTGTTTTGAATTTGAAATTCATTAAGATTATTGAAACTGAATTTAATTTAGAAAAGTATAAAATATTCATTCAAAATCAAAGTACACATATAAAAGAATTTCTTGTAAATTAGGTGTTCAATCTAGTGATAAACTAATACCTTATATTGTACAAAATATATTTTTAAGTAATAAGGGGCTATTACTTAAAAATAGGAAAAAATTATTGCACAAGGAAAAAAAAATAACAAAATACTTTAAAAAGCTGTAATTTTCTAACTATGAACTCATTTAAATTCTTCTTATATATGACTAATTTAATTATATTTTAATAATTAATTATAAATTATTAAAGTGTGAAGTAATTTAAAACTTTATAGTTTTCTCAATTATTTTCAAATGACCATTATTCTCTGATATGTCATTGTAAGAGAAACAAAGTTCATGATTACTAAATGTCAAAAAAATATCACACAGTTTCAGTTCTTTTATTTGAAAATATTTTCTGGAATAGAAGATACATAAATGAAACACATAAATCAACTCGAAAGTTAATCAATTTTACACCATCCTCTCACAAAACAAATATCATAAAAAAGTATAACGTTCTTCGAAAATTTTACTTCATTTGATTAAAACATGCAGAAAACATCCATCAATGAATAAATATATTTACCATACGTTTAAAATATTAGAATATCTATCATCCTTTAATAAACTCTAAAGCTACATCATAAGCATCAAAATGAAATCTCCAGTACAAAATGGGGTAGCTTTCAGGATTACGTACTGCGATTGTTTCATGAATTCTGGCTGAGTAGTAGAATCTTTATCTTCTTACGCATCAAATCAGAAATATCGAAGAAATGTTCCACATCGATTTCTGATATTGACAACTTCATTTTGCCAGAGTCTCTTAACTAGAAATCGACCTCTTGACATTTCTCCCAGGCCGATAGAATGACTGAAAATATCATTGGTGGTGCCATCTAGGATTGATTTTGTGAACTAAAATTAGGATAGACGTTCACAGTATAAAAAGGTAGATATTTTTCTCTTTAATATGAATTTAGAGAAAAACTAGATGGCATGTCGCATTCTTAAAACTGAATGGATTTAGGAAATTGATAAAAATGAAGTGAAAATAAGATTAGTTCGAAAAATATTTATTTAAATATATACAAAAATAAAAAATTAAATATATAAAAACTAAAAAATATGATTTATTACGGATTGAATTAGAACAACTAATTGAAATAGACTTGAAAACCATGAATGCTACAAGTATCATAAAATAGTACTATCTACATAAATAAAATTAAACTCTATTTAAATCAAAAATTTCAAAGTATACACTTAATATATTATTAAAAATATATTTATAATTGATACTTGAGTTTATAAATAATCATGGGATTTTACTGGTATTAACAGGCACGTAAAAATCAGTTTTTAAGTTCCTCTTATTCGAATTTAAAAATATACCTATTGAAAAATTGGATTTGCAAGTACTTAAAACACTTAAAAAATGGAAATGAAAAGAATAAAGACAATTTCTAAAGCATATTCTAGTTTGTCTAAATGTTATTTAAGAAACAAAGGTGACATTGCTTCTTTTATTCATTAAATTTAAACGATTTTTTTTAAAATAACTACTTTTACTATTAATTCTCTTAATAAAACTATTATTTATTATTAATTCATTGTAGAGTTTTGTAATATTTTGCTAATCTCAAAAAATTAGAAAATTCCAAAAAGTATTCCCGAGGCCAGAAATATTTTAAAATCTTTGACTGTAAGTTGTATTGAAAAAGGAAAATATGTCTTAATAATTCAATTTGAACTGAAAAATGAAACAGGCTGAAAGAAAAAGATGTGAAACATTAACTATCAAGTATATTGGATTACCACTAAAAGATTGGAAAAAACTGCCAATAGGTGAAAAATGGCTCAGAAATATTAACCATCACAGGTGATTCACAAATAAAATTAAACTAAATCGAAGAAGCCAGTGAAGATAAAAACGTCAACTGGAAATATATTTTAAATATATTATTAACTATTTTAATATTTTAATAAAGAAACTTTTTATTCCCGTCTTATGTTTACTAGTTTGGAAATATCCCCAGAAAATTAAACTACTGGTTCTTGAATAAACTGAATTCTAATAGTGGTGTGTCCTCCTTAGTTTGCTTGTTGATTGCTAATCATATCCGCCCCCCCCCCTTCACACTTGTTAAAGTGACTTCTGGGTCGGTAGAGATGTCCCTAGTATTTTCTAGGGTAATATGTAATTAGTCACCGATTGTAAGTGATCAATGCATTTTGCCCTTTATTTTTCCATGCATTCATCATTCATGTAACGAAATCTTGTAACTTAGACTTCACAAACTTACAGCTTTGATTTCTCGTCATTCTTTTTCCTTTTCATTGTAATGAGTTTGGAGATATGTAGACATTTCTGCAGGTCTCAATTAATCAAGTCCCTCTCAAAGAAGTTCTCCATGTTCCACTGGCAGAATACTACTCATTCATGAATAAGCTGACGATCTTAACTAGGTTGTTCAAGGAGACATGGTACTTCCGTGCTGACTGTAGGTACAAAACGAGTGCCATGGTACTGACCGAAACAGCCACTCTTTCTCATGCCATTTTGATAAACCAAGCACGATTGAACCTCCAGGCTCTCGTATTAAAGACAAGTGCGGCTTTTGTTTTAATGAGAACCATTAAGGTGAAAGAAAGACTTCGCTCAAGTAGACCCTCGTAATTTCGAAGCAGGGACCAAGAAGAAGACCCATAGACTTGGCCTGCCAAACCCAGAAGTACTATTTGAGAACTTGGAGGACATTGTGGCCACGAATATATTTTACGTGCCCCAGTCACCTTTAACGGACATGGTGGATCTTAGCCTGGCAGAAGACCCATACACTTGGCCTGCCATCCCTAAATGTACTAATTGAGAACTTGGAGGACATTGTGGCCACGAATATATTTTACGTGCCCCAGTCACCTTTAACGGACATGGTGGATCTTAGGCTGGCAGAAGACCCATACACTTGGCCTGCCATCCCCAAATGTACTAATTGAGAACTTGGAGGACATTGTGGCCACGAATATATTTTACGTGCCCCAGTCACCTTTAACGGACATGGTGGATCTTAGCCTGGCAGAAGACCCATACACTTGGCCTGCCATCCCCAAATGTACTAATTGAGAACTTGGAGGACATTGTGGCCACGAATATATTTTACGTGCCCCAGTCACCTTTAACGGACATGGTGGATCTTAGCCTGGCAGAAGACCCATACACTTGGCCTGCCATCCCCAAATGTACTAATTGAGAACTTGGAGGACATTGTGGCCACGAATATATTTTACGTGCCCCAGTCACCTTTAACGGACATGGTGGATCTTAGCCTGGCAGAAGACCCATACACTTGGCCTGCCATCCCCAAATGTACTAATTGAGAACTTGGAGGACATTGTGGCCACGAATATATTTTACGTTCCCCAGTCACCTTTAACGGACATGGTGGATCTTAGCCTGGCAGAAGACCCATAAACTTGGTCTGCTATCTCCAGATATATTGATTGAGAACTTGGAGGACATTGTGGCCACGAATATATTTTACGTGCCCCAGTCACCTTTAACGGACATGGTGGATCTTAGCCTGGCAGAAGACCCATACACTTGGCCTGCCATCCCCAAATGTACTAATTGAGAACTTGGAGGACATTGTGGCCACGAATATATTTTACGTGACCCAGTCACCTCTAACGAACAAGGCGGATCTTAGGCCGGCTCGGTTTCCGAAGCCGCAAACTCTCAGTTACGAGAGGGTTGGCTTTGCAGACTGAGCTACCGCTGCTCGTAAACCAATGTAGATGACACGTAAGTAACAAGTACTTAGTGACTTAGATGATGATTTGTTTGACCTCTTAAAAATTATGTTTAAACCTTATGCTTGTACTTTTATATATGCCCTATGACGTAACTTCATATTTTTGGAACCTATTTTCTTATGTTATGTTTTATTAATAATATTAAAAATATGCAGTCCCCTCTATTTATAACTTGACGAGTTAGATTAAAACACTGTGCTATAATATATCCTGTAAAGTACTGTACGAA
>CM063501.1:141134367-141174367 GCA_032207245.1 Pardosa pseudoannulata
GGATGTTGAATGAATTGAATCTTTATCATTTTCCCATGTATATTACTTAAGTATTTGATTTCTATAAGATAAAGTATTATGAGTCTCTAAACTTATAGGGTAACTTAAAATTAAATCACTTTATTATCAATTTAATTGGATTACTTAAATAGATTGGGAACCCTAAGAAATCTGTTCCAAAATGGATAGAAATTAAAAACTACGGTGCACATGAATCGCTAGCAAAAATACAGAAAATGGAAAATGTCAAGGAAATTAAAAGCAATTTTGAAATAATCCCCTGTATAACAATAGGCTAAGTTATCTGTCCGTCTGTCCACAAATTTATGAAGCAGTTAGACCTGGAATGGATAAGTGCATCCATATTAGATTCTTGATGAGTTAGGGTTAGCAAATTTCACAGCGAGTCTTTAAAACGTTCGAAATCCACCCCTTCCTCACTTTTCGAGCATTTAATGCCATTATTTCAAACCCTAGTTTCCCCTTTTAGAGCAGGCGATTAAATTTATCAGTTTATTACATAATAAATAGGCAAAAATTACATTTTTTTCTAGCATTATGACGTTATTCCTTCAAAAATTTCATTTAATAATGTCTTATTTAATTCAATTATTTAAATATAGTCTGCATTATTTTCATACGTTTTATCACTGAACTCAGATATTACATAAAAACTTTTCTTTTATATTTGGCTTAAATAAAAGATTACGTACATATGAGATAATTTTAAAGTCAATCATCGACTAATTTTTGTTGCAATGAAAAAGTTATCTCCGGTATAAACAACAAATTCTTTTCATTGGATTATCTTGATAGATTAGGGACCCGAAGCAACCGGTTCCAAAATGGCCAGGAAATAACAACAACTAAATGCATATGATACACGAATAAAATGGAAGGAATTACAAAAAAAGGGAAATAGTCGATGAAATAAAAAGCTATTTTGAGTCATTAAAATATTTACAAATATTATGGAAATAATAAAATGGAAAATATTCAATAAGAAAATGCTAAAAGTCGATGAAGCAAAAAGCTATTTTGATGCCATAAAATATTAATAAATAATATAATACTACGATGGCATGACTGGATTTATGTCATTATTACATTCTTTTCCTTTTTCTCATATATATCCAAAAAACTATTATGATTTTTGAATGAATTGAATTTTCATACCGACTTATTTATAAATGGCTTTAGTATTCGTTTCTATAAGATTCTTTTTTATCAATCTCTAAAGTTATAGGATTTTAAAAAATTGAATCCCATTATTATGAATATGATTGGATTATCTCGATAGATTAGGAACCCGAAGCAACCGGTTCCAAAAAGACCAGGAAATAACAACTAAATGGTATTAATGCACGAACAAAATGGAAGGAATTACAAAAAAAATGGAAATAGTCGATGAAATAAAAAGCTATTTTGAGTCATTAAAATATTTACAAATATTATGGAAATAATAAAATGGAAAATATTCCAAGAAAATGGTAAAAGTCGATGAAATAAAAAGCTATTTTGAGGCATTAAAATATTAATAAATAATATAATACTACTATAGAATGACTGGATTTATATTATTAGTACATTCTTTTCCTTTTCCTCATATATATCCAAAAAACTGTTATGATTTTTGAATGAATTGGATCTTTATACCGACTTATTTATAAATGGCTTAAGTATTCGTTTCTATAAGAGTCTTTTTTTATCAGTCTCTAAAGTTATAGGATTTAAAAAAATTGAATCCCATTATTATGAATTTGATTGGATTATCTTGATACATTAAGAACCCGAAGCAACCGGTTCCAAAATGGCCAGGAAATAACAACTAAATGGAATTAATGCACGAATAAAATGGAAGGAATTACAATAAAATGGAAATAGTCGATGAAATAAAAAGCTATTTTAAGGCATTAAAATATTTACAAATATTGTAAAGGGCTCAATTTCATGTATATGTCAGTATTACTGTATTTACTTGAATCTAATGCGCATCGTTTTTGGCCAAATGCAGTATTCAAAATTGGGGTACGCATTAAATTCGAGAGCGTCAGCAGTTCGCCAATGACTTAATATAAGATTCAATAAATTCCTCATACCATTGATGCGCCTTACATTCGATAACAAACAATTTTTTTATTATTTAAAGTTTTAAAATGGGTATGTGCATTAAATTCGCATAAATACGGTACATTCTTTTCATTTTTCTTTTGTATCCGGAGAGATATTAAATTTTTGAAATGAATTGAATTTTTATCCTCATTTGTTTATAAATTACTTAACTATTAGCTTTCTATAAGTTAATGTATTATCAACCATAAACTCATAGGATTACCGAAAATTAACTAATTTGATTATGAATTTGATAGGATTAATTAGATAAGATTAGGGTCCGAAGCAACCGGTTCGAAAATGGCCAGGAAATAACAACTAAATGGACGTAATGCACGAAAAATGGGAAATAAAATGGAATAAATTACAAGAAATTGGAAATAGTCGATGGAACAAAAAGCTATTTTGAGGTATTAAAATATTAACACATATTGTAATACTAAGACAAAGAGATAAATTTCTTTTATATGTCACTATTATATTATTTTCCTTTTTCTCATAAATCAAAAAAGATCTTCAATTTTTTGAAAGAATGGGATCTTTATCCTCATTTATTATAAATATTGTAAGTATTCGTCTTAAGATTATGTATTGCCAGTCCTTAAACTTATAGAATTACAGAAAATTAACTAACTTTATTATGAATTTGTTAGAATTACCCCAATAGATTAGGGAATCGAATCAACCGGTTCCAAAATGGGCAAGATCAACACCTAACTGCCCATACTCTACGAATAAAATGGAAAATATTCCAAGAAAATGGTAAAAGTCGATGAAATAAAAAGCTATTTTGAGACATTAAAATATTTACAAATTTTGTAAGGGGGGCTGAATTTCATGTATATGTTACTATTATATTCTTTTCCTTTTTTCTGATGTATCCAGGTAGATATTAAGATTTTGGAATGAATTGAATTTTTATCCTCACTTATTTATAAACTGCTTAAGTATTAGCTTTGTACAAAATACTGTATTACTAATTATAAATTTACAGGATTAAAGAAAATTAACTAATTTGATTATGAATTTGATAGGATTATTCCGATAAGATTAGGGCCCCGAAGCAACCGGTTTCAAAATGGCCAGGAAATAACAACTAAATGGACATAATGCGTGAATAAAATGGAAGGAATTGCAAGAAAATGAAAAGAGCGGATGAAGTAAAAAGCTATTTTGAGGCATTAAAATATATACAAATATTATAAAGGGCCGAATTTCTTGTATATGTCACTATTATATTCCTTTCCTTTTCCTCGTGTATCTCGAAATATATTAAGGTTTTTGAATGAATTGAAACTTCATCATCATTTATTTATAAATGTCTTAAATATTACTTATCTATAAGATCCTGTATTACCAACCGTTAACTTATATAATTACAGAAAATTAATTAATTTGATTATGAATTTGATAGGATTACCCCGATAAGATTAGGGACCCGAAGCAACCGGTTCCAAAATGGCCAGGAAATAACAACTAAATGGACATAATGCGCGAATAAAATGGAAGGAATTACAAGAAAATGAAAAGAGCGGATGAAATAAAAAGCTATTTTGAGGCATTAAAATATTTACAAATATTATAAAGGGCGGAATTTCTTGTATATGTCACTATTATATTCTTTTCCTTTTCCTCGTGTATCTCGAAATATATTAAGGTTTTTGAATGAATTGAAACTTCATCATCATTTATTTATAAATGTCTTAAATATTACTTTTCTATAAGATCCTGTATTACCAACCGTAAACTTATAGGATTACAGAAAATTAACTAATTTGATAGGATTACTTTAATAAGGCATTGGAATATTAATAAATATTGTAATACTAAGACAAAGAGCTAAATTTCTTTTATATGTCACTATTATATTATTTTCATTTTCCTCATAGATTCCAAAAGGTATTAAGATTTTTAATGAATTGAATCTTTATCCTCACTTATTTATAAATGGGTTAAGTATTCTCTTTCTTTAAGATCCTGTATAACCAGTGCATAAACTTATAGGGTAACCCCGATACGATTAGAAAACCGATGCAACCGGTTCCAAAATGTCTAGCAAAAAAACTACTAAATGCACATGATGCACGAATAAAATAGTATTAATTACAAGAATTTGGAAATAGGAGATGTAACAAAGAACTATTTTGAGGTATTAAAATATAAATAAAGATTGTAATACTAAGATACAGAGCTAATTTTTTTTATATGTCTTATATTATTTTCTGTTTTTTCATAAGTCATGAAAGATCTTAAGTTTTTTGAATGAATGGGATCTTTATCCTCATTTATTTATAAGTGGTTTAAGTATTCGTTTTAATATTCTGTATTGCCAGTCCGTAAACTTATAGAATTGCAGAAATTTAACTAACTTGATTATGAATTCGATAGGATTACCCCGATGGATTAGGGACCCGAAAAAACCGGTTCCAAAATGGCCAAGAAATAGCAAGTACATGCCCATGATCCAGGACTAAAATGGAAAAAATTGTAAGAAAATGGTAAAAGTCGATGAAATAAAAAGCTATTTTGAGACATGAAAATGTTAATAATATTGTAATACTAAGATAGAATGACTGGTTATTTTTAATATGTCATTATTATATTCTTTCCCTTTTTTTCTCATATATATCCCGAAAAATACTTTGATTTTTGAATGTATTGAATCTTTATTCCTACTTATTTATAAATGGCTTAAGTATTCGTTTTCTATAAGGTCATGTTTTAACAGTCTCTAAAATTATAGGATTATAAAAAATTGAATCTCATTATTATGAATTTATTGGATTGTCGCGATAGAAAACAGACCCAAAGTAACCGGTCCCAAAATAGCCAGGAAATAACAAGTAAAGGGATGCACGAATAAAATGGAAGGAATTACAAAAAAATGGAAATAGTCAATGAAATAAAAAGCTATTTTGAGACATTAAAATACTTATAAATGTTGTAAAAGGCTGGATTTAATGTATATGTCACTATTATATTCTTTTCCTTTTTCCTCATGCATCCGGAAAGATATTAAGATTTTGGAATGATCAATCCAATGATTTGGAAGGATCTTTATCCTCATTTATTTATAAATGTCTTAAATATTACTTATCTATAAGATCCTGTATTACCAACCGTAAACTTATAGGATTACAGAAAATTAACTAATTTGATTATGAATTTGATAGGATTAACCCGATAAGATTAGAGACCCGAAGCAAATGGTTCCAAAATGGCCAGGAAATAACAACTAAATGGACATAATGCGTGAATAAAATGGAAGGAATTACAAGAAATCGGAAATAGGAGATGGAACAAAAAGCTGTTGTCAGGTATTAACATTTAATAAATATTGTAATACTAAGACAAAGAGCTAAATTTCTTTTATATGTCACTATTATATTATTTTCCTTTTTCTCATAAATCACAAATATCTTTAAAGTTTTTGAATAAATGGAATCTCTATAGTCATTTATTTATAAATAGCTTAAGTATTCGTTTTGAGATCCTGTATTACCAGTCCGTAAACTTAAAAAATTACAGAAAATTTATTTAACTTGATTTTGAATTTGATAGGATTACCCCGATAGATTTGTGACCCGAAGCAACCGGCTCCAAGTATTAACACCTGGCCAAGAATTAACACCTACCTGTCCATGATCCATGAATAAAATGGAAAATATTCCAAGAAAATATTGAAAGTCGATGAAGTGAAAAGCTATTTTGAGGAATTAAAATATTAATAAACAATATAATACTATGATGGAATGACTGAATTTTTTAATATGTCATTATTACATTCCTTAAATTTTTCGCATATATATCCTAAAAAATATTATGATTTTTGAATGAATTAAATCTTGAATGAAGCAACCGGTTCCAAAATGGAAAGGAATTAAAACTAAATGCATATGATCCACAAATAAAATAGAAGGAAATACAAGAAAAAATAAATAATCCATGAAATATAAAGCTTTTGAGGTATTAAAATATTAATATATAATATAATACTAAGATGGAAAGACTGGATTTCTTTAATATGTCATTATTACATTCTCTTCCTTTTTCTCATATATCAAAAATATTATGATTTTTGAATGAATTGAATCTTTATCCCCATTTATATATAAATGGCATAAGTATTTGCTTTCTATAAGATCCTGTATTATCAGTCCCTAAAATTATAGGATTACAAAAAAAAAATTACATTATTATTAATTTGATTGGATTATCTCGATAGATTGGGAACCCAAAGCAACCAGTTCCAAAATGGCCAGGAAACAACAACTTAAGAATAAAATGGAAGGAATTACAAGAAAATGGAAATAGTCCATGAAATAGAAAGCTTTTTTGAGGCATTAAAATATTAATAAACAATATAAATACTAAAAGGAAATGACTGATTATCTTTTCTATGTCATCATCACATTGTTTTTCTTTTTTCTCATATATACCGAAGAATATCAATATTTTTAATGAATTCAATCTTTACCCTCCTTTATTTATAAATGGCTTAAATATTCACTTTCTATAAGATCCTGTATTAACAGTTCGTAAACTTTCAGGATTACAGAAAATTGACTAACTTGATTATAATTTTAAAAGGATTACTCAGATAAAGGACTCGAAGCAACAGGTTCCAAAATGGCCAGAAAATAACAACTAAATTCTTATGACCCACGAATAAAATTGAAGAAATTCCAAGAAAATTGTAGAGGTCTATGAAGTAAAAAGCTATGTCGAGGCATTGAACTGTTAATAAATATTGTAATACTAAGATGGAATGACTGGATTGTCTTTTATGTCATTATTACATTATATTTCTTTTCCCATATATCATTAGAAATATTATGATTTTTGAGGGAATTGAATTTTTATTCTCACTTATTTATAAATGGCTTAAGTACTTGTTTTCTGCAATTTCCTGTTTTATCATTCTCTAAAATTACAGGATTACAAAAAATTAAATCCCATTCTTATGAATTTCATTGGATTATCTCGATAGATTAGGAACCTGAAGCAACCGGTACCAAAATGTCCAGAAAATAGCAGCTAAATGTTCATGATCCACGAATAATATTGAAGGAATTACAAGAAAAAGGAAATAGTCCATAAAATAGAAATCTATTTTGAGGCATTAAAATATTAATAAACACTATAATACTAAAATGGAATGACTGGATATTTTTATATGACATTATTACATTCTTTTCCTTTTTTCTCATATATATACCCAAAAATATTATGATTTTTGAATGAATTGAATCTTTATCCCCATTTATTTATAAATGGCATAAGTATTTGCCTTCCATAAGATACTGTATTACCAGTGCATAAACTTATAGGATTAGAGAAAATTAACTAACTTGATTATGAATTTGAAAGGATTACCCATAGATTAGGGACCCAAAGTAACCGGTTTCAAAATGGTCAGGAAATAACAACTAAATGCTGATGATCCTCGAATAAAATGGAAGAAATTCCAAGAAAAAGGTAAAAGTCTATGAAATAAAAAGCCATTTAGAAGAATTAATATAAATAAATATTATAATAAGATGGAATGACTGAATTTTCTTTTATATGTCATTATTACATTATTTTCCTTTTCTCATATATCCCTAAAAATATTATGATTTTTGAATGAATTGAAGCTTTAACATCACATATTTATAAATGGCTTATGTATTCGCTTTCTATAGGATTCTGTGTTACCAATCCATAAACTTATAGGATTACAGAAATTAACTACCTTGGTTATGAATTTGATAGGATTTCCCCGATAGATTAGGGACCCGAAGTTACCTGTTCCACAATGGCCAGAAAATAACAATAACTAAATCCACATGATCCACGAATAAAGGTGAAGGAATTACGAGAAAAAGGAAATAGTCCATGAAATAGAAAGCTATTTGAGGCATTAAAATATTAATAAACACTATAATACTTAGATGGAATGACTGGATTTTTTATACTTCAATGTTACATTCTTTTCCTTTTTCTCATTCATCATGAAGAATATTTAGATTTTTGAATGAATTGAATAAATTGAATCTTTATTCCCATTGATTTATAAATGGCTTAAGTATTCACTTTCTATAAGATCCTGTATTAACAGTCCGTAAACTTATACAGAAAATTAACTAACTTGATTATGAATTTGAAAGGATTACCCAGATAGAGAAGGGACCCTAAGGAACCGGTTCTAAACTGGACAGGAAATAAGAAATAAATGCTTATGATCCAAGAATAAAATGGATGTAATTCTAAAAAAATGGTAGTCTTCTATGAAATTAAAAGCTATTTCGAGGCATTAAAATATTAATATATATTGTAATACTAAGATGGAATGACTGGATTTTCTTTTATGTCATTATTACATTCTTTTTCTTTTTTCATATATCTCTAAAAATATTATCATTTTTGAATGAATTGAATCTTTATCCTAACTTATTTATAAAAGGCTCAAGTATTCTTTTTCTATAATATCCTGTTTTATCAGTCTCTAAAATTATAGTATTACAAAAAGTTAAATCCTATATTTATGAATTTGACTGAATTATCTCGATAGATTGAAACCCGAAGTAGATGGTACCAAAATGACCAGAAAATAGCAATTAAATCCACATGCTCCACGTAAAAAATTGAATTAATTAGAAAAAAGAAAATAGTCCATCTAATAGAAAGCTATTTTGAGGCATTGAAATATTAATAAACCCTATAATACTGAGATGGAATGACTTGGTTTCTTTTATATGTCATTATTACATTTTTTTCCCTTTTCTCATGCATCCAAAATAATATCTTGATTTTTGAATGAATTGAATGAATTGAATCTCCCATTTATTTATAAATGGCTTAAGTATTCACCTTCTATAAGATCCTGTATTAACAGTTCAGTATTAAACTTACAGGTCCTGTATTAAACTTAAAGAATTACAGAAATTTAACTAACTTGATTATGAATTTGAAAGGATTATAGAGATATATTAGGGAGCAGAAGTAACCGGTTTTAAAATGGAAAGCAAATAACAACTATATGCTCATGATCCATAAATAAAATGGAAGAAATTCCAAGAAAATGGTAAAAGTCTATGAAATAAGAAGCCGTTTAGAAGAATTAATATAAATAAATATTATAATGCTAAGACAAGGTACTGATTTTCTTTTATATATCATTATTGTATTGATTTCATTTTTTAATACATCCCGAAAAACATCAAGGTTCTTGAATGAGTTAAATTTTTATCGCTCGCTTTATAAATTGCTTTAGTATTTGCTTTCTATAACAGTATTTTACTAGTCTGCAGAAACGTAAATCACTGCAAAATGAAAATTTCAAGATAATAATAATAATAATAATAATAATAGTGATAATAATAATAAAAATATCCTGAAAGGGAGGGATAACAAAAAAGGAGTTGGGCAAGAAATTTTTCACTTTAATAAATTTGATAAAACATTGAAAATTTTATACTACTTCATAGATCATAAATATTTTATTTCAATTTATTACTCTAGAATGGAGAATTTGTAGTGGAGCACATGAAACTATAATAGTTAATCAAATTTTATCGGCTATGAAACTTTATGAAAGTCTAGTGTACACTCAGTTAAATTGAGCAACAGAACTGTTTTGTAAATACAGATTTCTTAGAAATTCTTTCTGTCTGGATAATAAAATTTAATTCCTTTTCTGAGTTGAGTTTTCATTCTGTAAAAGTGTAATTTATCATAATATGGCTTTGAAGAAACTGTAAGTATAAAGAGATTCCAAATTTTATCGATTGTTTTGAAAATTTAGCGTTGATGGATCTGGTAGCTTTATGTTGTAAAATTGTGAACGGCTCAATAATTTATATAAATGAAAAAAAATATTTAGTAAACTGTTTAACTTGCATTCATTTTTAATAATATAAAACCATTAATTATCTATAATTTACAAAGAAAATTAAGAAACAATTCAAGAAACTAACAATAAGGTTTGGTTTGGTTTGGAGCGCTACGTTCTACTGTTTTGCACACGAGGGCTAATGAGACCGGGACCTACAGCTTAAAGCCGATTCCGAACGGCTACAAACATCCATGCCTGCAGCGGGATTCGAACCCACAAACTCCAGCTCCGAAGAGCAGCGCTCTACCATTCGGCCATCGTTCGGCCAAAAAAAAAAAAAAAAAAAAACCAAACAATAAGAAATGTTTCTTATTTTTGACAGTTTTCTGATTGTGCACAATATTCCAGTTAATCATATATATCATATATATATATATATATATATATATATATATATATATATATATATATATATATATATATATATATATATATATATATATATATGTATATATGTATATATATGTATATATATGTATATATATATATATATATATATATATATATATATATATATATATATATATATATATATATATATATATATATATATATATATATATATATATATATATATATATATATGTATATATATATATATATATATATGTATATATATATGTATATATATATACATATATATATATACATATATACATATATATATATATATATATATATATATATATATATATATATATATATATATATATATATATATATATATATATATATATATATATATATATATATATATATATATATATATATATATATATATATATATATATATATATATATATACATATATATATATATATAATATAATATACTATATATATATATATACATATACATAGACTAAGGGGACATACACTTTCTTTCGTGTCTTTCCGAGTGTTGAACAGTTTCTAAATTCTTCTACCGATAACACTATCACTCCTATTTACAACCCTGAAATAATTGTTTATCTGAGGAAACTCAAAAACAATAAAGCACCTGGTGTTGATAATATCTCCACTAATATGCTTATTTCTCATCCAGCTAATATATTATTTCCCTTACCTTTATACTTAATATCTTACTCAACATAAATTAATTCACCAAAGTGATAAAACGAAAAAAATCTACCTCTCTTACTTTAAATACTTTGATAAAAAGAAAACTAATGAAGTTTAAATAGGTTTTCAAAGATTCATTTCAAGATTGTATTTTATATAAATCATAATAACTCTAAATTAGTAATAAACTGTCTTTTGTTTTGGTATATAAACCATTTCACAAATAAAAACATAACTAGTTCAGTGAACACTTTAGTCTTTTAACTGTAACGGATAATTAATAAAATGAAAAAAAAATCTACCTCTCTTACTTTAAATACTTTGACAAAAAAAATGAAGTTTAAAATAGGTTTTCAAAGATTCATTTCAAGATTGCATTTTATATAAATCATAATAACTCTAAATTAGTAATAAACTGTCTTCTGTTACTGTACGTAAACTATTTCACAAATAAAAAACATAATTCAGAGAACACTTATTATTTGAACTGTAATGGGTAATTAATAAAATGAAAGAAGTCTACTCTCTTACTTTAAGTACTTTGATAAAAAATGAAAAAAAAATGAAGCTTAAAATAGGTTTTCAAAGATTCATTTCAAGATTGCCTTGTATATAAATCATAATAACTCTAAATTAGTAATAAACTGTCTTCTGTTACTGTATGTAAACAATTTCACAAATAAAAAACATAGATCAGTGAACACTTTGGTATTTGAACTGTAACAGATAATTAATAAAATGAAAAAAAATATACTTCTCTTACTTTAAATACTTTGACAAAAAAAATGAAGTTTAAAGCAGGTTTTCAAAGATTCAAGATTCCGTTTTATATAAATTATAACTCTAAATTAGTAGTAACCTGTCTTCTGTTACTGTACGTAAACTATTTCACAAATAAAAAACATAATTCAGAGAACACTTATTATTTGAACTGTAATGGGTAATTAATAAAATGAAAAAAAATCTACCCCTCTTACTTTAAATACTTTGACAAAAAGAGAAAAAAAATTAAGTTTAAAATAGGTTTTCAAAGATTCATTTCAAGATTGCGTTTTATATAAATCATAATAACTCTAAATTAGTAGTAAACTGTCTTCTGTTACTGTATGTAAACAATTTCACAAATAAAAAACATAACTCAATGACCACTTTAGTATTTGAACTGTAATGGATAATTAATAAAATGAAAGAAGTCTACATCTCTTACTTTAAATACACTCAGTGACCACTTCAGTATTTGAACTGTAATGGATAATTAATAAAATGAAAGAAGTCTACCTCTCCTACTTTAAATACACTCAGTGACCACTTTAGTATTTGAACTGTAATGGATAATTAATAAAATGAAAGAAGTCTACCTCTCTTACTTTAAATACTTTGAATAAAAAAGAAAAAAATGAAGTTTAAAATAGGTTTTCAAAGATTCATTTCAAGATTGCCTTGTATATAAATCATAATAACTCTAAATTAGTAGTAAACTGTCTTCTGTTACTGTATGTAAACAATTTCACAAATAAAAAACATAACTCAGTGAAGACTTTAACATTTGAACTGTAACGGATAATTAATAAAATAAAAAAATCTACCTCTATTACTTTAAATACACTCATACTTTAGTAAAAAAAATGAAGTTAAGAAAATAAAAAGTCTATTTCACAAATGAAAAACATAACTCAGTGACCACTTTAGTATTTGAACTGTAACGGATAATTAATAAAATGAAAAAAATCTACCTCTCTTACTTTAAATACTTTGATAGAAAAGAAAAAAAAATGAAGTTTAAAATAGGTTTTCAAAGATTCATTTCAAGATTGCGTTTTATATAAATCATAATAACTCTAAATTAGTAGTAAACTGTCTTCTGTATGCAGATAATTTCACAAATAAAAAACATAACTCAGTGAACACTTTGGTCTTTGAACTGTAACGGATAATTAATAAAATGAAAAAAATCTACCTCTCTTACTTTTAATACTTTGAAAAAAAATGAAGTTTAAAATAGGTTTTCAAAGATTCATTTCAAGATTCCGTTTCTATGCTCAAGAATAAAAAAAAATGCTTTGAGCTCACGAAGTTATTTTCCGAGTTACACAAAAAGAAAAAAGGAATCGCATACCTAAAAATAGTTCATTCTATTTTCAAAAAGAAACTTTATTCATCTTAGGAAATCTTTGTGTAATACCAAATACATCAGTCAGTTTTCCTCACTTTCAACTTTTCTTTACTTAGAATAACTATAAGTAATGTTTCCTCACTATAGTATTTTTTCTTTTTGCTCAAAAGTCCGTAACACAATAAAATTTGAATCAAACAAAGAGAGTTGCTCATTTTTAGAAAGGAAAGGTAGGCATTTTTTACGGCTTTGCATACATTTATAAAAGCAACATAAAAAACTTTTAAAAAATAAATCACTTTCCTGAAAAAAGTTTACAGTCAGTCAAAATCACATCATCTAAATCGAGTTAAACTCTGTTTCTCAGAGAAAAGAAAAAAAGAGAGTAGTAAATTTTTTGATTCGTCGACTTTTTTTAAAAGTTAAAGTTTTCATAAGAACCTCATAAGTGACTGTAAAAAAGAAGGAAGTTTAAAAGAAATTTGACGTTTTCAATTCTACAATTGGAGAATGTATTGAAAAGGTACTTTCAGTAAGAGAAATAGAGAGAAAACACTTCCTCATATATTTCGCAGACTTTTTATACTACGGTATTTTATTTATTTTGTTTAAGACTGTGACAGGTATTATATGGGAAGTAATCTCCATTTTTCTAAAGCGGCGTATTTTTAGGAGTGTTAGCGCTTCAGGCAGTAGCAGAGTTTTGTAGGAATGCTTAATATCTTCCTCCTACGCTTTTAATTAGAGGAGTTTTATATCAGGGGAAATTACTTGATACGAAAGATAATGATTTCTGTTCTTAAGGGCATTAATTTGCTAAAGCAGATTATTCTAAACATAATCTTCGTCCTCTTTAGACCAATTTAGAAATTTTTGGCTATCACTAGTGAATCTAACTAATTGCAAGTATCATGCATGTTAAGGTATATCTTATCACTGAAGAACCGCATGGAGTGAGTATTGATTGAGCTGTATAGTGTTGATGTATAAAGGGTTTATACAGTACGAAAGTTTGGATTAAGGAAGAAATTTTTGGATATAGAGGTTTACATTTTTCGATCAAAGATTAATGGGATTTTTAGGTTTAGAAATTTATTTTTGAATTAGAATTTTTATTTGAAACTGGATTATTCAGTGAATGATTTCCTCCAAAATGGACTAATTTATAAATTTGTGGCTAACTCTGTGTATCTTACTGCAAACCACATGTATTTTAAGGTAATATGTATTATACAAATACCATGACAATTGCTTATTAAGGTTTTGTTTATATACTAAACGTACATTGAGTACAAAACTTTTGATTAAGGAAGACATTTTTCGAAGTTTAATCGTATTTTTAGGTTTAAAAACTTATTTTTGATTTAGAAATTTTATTTGGAGTGTAATTATTCATTGCATAATATCCTTCTCTTTAGGACAATTTATAAATGTTTGGCAATTCCAGTGAATCTTACTGAGAAGCACATGCATTTTAATGTAAGGCGTATCATACAAATACTGTTACAAATGCATATTAAGGTTTATAATGCTTGTATATTGAACATACATTGATACAAAACTTTTGATTAAGAGAGAAATTTTTGGAAATAGAAGTTTACATTTTTCGATCGAAATTTAATGGGATTTTTAGGTTTAGAAATTTATTTTTGAATTAGAAATTTTAATTTAAACTGGATTATTCAGTGCATGGTTTTATCCACCATGGAACAATTTATAAATTTTTGGCTATCTCTGTGAATCTGACTGCAAATCACATGTATTTTAAGGTAAACATTATTATACAAATACCGTGATAATTACATATTAAGGCTTACAATGTTCATATACTAAACGTACATTGAGTACAAAACTTTTTATTAAAGAAGACATTTTTCGATCGACGTTTATTGGGATTTTTAGGTTTAGAGATTTATTTTTGAACTAGAAATTTTATTTGAGACTGGATTATTTAGTGCCTGGTTTCCTCCACCATTTATAAATTTTTGGCTATCCCTCTGAATCTTACTGCAAACCACATGTATTTTAAGATAAATTGTATTATACAAATACCGTGGCAATTATATATTAATGCTTACATTGTTTATATAATAAACGTGCATTGAGTACAAAACTTTTGATTAAGGAAGATATTTTTAGATTTATGTTTAATGGGATTTTTTGGTTTAGAAATTTATTTTTGAATTAGCAATTTTATTTGAAACTGGATTATTCAATGCATTATTTCCTCCACCACGGACTAATTTATAATTTTTTGGCTATCTCTGTGAATCTTACTGCAAACCACACGTATTTTAAAGTAAAGTGTATTATACAAATACCGTGATAATTACATATTAAGGCTTACAATGTTCATATACTAAACGTACATTGAGTACAAAACTTTTTATTAAAGAAGACATTTTTCGATCGACGTTTATTGGGATTTTTAGGTTTAGAGATTTATTTTTGAACTAGAAATTTTATTTGAGACTGGATTATTTAGTGCCTGGTTTCCTCTATCATGGATCAATTGATAAATTTTTGGCTATCGCTGTGAATCTTACTGCAAACCACAAGTAATTTAAATTAAAGTGTATTATACAAATACCGTGACAATTACACAATGCTTACAATGTTTATATACTAAAAGTGCATTGAGTACAAAACATTTGATTAAGGAAGATATTTTTCGATCTATGTTTAATGAGATTTTTTGGTTTAAAAATTTATTTTTGAATTAGAAATTTTATTTGAAACTGGATTATTCAGTGCATGATTTCCTCCACCATTTATAAATTTTTGGCTATCTCTGTGAATCTTACTGCAAACCACACGTATTTTAAAGTAAAGTGTATTATACAAATTCCGTGACATAATTGCATATTAAGGTTTACAATGCTTATATACTAATAGTGAATTGAGTACAAAACTTTTGATTAAGGAAGACATTTATCGATCTATGTTTAATTTGATTTATAGGTTTAGAAATATATTTTTGAATTAGAAATTTTTTTTTTGGGTGTAATTATTCAGTGCATAATTTCCTTGTCCTTGGGGTAATTTATAAATTTTTGACTACCTCTGGGAATCTGACTGCAAACCACATGCATTTTAAAGTAAAGCGTATCATACAAATACTGTTAGAAATGCATATTAAGGCTTATAATGCTTATATATTGAACTTACATTGAGTACAAAACTTATGATTAAGGAAGAAATTTTTGGATAAAGAAATTTCCTTTGGAAAGAAAAAATCAAAAGAATTTTCAAATTTCGGACTTATTTCAAATTTGAAATTTTGTTTAAAATGGATTATTTAACTCATAATCTTACTCCTACTAAGCCAATTTATAAATTTTTGGCTATAGCTAGGAATCTTACAGTAAACTACAAGCATTTTAAGGTAAAAAAAATCAGTCAAATGCTGTATCGATTGAAGTTTAAATGCATAATGGTGTTATATTGAATATAATAGAGTACAAAAGTTTTTATTAAGGTATTTTTAATAATAAGGCCTAGCATTTTTTAATTCCACAATGAATATTTTAAAAGTGAATTATTATATACTCCTGATAATAAAGCATGCATAAAATTTAATCAGTTCAAATATTAAAAACTTTTCTTATTAGTGAATATTTATAATTTTAAACATTATATAATGTCTTTTATTCAAAATTAAAAACTTAGTTATGAAATATATTTTTAGTTCTACATGTAAACATAGTATTTTAGAGGGTATTTTTACAACAGATATAGCTGTTCGTTTTTATTTAGTCCATGTATCCACCGAAAAAGTAAACTCCTGTGAAAGGATAAGAAAATCATCAAATGTTGATTTAAGTGATAAAATTATAAATAAAAATAAATACTCAAAGACTTTTGAAATTCTTTATATGATTACCTTTTCCCTACCCTAAAAAGAAAAAATCATTTTGATCTAACTTAAAAATATTACGAACTATATTTTATCTGTCCATGAAAAGAGATGCTAGACAGATTAAGTATAACAGATTTAAATACAAATTTTAAACATTCTACTGCTAAATGTTTTTGATTTAATCGCGGCAGCGTTAATATTTGTTATATAACACTTTTTCGCTGTACATTGATTTCAATTTATGGTATTTAATTACTGTTACAACAAAAGTTTGGCAGGCAGTTCGGATATCTCCAATACTAAATAAAAAAATTTCTATTCATAATCAATTTTGATACATACATTTGATATGTGCATTTTGATATGCACGTACATATAAATGTATACACGTCATGGCGAAACTAATCAAAAACCATTCAAGCATGTTCAATATATATATATATTTAAAGTTTCAAAGTCAAAGTTTACTTGTAAGGAAGTCAGGCTAAATCCCAGTTCAGGGATTCCACCGAACCTAGTTCAGTGGGCACGCCAAGCGTGGGTGATTTCGCCAAATTCTAGAACCCAGATTTCTGGCAAACCTTGCTCTATTTTTTATTTTCAATTTTTTTTTAAAAATTTGTATTCATCATTCTTTTTTTTTTGGTTCAAAATATGCTTTGAAATTGGGTATAAACTTAATACAAAACGAAGCCCAAATTGTAAACATTACTTGGGCGACAATTTGGCGATCAATTGTACAAAAATAGAGCCAAAAACATGGCGGCTGGTACTAGGAACTTGTATTCTACCGAAAATCCAAACGTAATGATTAGATTAGAAAAAATGCATTAATGCCAGATCAAATTCCGTGTTTCCATGGAAATCTGATTTGAAGGCTGAAATTGTTTGCTATTACAAAATTTTCTTTACTTCTTACAAGGAAGTAAAAATAAAGCAATAATAAAAGAAGTACAGCATTAAAAGTCTGCAGTATATATTAAAAATAATATTTTGTCTAGCTTTCGTATATTTTCCTCATAAACGTCTGAGTCTAACATAAAGTAGCAAATCAAATGGGTTGCAACTATTTCTTCATTAACTCTTAGCAATGGGATCCGGAAACTCGTCGACTTGATTTACTAATCGATTTACCTCTTCGCGTACAATTCTACGGATAAGAGACACTAAATCTGTCTCTTCCTCCATGGTTGCAACTGGTACGACGTTTGGTAGTCTCTCAAATTTTCGGCCAATTCTTTTTTGCCTCATGTCCTCAATGTAGTTACACCACTTGATAAAGTCAGCTGTAGTCTTCACTTCTTTCATTAAGAGCACTTGGTACATATCTTCAGCCACTCCTTTCATTAAGTGAGATACTTTCTCGTTGTCGGACATTGAAGGATTGACTTCTTGACAAAGCCCTAATACACTCTGAATGTAGGACTGAGTACTCTCTCCTGCCCTTTGAGCTCTACATTTTAGTTGTTCTTCGGCCTTTTTTGTGTACTTGAGACGATCGCCCAAAAGTTCATTTAAACCCCTCTTGAATGCGTCCCAGGAGTCCAAGGTATCTTCATTATTTATGTACCACTGTTTGGCCGTACCGTCTAGGAAAAAATAGACGTTTGCAAGACACATCATTTCATCCCATTTGTTGAACTTTGCCACTCGATCGTATTCAGCAAGCCATTTCCGAGGGTCATCTCCAGGCTCCCCACGGAAGGTTGAAGGGTTTCTTAGGGGCGGGTAGGTAGGAGTTACCACGACAGGCTTTGTATCTTCGGGCATTATTTGCTTCTTTCTTTTTTCTGGGTCGTACAGGCCAAATTCCGGAGGTAATCCTCTTAAACGGAGACTTCTGCGAACACTGTCAGAGTTATCCACAATGGCGAAATCGGTACCCGGCGCCTCCACCAAATTTGTCACGAAGATTTGAATGAACACACCGTTTAACTTAACAGAACAATTTATTGAAGCTAAGTAGCAACTCGCAACCTTACAGGATCGAGAAGTTGCCTACAACTAGTGGGTATCAGCTTTTATACCCGAACAGAATATTCGAGAAATAAATAATTTACATATTAAAGAAAGATCTAGAAAGTTCAAGAACATAAGGAAACATAAGGAAACAATAAATAACATTTTTAAATTAAAAATCCGTACTATGGATAAACAGCCACGGCAAGGATCGAACCCACAATCTTCGGGTCTGGATCGCGTGCTTTGACCATTCGGCCACTTAGCTCGTTGGCTCAGCTTCTGCGGCAATATATATATATATATATATATATATATGTGTGTATATATATATATATATATACATATATATATATATATATATATATATATGTGTGTGTGTGTGTGTGTGTTAGGTCTAAAAAAGGGTAGTTGGAAATTATGCAAGTTAAAAACTATTCTAAAAAGAGAACTCTTTTATAATAATAAAATAAATGAAAAAGACCCACGCTCGCATAAGCTTTCAGGATAATCCGGTTAAGCGGAAGCATTTCTCAGAGATTTTATGAGCTTGCAAACAGATAAGTTGGATTTGTTGCGTAGGCATGGAGTGGTTAACACCTTCAAGCATAGCTCCGGGTCGAGTAATGAAAATGGCGCATGTTGCTTTCCTTAAGAACGATGAGTTTATAAAACTTATTATTATCAAGAAGACTGTTGTCCATTCGCCCTAACTCTGCACCACGACTTGTCATATATGTATATGTATATATATATATATATATATATATATATATATATATATATATATATATATATATATATATATATATATATATATATATATATATATATATATATATATATATATATCACATTTAGATATATAAATGTGATATCTTCGATTTAGTATGTCTTGGGTCACATTTTTAAAATTCTAATCCTTGAGGAAAAAATAATTCTCTTGTGAAATGCTTCTTGCGGCTCTATTTAAAAAAAGCCCAATATACGTATAGTAGAAAAATATGTAGATTTCATGTGTATGTCCTATTTCATGAAAAATCATGCAATGTCATCCTTCAGAAAAAACATGGAAAATATTTTGAAAATGGGAAATGGAAAAGAGATATCCCTATTGCAATCAAGAATTTGTATTCAAAAGCTTCTGTATGTTATGTTTTTTATGTTATACCAATGTATAAATATTCTCAAAAATAACACACCCACACACATGTGTGTATGTGTCTGTGTTTTTTAGAAGAAGCTTGACATATTTTTATTTTTAAGGTACAGTAGAACCTCTTTTTAACCACCCCACTATACAATGACCCCTTCGTTAGAACGACAATCTTAAAAAGTCCCAATTATTTTACCATGGGAATTTTGAATCATTACAACGACTCCAAGAATATTATTTTTCGTTAGAACGGCCTCCAAATTTAGTCCTCAGAACTCATGAGCAAGTGGGTTATTTCAAAATTATTGTACTGTGGTGCAACTTCAAGAAACCTGTACTCCCCTCTTTGTGTTTGCTTAAAGGAGGGGAGAGGCGTGACAAAAAGGGGAGTACTAAATCTTCAGTTATCTTTTGATGAGTTTGTTGCGGTAGACGAAACTTTACAGCGCTTCAGAGAAAATTTGAATGAGGACGATTTTATTGCCCGTGTTACCGGAAATGAAGAAATCTGCGATTCCGTCCAACCTTTTAAAAAAAAGTGAATGAAGCCTTCAATGCAATCAATGTCTTGCTTCAATATTTTGAAAGACAATTTAAATTCTGAAGATTTCCTTCAAAATATAACGAATATGGAATCAGTGATAATGAAAAATTCCCAAGTGAACTTGAAACAGGCGTCAATGAACTTTGTTTTTTTCAAAAATTTAGTAATGGAAATACAAATAAATAGAAGTGTATAATATATAAGTATAATATATATACAAGTATGAAATATATTTTTTTCTACTTATCACTTGCAAATTATCTCTTCCTTGTGAGCTGCCCTCCGAGAACGCATTCATGCTCAGAAGAAAAATAAAAAAAGTCGATAAGCGTGTAATATTACAATATTCGACTATTTTCTGCAATGTTATCAAAACCCAAAATTGCAATAAAAATTTTGATTATTTTTGTATTTTTGCAATTTTGTTGGCATGACAACATTCTAAATTGGGGTTCATGCATTATTTTTAATGCAAAAAACACAATTTAAAATTGATTTTTTCAGCCGGCCTTTTTTTTTCTTAAAAAAAACTGTGTATTAAGTGTTTAACATCAGTACAATTAAAAATCATTTATTTTTTAGGGTTTTATTCATTGCCTTTTACTTAAAAAACAATTTATTTTGCCCGCTGTGGGATTAGTTACTTATGCTAGTTTTTCTCCCTATTTCGGGTTTCTGAGGAAGTATGAGAATATGAACCTGTAAATGAATAGCTGTCAGTATGTATGTCTTTATTTTCCTTGTTATAACTCTTCTAAAAAGATTAGAAAAGTAACTGAAAATGTTTCTTTTGTGCAACATCGATGGTAAAACAATCGATACGTAAGCACAAGACTTCAAAAATAGACGCGACTTTTATCAAATTAACAAATGATAATAAATATATTTTTTGATCAAAGTATATTTTCTAAATATCAATTTTATAGTTTGTACTCTAAACTAAGTAATATTTATTAAATATGTTATACAAACAAATGTGTTTCGCAAACCGGTACGCTATTTATTGTATAAGTATAATGAATGCATATACAGATGAGGTATTCATAAACCGAATATATTACAACTCTAAACTTATAAGATATACAATGCACTTTATGTTAAGATATTTCCTCAGAAATGCAAAATACTAGATTGAATTCTAGAGAATATTAGCTGAAATATCTACTGTTGAATTACCAAATCATAGTCGTAATACGAAGTAGATGATACCTATTACGTAATTTTATTATCGTAATAGGATATATACGGGTTTAGGTTTAAGGCGATAATACTTATTTCAATAATGTAAGACTCAGGTGCATTCAGGCTAAAAGGTATTTTAATATTCTCTTCAAAACCAGACTTCCTCTGTAATGTCGAAGAAATATGGAATGTATATTAGAAGGTGATATACAATGAAGATCTTGGCGAAAGAATTTTTAATATGTGTAGTAATTTAATCTTGATTTTAAATAACTGTCGTGTAAAAGTTTGCATATGTCTGGTATTGTATTTGAATGAAATACAAATATTCAATAAATGGACGTGTTATTTAACACTCACAAGCACACACATATTTTGTGTGTGTATATGTTTATGCAGTGGCGTACGCAGAATTTATTCAAGGGGGGTTTTCATAATTTTCTGAAACTACTAAAAGAAATTCGAGTATGTAATAAATCATTATTATTATCAATTTAGACAGCTAGACAATTTTGACTTTTTATTTAGACAACATTGTTTAGTTAAATTTTGATTTGATTTTTTAAGTTTAAGAACTATTTTTTTATATAATAAGAGGTAAAATATTTTATTTTTATTAAAAAGTAGGAATTAATCAAGCCAGAAAAAACTACTCATATGTAACATCTACCTAAATAATAACAGTATAAATGTGAATATTCTACAGAAAAACAATGAATTTGACCAAAAAATTAAAAAAATAATTTACCAACAAATAGGAAATGCAACCAGTATACAAATACGCTAAAAATTTATTGATTTATACAGTAATATCCAAAGGACGGTTTTTTTTTGGCAAGTTCGTTTAAAATGTCTTCTACAGCTAAGGAGCCAAACGATGGCCGAATGGTTAGGGCACTGACCTTCGGAACCGGAGTTCGTGGGTTCGAGTCCCACTGAGGCATGTATGTTCGTAGCCGTTCAGAATTGGCTTTAAACAGTAGGTCCCGGTCTCATTAGCCCTCGTGTAGCAAAAAGTAGACCGTAGTGCTCCCAACCAACCAACCATCTACAGCTAAGGTAAATTGTCTATGAATATTTAAGAGCGCCAATCCATTCATTCTATTTTTACCCAAATAAATATTGCGTAAATAAGTCTTTAAAAGGTGTAGAGTAGAAAAGGATATTTCGTTTGCACTCATTGAAACAGGTAGAACGACCAATATTTCTAGGAGTTCGAAAATGCTTGGAGAAAAAATTCTAAAAAATAATAGCCCGCATAATTTCTACTAAAACTTTTATTTTTGCCATTTTATCTGATCTCAAGGAGGGGAGTTAAATCCCTACCCCCCTTATGTACGCCCCTGTGTGTATGTATGTATGTTTATATATATACAGGGTGTTCATAACTACTCTTCCTTAATTTAAAGTTGTCTATAGTCGAAACTATTGTTCAGAAAGTTAGGAGTGTTGTATAAGACATAAAGATAAGTGGAGAATTTGTTTGAGAAAACAAAACAAAAAAACATTAGTTTAAAATTTCACTACTAGAGTTCATTTTTTTGATAATTACGCATTTAACCAACATTTACTATTGTTAAAATGATTTATAGCAACAAGAAATGTTCAAAATGACGGCGTTCATTTTGAACTACTATTTGAAAGTGTAAAATCACTGTCATCGTTTGAAAGCATTCTGCGGCGATACTAACGGTTTTGGAAGGGTTATTACACCTGAAATGGTCTGGTATGAAGCTCCTGTAATAGAGTTTCGGTAGATGTAGGTTTCTAGAGAGGTACTCATCTATGAGTAACAGGTGTTAATTTGTGGCAATATAGTCTTACATTTTTCAGCGACTATCCACTCTTGTCTAAAACGTATTTTGCCCAATCGACCAGCTTAGATTTTTGTTCAACTTTTCACAGTTTTGTATAGGCTGTTTTAACCCTCGACACAGTCAACCTTAAAACACATCCAAATTCATCTGCTCTACACAAAGGTACTTTTAGTGATGTGTATTTTCCGTCCCATAAGAATTCGGTTCTTCAGTGGTCAGTGATTAGCCCACTTCGATACATATTTGTTGACCATTTTCACTTCAGTGGTCAATGATTAGCTCACTTCGAACCATATTTGCTGAGCATATTCACTTCAGTGGTCAATGATTAGCCCACTTCGATACAAATTTTGAGCATCTTCACTTTTATCGAATGGAGCCTCATCGACTAGTACAGATTTAGACAATCTGCGATTCTGGTCAGTTTGACCTACCGGCGCAACCTTTTCTGTATTCATTCCTCGGCTGTATCTATTTATTACGATTCGACACTTTCCCTTGCCATAACCGATTATAAGTTCATTTTTCGTTTATTCAAAATGTGTCCACTGTATAACCAACTTATATCTATTTAAGGATTTTTTGTGTTTTACGGAACCTCTGTATCTTTCTGCCTTGTTTCGTTTTCAACATATTGTGTAGGAACACTTAGTTCTTCCCTTTTCCCTCTGTACCTCTGTGTGTGATATCATTTTAAATGAACTTAAACGTAATACTTTAAGTATAACCAACAAGGAATACAGTACTTTAACGTCTTTCAATGAAAATTCATTTCTCCAAATAGAAACTATAGTTTTACCATATTTAAACTAACGCATTAAGACTTCGTACACGTTAGCACCATAAACATTCTACTAAATCTTTATTTGAAATTGAACAGTTTAGATGAAAAGGAATATAGATCGAAGCAGGGAAATAAAATGCTTTTTTTAGAAAACTGTGTTATTTATGAGGGCGAGATAAACTCAAGATCTTAAACACATCAAAAAGTCTAATGCTTAGCAGCATGGTTTTAAAGGGGGTGGGGAAAGAATCTTAAGTACTGGTTTAATCTTGCAGTTATGTGTAAACGGCTGATGGGAGGAACGAAATTTACGGAAAGTGCCATTCATTACAAGAACACTTCGCACTAACTCATCATATATTTAGCTAAAGATCTCGAGCCTTAAAATTATGGTGTCAAGTTTCGTGTAATGACCTTCTCCATTTATTATTTAAGCGATCTTCTCGCTGCAAGATTTTATTTTTCACACTTGCGATAAAGTGTTACATTTTTCTTATTTATTATATAAATAACAAATTACGCGGGACTCATAAAACGCATTTAGATGTGTTTCACGGGATATTTTGTACATTTTAGGATAATATTAGAAAAGTTGAATAAGGATTTATGTAAGCCACGCTGAGTTTTGTAACTATAAGAATATATTTCGGGATGAAATGTTTTCCAGGTACTTAAATACGACAGTATAGGTAACGTTACTTATTTATTGTATATGTACAACCTATGCTTGTAAATTTTGTTTGGGAGGCAGTATACTTTCAAAATAAATTTATCTTACTTTTTAAGCATTTGAATTGGAACATTAGAATGTTAATAATAGTACAAGTGCTTTTATACGGGTATTTTCTATACTATCTGCAAAAATACAGTGATAACGCTTACCTCTAACCTTCCCCCTCTGGACCACGAGTGACTTCAAGATACGCCAAGATATAATTGCTCAACACATCATCACAAAGCTCCTTATATTTACTTGTATTAAGGTGAGACCGACTGAGCGTCTAGGCCAGCCGCATGTATAAGTGTAGTACTCGTGAGAAAATACAAAATAAAAAAAAAAACTAATTCCTCCCACTGAATTTTATTTTAAATATAAATAAAGGTGTATATAGGAAATAAAATACTAATTAGGCCATTATGTCAAAGGAACCACACTCGGTTGAAGATATGAACAAAATGGCGTCTTGGTGTAAAAAGGAAAATGGTGTAAGAACTGGTGCAGAAGAAATTAAGCTCCACACTCCTTTTTCCTTGCTCTCTCTCTCTCTCTCTGAGGGGGGGGGGTGTCCTCAGATCTCCCGAAAAATTTCGTTGGACAGTGTTACCAGGGCCGAAGATGGCTACTCTGTGGTTAACAACCCCTCTTGACCAATGGGGTCGAAGGAGGGTCACTCACTTCGCTTTCGCCTCTAGGTCAGTTTCGCTCTGGTGTTGTTGAACTCTAACTGTTTGTTACAACCTACTTACGGTAGGAATCCGACAGTCATCAGGAAATCCCTCTGCCTCTATTCGCCAGTTTTTTATGCAATATTCTTTCCAATGAATTTAAATATATGTGTTATAATTTATGTGTAACTAATGAAGAATGCACCAGTAATTCTTTGTCTTTCTTTTTACATTTAATCATTAATTCCTAATGAGGTTTTATGGTCTAGGTTTCAATTTTTCTTTAGATTTTTACCCCTGAGGCTAATGCGATGTTTCAGTTGGGCATTTTTTGAGCAATCGGAATCAAGGAAATTCTACAGGGTGGTCCAAATTTCCTTCGCAATGACTCTCGAATCATGGTTACGAAGCCCCCAGGACTGAGACTGTTGCAGTCCTTAAATTTTCCGGTCTCCATCCTAAAGAGAAACGAGCTAAATTCATCGAATTTAATTCTCCCTCTTTTTAGCCCGTGTGGTTTATGCTATTCTCATTAACTCCGGTGTCAAAAGGACAGCTAGATGATTCAATAGTAATCGAAATTCTTCTGACGACAGCTACTGCTTTGCATTCGCACGCCAGTCGCGCCTACGACGTTTCGGTTAATTTGAAGGTGTCTCGCGGAGTGGGATGGACCAATACTTGATCTGCCCACCTCCACTGGGAGAAGCCTGGAGGGCTTCATGGCAAATGGACACAGATCGATGATAGATTGTCTTTTGAAGAAAGATTTAATACATTTCTCAAAATAGCAATTACGGTTTTATTATATTTACACTAAAGTATTAGAATTTTACACATGTGAGCATGATATTACTACTAAAACTTTATTTGAAATTAGGTACTTTAGATTAATAGGTATATAAACTCTTTAGGGAAATAAAATGCTTTTTTAAGAAAACAATGTTATTTATGTTGGCGAGATAAACTCAAGATTTTAAACACATCTAAAAGTTTATTGCTTAGATACACGGTCTTAAAGGGGTGTGGAAAGAATCTTAAGTACTGGTTTAATCTTGCAGTTATGTGTAAACGACTGGAGGGAGGAACGAAATTTACGGGAAGTGCCATTCATTATAAGAACACATCGCACTAACTCATCACATATTTAGCTAAAGATCTCGTGCCTTAAAATTATGGTGTCAAATTTCGTGTAATGACCTTCTCCATTTATTATTTAAGTGTTCTTCTCCATGGAAGATTTTATTTATCACACTTGGGATAAACTGTTACATTTTTCTTGTTTATAACATAAATAATAAATTACGCGGGACTCATAAAACGCATTTAGATGTATTTTCATGCGATATTGTGTGCATTTTAGAATATTATGAGCCAAATTAAATAAGGATTTATACAAGCATTGTTGAGTTTTGTAACTCTAATCTTATATTTTAAGACGAAGTGTTTCAAGTTACTTAAGCCGAATTCAACAGTATAGGTAATGTTGCTTATTTATTGTAATTGTAAAATATATGGTATTGTGAATTCTATATTTAAGAAAACGATGAACTTTTAAAACAAATTTACTTTATTTTAAATCGCTTTAACTTAACTTCACTTGTCTGCCAGTTCGCTTTTTATTTTAATATTTGCTTAACTATCTTCCTGATTAGATAAAGATATGAAATTTTGTGTGTAGGTTTGATTCCTAGGAGAATACAATATTAAATCATAAAAAATAGATTAAACAAAAAATAAAACAGTTTGGTAAAGGCAAAATGCTGTTCAGCATACTTGGAATCTTAGTTGCTGAGTTACCTCTCGTGTTGTAAAAATGTAGATTGTAGTGCTTCCAACCATCCAAAGAACCAACCTAGTTGCAGAGAATTTAAGCTAGTATCGTCATCTATCGTCGTAACTAAAAACTAAAACAAAATTTTTACTTTGTATTGCATTTTTACTCTTGTTAAAGGAAAGCAATTAAAAATAATTTTTAATATTTTTCTTGTTAATGAAACTATTTAGAATTTATATGTTACAAGCAGAGGTATCAGTGCTTTGAGGTAGGGTGATTTTCTACATAATATCTATATAACTGTAAACTTATATTAATGATATATACTTATATACCATTCTTTTGTCTTCTACTCCTCCATCGGACGACATCTTGTCCTTGAAGATCACAGCAGCAAAGCTGATGCAGTCCTGAATTACATCGTAATGCTTCCGAAATCCTCCGTATTTGGAGTTCAGCATGACTCTAAGATCTATATAATATCTATATAATTGTAAATTTATATTAAGGGTATATAATTATATATCATTCTGTCACCTTCTACCCTTTCATCGGAAGACATCTTGTCCTTGAAGACTACAACAGCAAAGCTGATGTAGTAGTGAATTACATCGTAATATTTCAAAAAACGTCCATATTGGGAGTCCAGAAAGGCCATAAGACCTATATAATATCTATATAACTGTAAACTTATATTAATGGTGTATACTCATATACCATTCTGTCGTCTTCTATTCCTTCATCGGACGACATCTTGTCCTTGAAGACCACAGGAGCAAAGCTGATGTAGTCCTGAATTACATTGTAATACTTCAAAAAACATCCGTATTTGGAGTCCAGCATGGCTCTATGATCTATATAATATCTATATAACTCTAAACTTATATTAATGGTATTACTCATATACCATTCTGTCGTCTTCTACTCCTTCTTGTACGACATCTTGTCCTTGAAGACCACAGGAGCAAAACTGATGTAGTCCTGAATTACCTCGTAATACTTCCAAAAACGTCCGTAGTTGGAGTCCATCATGGCCTTAAGTTGGTTAAAATGAGAAAGTGAGGGGAATGATAACTCTAGGGTTATCAAAATCCATCTCAGCAGAAATTATGGCCAAATCCATAGCAATGCAGAAAAGTATCTATCAAATGCAAGATACACTGGAACAAAGACAAAGGCTCTCCTAGATCTCGTACACAGGATAGACTAACGAAGCTCAGGGACAGTAAGTCAGCACCCTACAGAGGCAGTGATCGGAACAAAATGTTCTCTATGTAATTAAATTGACTCTCCAGTGTCGGTAACATTATCTATTTAATGGATGTTTTAAGGCCTATGTGCTTAAAATTCTGTTCTTAAAACTGAATACAGAAACAAAGATGGAAGTATTTGTTAATTTTGAACAAGCATAGCTGGATGAATAGCTGATCTACAACAGTTCAACGAAAAATATCGATGTATTCACATACAGTTAAAACAATTCTTGTTCAGTCATATTTTCATCAAAAATATCAAAACGAGGACAAATGGTAGAGCGCTGCACTTTTGGTACCGGAGTTTGCAGGTTCGAATCTCGCTGTTGGAATGGATGTTCCTAGGCGTTCGGAATTGATTTTAATCAGTAGGACTCGGTGTCTTTAAACCTCGTGAGCAAAAGAGTTGACCGTAGAGCTCCAAACCAAACCATACTCAAAAAAGTAAAAGTGGACTAATAAATAGATTTTGTGCAGAATAAATTTAAACAATTTTATGGTTTTATCAATACTTCAAGGAGAAAATGAAGTGCTGTATTTGAAGAAAGAATTGGTTAGTAACGAAATATCTCTATATAAAAACTCAATGTATCCTACACTAATGCTGGCAATCTCCGACAGATGTTAGTATTTGAGATCTACTCTAACAACAGGCGATCACGAGAATTCAAACATTTTAAATATTTAAATGAATATCAAAAAGATAATTTTAATATCACATAACATAATCAAAATAAAAAATAGCATAATTTATTAAATTTAAAAGGAAGTCATATGGTGATCTCATTAGTTTTTTTTATTTTATACATTGATTTTTATATAATAAGTAAATGAGAAGGTTAAATAAACTACATCCTTGTTAGGGAGGGAAAATCTCGGGATGAAATTTGAAAAATTTAGAAGTGTAAAAATATGAATATATTGTTAGGAGCTATCTGCGATGTAGGTTTTAAAATATCTTAATGAAATGGATAGTAGATGATCAATATTTTATAAGAAAGCATTATCCATCTTATCGCTGACTGCAGTGCTGCATCTGTAGGTTCAAATTTTACTGATTTGGAGCTGCAAGGAAAACTTTTCTCTGCATGATTTATAATATGAATGGAATCTACGGCTGAAAACTGATTTCGAATGCAAATGTTAAAAGTCATTCCTGATATTAGAAACCATGCCTTCTAATACCAAGAGATATAGGAATTATTCAGGGGAAAGTTGTACGCCTTCGGAAGAATAATATAAGAGCAACCTAAGGATTTAGTTGTTAGGTAAAACGATTTTTTCAAGTAACACTCATGAAGTAGTTATTACAAATAATTTGTACTTTGAAACAAACTTGGTTAATTGAAGCCGTAATAATAGCAAATTATATCCTTTTAAAAATAAAGTTTTAACTTAAGGGTTTGGATACAATCATTCATGTTATTTCTAATACTTGAGGACATATATTATGCCATCAAGAGATAGAGACCTTATTGTTATACCATCATTAGAAAAGTCAAATTTAGAGAAACACTGATACTCTTTCTAATATTTTATATGTTAAAGGGGAGGAAAAGGATTTTTAGTAGGAGTGAAGGAAAATTTTACTCCCTATAAACAGTAAAAAGGTGAATATAAGAGAAACACAAGGATTTAGTTTCTAGGTAAAACGGTTTTTTCATTTGTCACTCAAGAAGTAATTAGTACAAATAATTTGTACTTTGAGACAAACGTCGTTAATTGAAGAGGTAATAATAGCAGTTTAAATTCTTTTAAAAATAACGTTTTTACTTAAGGGTTTCGATACAATCATTCATGCTAGTTTTAATACTTGAGGCCATATATTATTGTCTCAGGAGATAAAAAGCTTATTGTTAGACCATCATTAGAAAAGTAAAATTTAGAGTGATAATGATACTCTCTCTAATATATCATGTTGTTAAAAGGGGGGAAAGGGATTTTTTGTAGGAGTGTAGGAAAATCTTACACCATATAAAGAGTGAAAAGATGATTAGTGTGAGATAGAGAGCTTATTGTTAGACCATCATTAGAAAAGTAAAACTTATAGTGACAATGATACTCTTTCTAATATGTGTTAAAATGGGGGAAAGAGATTTTTTATAGGAGTGAATAAAAATCTTACACCATATAAAGAGTAAAATGATGAATAATGTGAGATAGAGAATTTATTATAAGACCATCATTAGAAAAGTAAAATCTAGAGTGACAATGATTCTCTTTCTAACATATTATATGCTAAATGGGGTAAAAGTGATTTTTTGTAAGGGTGAAGGAAAATCTTACACCATATAAAGAATAAAAAGATGAATAGTGTTTAGATGCTTTAGATGATATTGATTCTTATAAATGTCACTCTTGACTGAGCTTATTATTGATTAATAGTAGTTACATTAATTATAGTTATTAATTATTATTTATTAATTAGTTATTAATTAGAGTTAGAATTGTATATTAGAGTTATAGTAGCTATTATTTATATATTATAGTTATTAGTTATTATTTATATATTACAGTTATTAGTTATTATTTATCAATAATTATATAGTTATTAATTATAGTTTATGCCTTTTTTAAGCGTTATAACATGACTGTTCTGAGTTCTTTCACTCAGTTTAGGCAAATGACACGGTGTTTTCATTATTCATATATTAAAAGATAATTTTTTTTATCTAATGCATTTTTACTATTCAGCATTGACTACATTAATCAGGATTGAATAAAAAAAAACAACTGCACTACGACTGATTATGAATGTATGAAGTATTTTGAAAAATTAGGTATGTCATATTTTATAAATGTAAGTACCTATAAGCTTTTACATGAAGCGCAGAAATACTTAACAACTCTGCTTCTAATAAAATAATTATCATTATTAATAATTAATATAATTTATTGCACTAATGCGCATGATAGGTATTTAGAATAATTAGGAAATAACAGAAATTATATAAAATCATGAACTGAAATAGGTAGAACTTAACTGTTGTAACAATTTTGGTAAATTTATAAAGAACCATTGAAAGCTATGTCTTTTGAGGGAAATATGAAAGTCATTTATAGTCTGGTGTAGTATTAAAATTATATATAACAGTCATTAGCTCCCCCAATACACTAATTAATATATCATAAAGCTAAATTTAATTCTGCAGTGGGAAATTTCCTTTCAATATTTATAAACTAATTTGCGAATGAATGCAATTTATGCTTCAATTTAGCTATATCGGAAAAATTTTTCAGATGGTTCCTCGATGAAATGGAATGTAGTTTAATTAAACGGAGAATGATTTGGTACCGATTATAGTTTTTTTTAATTATATATATTTCTCACTAATTAACTGTATAAGAGGCTAAACAAATAGTGAATTTAGGTTTATATGAATATATTTATTTATACTAATTAAAAGAGATAATTTTCAATATTACATATACTGTAATTTTTTAATCATTATTTACTTATAATTGGAAATTTTAGATTCTTTATTTTCTTCCTTTTATAATGTTAATTATTCATACAAATATATAACAATATTAGTGTAAAGCAATTTATACAAATATAAAATATATACTTAGTACATGTACAGTGTATCTAAAATATGTCTGACACAATTTCATGCTCAACAATTCGTAAAATAATGAAAATGGATTTAAATTATAACAATAATGTTAGATAGATTCAAAAAGTTTCATAGACCCTGTGGATATATTTTCAAATCGACTCTCATCGTCTCACAGAATATTAAGATAGTAGTCTATTTTAATATTCTTATTTTATTTTTTCCTGTCTCTACACGCCAGATGCAGGAAAGCATGTTGGTATCCATAGCGGAGATTGATGTAAAAAAATTTTGATGTTTAATAATTCAGAACACGATTATTAAAAATTATTAAATGACGACGAGTTTTAATGGATTATGACTATGGATTATAATTATGGATTATGATGTTTGGAGAGATTAAAAAATTATAGTTTTTCTTAATTATAAATATTTCGCACTAATTAACTGTATAAGAAGCTAAAAAGTAGTGAATTTAGGTTTATATGAATATATTTGTTTATACTAATATACTATAATTTTTTAATCATTATTTACTTATAATTGGAAATTTCATGTTCTTTATTTTCTTCTTTTCTAATATTAAATATTCATTAAAAGTATTACAATGTTAGAGTAAAGCAATTTATACAAATATTAAATATATACTTAGTACATATCTAAAGTATGTCTGACAAAATTTCATGCTTAACAATTCGTAAAATAATGAAAATACATTTAAAATTATAACAATAATGGTTAGATAGATTCAAAAACTTTCATAGACCCCGTGGATATATTTTGACATCTAGTCTCATTGTTTCCCACAGAATATTAAGATAGTAGTCTATTTCACTCCAGGTACAGGAAAATATGTTGGTATCCATTGCGGAGATTGCTATAAACAAATTTTGATGTTTAATAATTCACAACACAATTATTAAAAATTATTAAATCATGACGAATTTTTATGGATTATGATTATGGATTATAATTATGGATTATAATGGTTAGATATATTCAAAAAGTATAGGCCCTTTCCATATATTTTCACATCTACTCTCATCGTCTCCCGAAGAATCCCCTATATAATAATAACCTGAGTTGTCTGTCCGCGAATTTATAAAGCGGTTGTACCTGGAATGGACGCAGGCATCCATATTGGATTTTTTATGAGTTAGGGTTAGCAAAATTATAAGCGAGTTCGAATTATTCTATACTAAATTCAATCTTGATAGGATTATGAGTACGGAGCGTAATATTTAAATATCTGGACTGTTTTTACTTGACACCCTTATATATTCTAATTAGTTCCCTCACCATGTGTAGTCATGGAACGTTTGGCAGAGTGTCTGCTTACTTGGTCGTCGTACTTCTCGGGTTGACGGTTCTCTCCTTGACGATAGCCAAATTTTCTAAATATCAAACTGATCTAATATTTTCTGCTTTTTATTTTAAATTCTTATTCTTAAAGTTGTTTTATTATTTTGAAAATAAATTATTATTATTTTTCAAATTTTTATGATTTTTATAAAATAAAATAGATACATATGTGATAATTTTAATCGATTACTTTTGTTGAAAGATAATTCTCAACCAAAAAAAAAATTTTTTTTTACCTGCCTCATAGGGTACTTTACAATTCTGGAAAATTAAAAATTTTACTGATCCCGTCATATGAAGGGCTATATGCTAATATTAAGATAGTAGTCTATGTGACGCCAAGTACAGGGAAGCGTGTTGGTATCCATAGCGTACATTGCTGTCAACAGATTTTGATGTTTAATATCTGAGAACACAATTATTAAAAATTATTAAATGACGACGAATTTTTATGGATTATGGTTATGGATTATAATTATGGATTATAATGTTTAGATAGATTCAAAAAATTTCATGGACCTTGTTAATATATTTTCACATCTACTCTCATTGTCTTTCGCAGAATATTAAAATATTAGTATATTTCACGCCAGGTACAGGAAAGCATGTTGGCATCCATAGCGGAGATTACTGTCAACAAATTTTAATGTTTAATAATTCATAATAGAATTATTAAAAATTATTGAATGACGACGAATTTTTATGGATTATGGTTATGGATTATAATTATGGATTATAATGGTTAGATAGATTCAAAAAGTATCATAGGCCCTTTCGATATATTTTCACATCTACTCTCATCGTCTCCCGCAGAATATTACGATAGTAGTCTATTTCCCTCCAGGTACAGGAAAGCATGTTGGCATCCATAGCGGAGATTGCTGTCAACAAATTTTGATGTTTAATAATTCGAAACACAATTATTAAAAATTATTGAATGACGACGAATTTTTATGGATTATAGTTATGGATTATAATTATGGATCATAATGGTTAGATAGATTCAAAAAGTTTCATAGACACTTCCTGTTTATTTTCACATGCACTCTCATCGTCTCCCGCAGAATATTACGATAGTAGTCTATTTCACTCCAGGTACAGGAAATCAGGTTGGCATCCATAGCGTAGATTCCTGTCAACAAATTTTGATGTTTAATAATTCATAATACAATTATTAAAAACTATTAAATGACATGAATTTTTATGGATTATAGTTATGGATTATAATTATGGATTATAATGGTTAGATAGATTCAAAAAGTATCATAGGCCCTTTCGATATACTTTCACATCTACTCTCATCGTCTCCCGCAGAATATTATGATAGTAGTCTATTTCACTCCAGACCCAGGAAAGCATGTTGGCATTCATAGTGGAGATTGCTGTCAACAAATTGTGATGTTTAATAATTCGAAACACAATTATTAAAAATCATTGAATGACGACGAATTTTTATGGATTATAGTTATGGATTATAATTAAGGATTATATTAGTTAGATAGATTCAAAAAGTTTCATAGACCCTGCCTGTTTATTTTCACATGCACTCTCATCGTCTCCCGCAGAATATTACGATAATAGTCTATTTCACTCCAGGTACAGGAAAGCATGTTGGCATCCATAGCGGAGATTGCTGTCAACAAATTTTGATGTTTAATAATTCATAACACAATTATTAAAAATTATTAAATGGCGCGAATTTTTATGGATTATAGTTATGGATTATAATTATGGATTATAATGGTTAGATAGATTCAAAAAGTATCATAGGCCCTTTCGATATACTTTCACATCTACTCTCATCGTCTCCCGCAGAATATTATGATAGTAGTCTATTTCACTCCAGACCCAGGAAAGCATGTTGGCATTCATAGTGGAGATTGCTGTCAACAAATTGTGATGTTTAATAATTCGGAACACAATTATTAAAAATTATTGAATGACGACGGATTTTTATGGATTATAGTTATGGATTATAATTATGGATCATAATGGTTAGATAGATTCAAAAAGTTTCATAGACCCTTCCTGTTTATTTTCACATGCACTCTCATCGTCTCCCGCAGAATATTACGATAGTAGTCTATTTCATGCCAGGTACAGGAAAGCATGTTGGCATCCATAGCGTAGATTGCTGTCAACAAATTTTGATGTTTAATAATTCATAATACAATTATTAAAAATTATTAAATGACATGAATTTTTATGGATTATAGTTATGGATTATAATTATGGATTATAATGGTTAGATAGATTCAAAAAGTATCATAGGCCCTTTCGATATACTTTCACATCTACTCTCCTCGTCTCCCGCAGAATATTATGATAGTAGTCTATTTCACTCCAGACCCAGGAAAGCATGTTGGCATCCATAGCGGAGATTGCTGTCAACAAATTGTGATGTTTAATAATTCGGAACACAATTATTAAAAATTATTGAATGACGACGGATTTTGATGGATTATAATTATGGATCATAATGGTTAGATAGATTCAAAAAGTTTCATAGACCCTACCTGTTTATTTTCACATGTATTCTCATCGTCTCCCGCAGAATATTATGATAGTAGTCTATTTCATGCCAGGTACAGGAAAGCATGTTGGTATCCATAGCGGAGATTGCTGTCAGAAAATTTTCCTGTTTAATAATTCATAACACAATTATTAAAAATTATGAAATGAAGTCGAACTTTCATGAATAATTAAGTATGAAATTCAGAACGCTATAGGTGCTGTAAATGTTAATAGGCTTGACCTTATCTATCATAAGATCAATTACCGTCATAATATCTTTTGTGCGAAGAGCTTACAAGTGGAAGTACATAGAAAAAGGGAGTAAATGTTTTTAACATCTTTTAATCATTGATGTTATAATTTGAATCCATCTTTGTTATTTTATGCTTTATCAAACAACAAATTGTGCTAGACATTTCACAGACACCATGTATTTTGTATACTCAGATACGGAATATTAATGCTAAAAAATTATCAGTTCCGGATCAGATTTTACACAGTTTTTGGTGACAAAAACTAAATTAATTCTTTACTCATCATAAGATACAAAAATATGGCTGTACAAAAATATGTATGATAAATAATGAAAGACTGCTCTCAACAGATTCATGGGGGCATAAACCATTCTATTTCTTCAAAACTATCAAACAAATTAGAAACTAATTTAGTCGCAAACATGTTAAGCGCTTTTAAAGATATGCCTGGACTTGAATGTCAAAAGAAATTTTCAAAGCACACTGAAAGTTATGCAGATGCTCTAATTGCAAACTGATTTTACCGCTTTCATTTCACGGCAAAAAATACTGTCTTCTTTAAAAAGTTCGAAATCCACCCATTCCCTATTTAATGTCCTTATTTCAAGCCCTATTTTCCACGGTTAAGAGCAAGTAACTAAATATATCAATTTATCACACACTAAATAGGTAAAAATAACATTTTATCTAGAATTTTGTCCACATTCCTTTAATTATCTCATTTACTCATTTCTTATTTTAAATTATTTAAATATAGTCTGCATAATTTTCATACGTTTTATCAACAAACTTAGATATTACGTAAATAATTTTCTTTTATATTTGGCTTAAATAATAGATTAGGTACATATGGGATTGTTTAAATTTAATCATCAATTATTTTTTTTTTTGCAATAAAACTTATATCACCGTTATTAATAACACATTCTTTTCATAAAAGCCTAAGAGTCTATTTCTCTGACTAATAAATATCTAATTTTTAAGTTATATATCTTTGAAAAGTAAGACGTTTGTTCATTTGTTTGTCTGTTTTTTATACATAACCCCATGGTTTGAATAAATGAATTCAACGTGATTCTTAACTGCAATCAAAGTATTGGGAGACTTTTGAGGAGTATGAAGATAAAAAAAAATATTGAGTGTGTACCAGATAATTCCTAGCCAAATAACAAACAATTTTTTAGTTGTCTCCTAGAGTTCTTTACTATTCTGGAAAATTAAAAATTTTACTAATACCTTCATATGATGGGCTATATGTAAGTTTAGAATAGATATACAACATTCAGACACATATAAATATATAAACGATAACTCAAAACATTATTTTGAATAGATCTTTCGATATCATTAACTATGTATAACTAAACTCTAGACAGAAGTCTGTGTGTTAACCATCTAGTAACTCATAATGTGGTATTTATCTTAGAAATTTCATTTAATACGTGTGCGTGAGGTTTAACAAGATTTAATAAAACATGTGAAACTGAAAATGGATGTAAGTTTTCAGGCGGAGCCAATCGGTGATGCTCATTTTCCAACCATTATTATATATTAAGTCACAATGCATTATATAAATTTGTAAGCATATCACAGAGCATTTTCATGGTTTAATCAAATGATAAAACGAAATTGAATTTATTTTCATATATCATATAATTAAAACAAAAGATTAGTAAAAAAAGGACCCCAGAATGAAACTTATTTATATAAATAATTACATTATTTTCTCGTAAAATACAAGATTATTTATTTAAATATCATGCATTAATGTTGAAATGCGAATTTGAAATACTATTTTAAGATATTGAAAAAAGCAAGCTATAAGAATATGCGCTGCAAAAAATCAATTTCATAGTTTACTCAACAAATGAAATTTCTTGATATAGAAATGGCACTGGATTTAAAGGTATTTTGGTAAATGGTAATCAAATTTACGTAACTTTGATAATATATTTAATAGATGAAATACAGGTTTACATTATGTAAGATACTTTGCATTATTTTTCATTTGAAGTTAGGAGATCACAGGAAATAACTGCTTTTAATACGTTAGTCAAATGTTAGTTAATACGTGAGAGGTATTACATTGGTTATTTAAAGTTTTTATTAAAAGTATAAAAAAATTTATATGTAAAATTTTTAAAATTTGTATATTATCCCTAATAAACACACAAAAAATCCATATCTTATCCATTTTAATTTATATATATGTATATATATAAATTATATGTATATATATATATATATATATATATATGTATATATATAAATTATATGTATATATATATGTATATATACAAATTAAAATGGATAAAATATGTTTTATTTTTATACTTATATATATATTATATATATATATATATATAATATATATATATATATATATATATATATATATATATATATATATATATTATATATATATATATATATATATATATATATATATATATATATATATATATATATATATATATATATATATATATATATATATATATATATGTATATAAATTAAAATGGATAAGATATGGATTATTTATATATATATATATATATATATATATATATATGTGTGTGTATTACATATTATACTACTACTGATTGTGATAAGAACTCAAGGACATTACATAATACTGTTGGACTGTGCTATAAGAGAAACTATTCACAAAGTCATTTGTTTTGCTTTCACCATATATTGGTAATATTTTGATATTGTGTTTTTTTTAATCTCTTATTATACTCATACTGTTATTTTTGGGAGCTCCTAAGATTTTTTCACTCAAGGTGTTGTTTTTCTATAACAAATATATTATTATTCCTAACATATTTTATTCATATTTAACCATATATTCCCAAGTTCATGTTCTTTTTACAATTGTATAATATGTATGATTTTCAGGAAAGATTTTTGCGTTTTAGGTAATTGTGTAAAAGACTTTAATCATTTTATAGCACCATCATAGGGTGATTTTTACTACTTTTGAAATTTTTGTCAGTTTCTATAACATTGTTATTTGTGAGGGAGCCACCTGCTCTGACTGAATTAAGTACCTTAAATTTATTATTTTTTGGGATAATTAATTAGATGTTTTTTCAAAATTTTAGGGTCCTCTGGGAACTTTCTGGTCAGGAAGGGCCCTCCTGCCTGTGCAAGCCTTCAGGGGGAGGGGGGAAAGTTGTCAGGATTTAAAATATAGAGTAATTTAAGAGATTTTAATTAGGGATTCTTTTAATGGGAGTAACGCGTCTTGCGTTATTAGTCACATAAATACGGCTCACGCGCAGTGATATGTACAGAGAGAGAGCAGGATGCACTGACAACGGTCAGACGTGTCTCCTCGAAGCAGTGAAAACTGCCTTTGTTATCAGTTGGGCGCGAATATGAGACGCCATTGTTGAGTAGAGTGTAGGTGAATTTAAATAAAGATATG
>CM063501.1:141179367-141201867 GCA_032207245.1 Pardosa pseudoannulata
GAAAAGTCATTGAATAAGCAGTTCTTGAGTACCGGGTTATGCGATTCTTGAGAGTTGCATAAATAATTAACTAAAGGTAATTAAGATTATCAACATGCATGTAAAAAATTCCAAAATTGAATTAAATGATATATTTTCTAATTGAGTAGAATATAGATAAAATTACTTATTGTACAAGTTAAAAACACAAAGTTCATTAACCTACATAAAGGGAAAATAATTTTTAAATTCGTGATTGTAAGAGAAAAAAATTATGACCATAGCTACAAGCACGGCTTGTTAGCTATAAGCAACATTTGATATAAACTGATAAATACTGGTACTTCTGATATTTCTACGTATGGAAATATATATATATATATATGTATTGTATATATGTATATAAATATATATATATATATGTATATATATATATATATATATATATATATATATATATATATATATATATATATATATATATATAAATATATATATATACATATACATACATATATACATATATATACATACATACATATTGTAACGTTGGTGTTCTTCCGACTTGGAGTCATCCATCCAACTCTTTTGTATTTTATTATGTTTTATTTTGGACGATACAGCAAACAATACATATAGAGAGCAACACATATAGAGCAGTAATGATACACACAAAATTATCTGTCACACGCGTGTCCCTCACTCGGACAACCGAAAACACACGGCCTTCACACGCCGTTTTTTTTCTACCCTCTCCTCCGAACAAACATATCCGCCACCGTTCTACCCAATAGAGGGCGCCAGGCACTACACCTCCCCCCCAAGATGGTGGTTGCAGCTGCAGTCTGCAATCACACATCTGACAAAAATTTGCCTGGTGGCCTCCATTTACAATGTTGAATTTAATACAAATTATATTCAATTACCAAATATTAGTCAAGTTAACAATAACACTAGAATAACAATGTAAATAAAAAAAAGATATAATAACCAGGACCTACAAATATTAATGAATCAAACTATACAAAAATTATATATCTTACCACCCTGGATCAACAAAAGAAGTAATACATACATCAACATTTCTAATCAACTGCTCCTACTAAAGAAAGAAAATATAAACATTAATACACTTAAATATTTCACAAAGTTTTCACGTAGTTCACAATGTTTCACGGGCAACAGTCTGGAAACCCTGTGTCGCTTATTCTTCCACTGGAAGACGTGATAAGGCATCAGCATTCTTTAATCCTGCTCCTGGACAGTGGGAAATAGAAATGTCATATTTTTGGAGGGCCAAAGCCCAGCGTTGAAGTTTGGCTGACTGGGGTGCTCCTTTTGTAATAAAAGTTAATGGATTGTGATCCGTGATGAGTTCAATTGGGGTTCCGAATATCCACGTTTCAAATTTGCGTAGGCTCCAAATAATGGCATAAGCCTCTCGTTCAATCGTAGGCCACGCTTGTTGAGTATTGCTCAACTTCTGGCTCGCAAAACAAATGGGATGCAATACTCCTTCACTGTCTCTTTGGGATAAACAACCACCCACGGCGAAAGACGAAGCATCTGCTTGTATGGTATACGGATTATTCCTCACAGGAGTATATAGCTTGGGGGCATTGCACAAGAGTTGTTTTAATGCTTCAAAGGTGGTTTGGTGTAACTCTGTCCATGGTATGTTTTCGGGTACTTTCTTTTTTGTTAACTCAGTCAATGGATGTACCAGATTTGAGAAGTCCTTAATATAGTCCTCTATAATAGTTACACAATCCTAGTAGACTTCTTAATTGTGTCTTTGTTTTGGGGAACTCAGTTTTTCGATAGCCTCTAGCTTGGTTGGATCGGGTTGATGTCTCCCTGACCCAATCACATGTCCTAAATATTTTATGTTTGACCGTGCAAATTCACACTTTTTGATGTTGACTCTAAATTGTAGTTCTGCTAACTTGCTTAGGACTAAATGTAGATGCTCCAAATGGCTTTCCCAATCAGGTGAATAAACTGCTATATCATCAATGTAAGCTTTGCAATATCGTTGATGATCTGACAAAGCTGTGTTCATGACCCGTTGGAATGTGGCTGCTGCATTCCGTAAACCAAATGGCATAACTTTCCAGCGATACTGTGAACGGTGGGTCTTAAACGAGGTTAGATCTCTACTTTCCTTTTCAAGAGGTATTTCCCAATAACCCTTCAAAATATCCAAACAAGTTATTACATTTGCTTGTCCAATACTATTGATCAAATCAGTGACATTTTCCATGGGAAAATCATCTTTCTTTGTAACTGAATTCAGGGACCTAAAATCTATACATAATCTGATATTACCGTCCTTCTTATTAACACATACTACTGGATAAGCGATCTCTGCATCACTGGGCTCAATCAACCCTAAACTTTCTAATTCTTTTATCTGTTCATCAACTTTCTCTTTCAAGGTTTCTGGTATACGGTAAACATAGGGTCTCTTCCTTACGGCTCCATGCACTAATCTTATTTTGTGCTCTCCAACCTTAGCAATTTGTATTTTACCTGAAAACACCTCGGCATGCTTGCTAAGTACATTTACCAATTCATTCCTTTTATGACTATCTAGGTGTTGTATATCTAGCTCTTTAATAAAATCATGTTGGTAATCATTTTGGACTGGTGTTGCATAAATATCTCCGAATTCTTCGTCATCTTCGAATATTACTCCAACCGTTTGTACTCTTGCTACATACTTCCTTATTTTATTGCCATGGACATGACGGACAGTACCATCTGATAGTTTTACTTTGTAGGAATGTGGACTGCATCTTGCGACGATTTGTCCAGGACCGGTCCATCTGGCATACAATTTATTTGTAGAATCCGGAATAAGCAAATAAACCTGATCCCCTAGTTTAAATTCTTTCATCGAAGCTCGATGATTAAAATAATTTGCATAAGCTTGTTGTTTAGCAATCGCGGTTAATGATGCCTCATCTGCTGCTCTTTCTAAATTTATCTTTAATTCTTGAAGATAATCTTCGGCCGACTGACCTAGGTTTAAAGGTAAAGGTATTTCACCGGCCCAACTTTATTTAAGCACCGTCAACGGACCTCTAGCTTCTCTCCCATATAAAAGTTTGAAAGGGGAGACTCCTGTTGTACTGTTAGGCAGTTCTCGGTATGCAAATAATAAATAAGGTAAATGTTTGTCCCAGTTAAATGGATCAGTTCTAATTTCGTGATGAAGCATTTGCTTAATCACTCTATTAAATCTTTCTACTAAACCATTTGAGGCGGTGTATTCCGGGGTAGAGAATCTCGGGTTAGCTCCTAAACGTGTCATAAATTCTTGGGTCAACTTTGATATAAAATTGGTACCTTGGTCACTAGCTATAATCTTAGGGATGCCGGTTCTTGCAAATATTTCAAGTAGGGCCTCACATGTGGCTTTGGCCGTGATGGTTCGCATAGGCACCGCTTCCGGCCATCGACTATGTTGGTCAACTAACACTAGAACATATTTATGTTTTCTAGCTGAAGGAGGGTCTATTGGGCCAATAATGTCTATATTCACTATTTCAAAGGGTAAATTTGGTCTAGTAACAGGGGTAATTGGTATCCTATCACTTATTTTCTCCGGACTTCTCAGTTGACATTGTTTGCAACTCTTGCAGAAATTCGCGATATCTTGTGACATATTAGGCCAGTAAAAACTTAGTCTAATCCTTTCTTTGGTTTTCTTCATCCCCATATGATTACCAAATACCGATCCGTGAGCTAGTTCAAGTACTTTCATACGCCTACACTCCGGCAAAACTAATTGGGTCACCGTTTCTCCCGTAACTTTTTCTCTATGGTATAATAAATTATCTATTAAAATAAAATTCCCCTTATTCGCTTTCAGCTCTTCTCTAACCTTGCGAAGCGTAACACAGTTTTGTTGTTCATTTCTTAATCTCGAAGATTCTGACAGTTTGTTTTCAATTTCTAACTGTTTATTAGATTCTTCCTCCGAAAGGCTACTTGTAGTCGTGAAATTTTCCTCTTTGTCAAAACATTCATTCGCCAGTAATGACATGGGTTTGTCTATAATCTCTGAGTGGTTTATATTTTCACTTCCTGTTTCGGTACCACGTTCGTTCATAACACCTGCTCTCTCTTCGGCGCCAGTCTGAGACTGCTCTACTAATGCATCATAGACATTGGGATGCAAAAGAGACGGGACGTTTAATTTATCAGTGATAGCTTAAAGTGTTTCTTCTGACTCAGCGGAAAAACCACTATCTTCGCTCTTCAATGCTATTGGAATTCGAAAAAGTTTAGCTTCTGCTTTCTCTCCAAAAGCGGATGCAAGGGTTATTTTTCCCTCTTCGTTCATTTTCGTGTCTGATACGTACGATGGATGCAACAGCGTGATTTGTGTGCCGCTATCGAGAATAGTTTTAATTTCATGCCCATTAATAACGACATCGACATGTTGTAACGGTTGAATTTGAGCTTCCGGTTTGAAAAATTTTGTTTCGATTTCCGCTACTAACGTTTCATTATTAGAATTCGTTTTAGACTTCTCATTCCGATCAGTTTTATTAATATATCCATTTCCTGAATTTTGGTGTTTCTTTTTACATTCTCTCGCAAAATGCGTATTTGACCCACATACAAAACAATCTTTATTTTTCCATTTACTGTTTACCTCATTCCTTCTAAAATTCTCATTTCGCATCGGAGGTGGAACATATTTACTATTCTTGCTTGTTGCATAAGAATACTCTATTGTATCTCGCGAGTTATGAGAGTCAGTGGGAGTTTGTTTACAGAAAGTTTTTCCTCTGGATATGAAAAAGGTATCACATTCCCGACCAAGTTCAGTTGGTTTAAACCAGCTCTCGCCCTGTCGAATACCTATGTGAGTTTGAGTTTCTTGATCTAATGTTGCAAAAAGCTTGTCGGAAACTGCCAAATCAATAACAGATTTCAGATCATTGCATTTCCTTAATTTTAAGTAATACTCGAATGTTGTTTTAAGCCGCGATGCAAATTGAACGTGAGTTTCCATAGAGGCTCTTTTAGCGCGTTTAAAGTTTTCTAAACAGATTTGTGCGGTCGGTTCGAACTCTCGTAATACTATGGCTTTTAACGTTTCATATTTTTTAATTCCATCGTCATCTATGTAAATTAAAATATTTGCGGCCCTTTCACCCAATAAATTTATCAAAATCTCTGCTTTGTATTCTTCTGGTACCTTTTTGGTAGCAAACGCACGTTCTAGCGTGGTGAAAAATAAATTCCATAATTCCGGTTTAGTAGGACATGGGATAGTCAATGCTTTTACACTTTTAATTACACTAACCAGCGATCTATCTTTTTCACTATCAATTTGTTCAATTCCTGGATTTGGCGACTTATTCTGAGCCCTTATCGTCTCTAACTGTTTTTCATGCTCCCTTTCTTTCCCTTTGACAGATTGTTCATCCTTTGCATAGTCCTCTGAGTTTAGAATTAACGATTTTAATTCTGCCATTTTTAAATCTGCGGTCACTTTTATGCCACATTCTTCGGCAACAATTCGTAAATCCTCTTTTCTAAGGCCCTTGACAGCAAACATCTTAACTTAAGTACTTAGCTGATCCCCCAAAACAGAAAGTAAGGAAGTTGCTTACCTCCACTGATGAAACTATAACTTCTTAATTTAATCCAAACATTGCATAAACCCACTTTTGGTTTCGGATCCTGTCAAGTGTGCCAGTGTAGTGTTGGTAACTAAATAATTAACTAAAGGTAATTAAGATTATCAACATGCATGTAAAAAATTCCAAAATTGAATTAAATGATATATTTTCTAATTGAGTAGAATATAGATAAAATTACTTATTGTACAAGTTAAAAACACAAAGTTCATTAACCTACATAAAGGGAAAATAATTTTTAAATTCGTGATTGTAAGAGAAAAAAATTATGACCATAGCTACAAGCACGGCTTGTTAGCTATAAGCAACATTTGATATAAACTGATAAATACTGGTACTTCTTATTTCTACGTATGGAAATATATATATATATATATATATATATATATATATATATATATATGTATTGTATATATGTATATAAATATATATATATATATGTATATATATATATGCATACATATATATATATATAAATATATATATATACATATACATACATATATACATATATATACATACATACATATTGTAACGTTGGTGTTCTTCCGACTTGGAGTCATCCATCCAACTCTTTTGTATTTTATTATGTTTTATTTCGGACGATACAGCAAACAATACATATAGAGAGCAACACATATAGAGCAGTAATGATACACAAAAAATTATCTGTCACACGCGTGTCCTTCACTCGGACAACCGATTACACACGGCCTTCACACGCCGTTTTTTTTCTACCCTCTCCTCCGAACAAACATATCCGCCACCGTTCTACCCAATAGAGGGCGCCAGGCACTACAATATATATATCATATTTTATTCCAATTAATTAGATCATTACACGACCATTAGGTAGTTTACATTTCTGTCGTGCACATACACTTTTTTCGAACTTCCGAAATGTTATTTTCAAATTGGAAGAGCTGAATAATTCAAATAATGAATTTCATACGACATTTGAAATATTCTTATATATTTGAAGCTGATTGTTGAATAAATTATACTTTTTTTCCTTTAGAACATGTAATATTACGGACGTGATTAAAATTCCGAAGAATTTATTTGATAAAAGGATAAACTCTTCAGAAAATATTTAAGCAAACACGTCGACAGATTTATTCGAATAAAATGGTTTGCTTTCAGAAAAGTGTCAATTTCCTCGTAGATACTTGAAAATGATATTCATTCAAGGATCATTCTTGAACAAACATATGAAATCAAATTTAAGCAATAGAAATATTAAGTTACTTTTATATTTCACACATTCCTAATTTAAACTCCGATCAATTTTTTTCCTTACTGCTTTAACAAATTTCTAATTTTTCTCACTTCACTCGTGAACTTCATTTATTCCGCTTTCAAAAATTAATTTGCTGTTATGTGTGACTGTAATTAGCTTTTGCAGAAGGAAATCAATTTCTACATATGCTGCAAGGATACACTTGGGGCTAAGAACATGTTTAAATTTGTTGTAAAGCTAAAACTTTAAATTGTAAAACAATGATTAGTCGAAAATTTTCTTGGCAGTAGAATTAGAAGTACAATGAATCATTTTTAAATATAATGTGCTCAGAGAAAGAACATTCTTTCTCTCTCTTTATCTCTCTCTCTCGCACACACACATATATTTGGCATAGTCCAGTGTTATAGCGAATGGAATAATTATTCCTTCTTAGTAATAATAAGTTTATTAAATCATAATATCATTTAAAAGCAAAACTTGCGTCATTTTATTTATTCATGCCGAAACTAAGCTAGGAAATATGTTGACAGCTCCATTTCCACGCTATAACTGACTCATATCGGTTCGCTTAATTATCAAATATTTCAAATATGTTTCTGCTTGACCGGATGATCCCAAAAGCTTACGCGAGCGTGGGTATCTTTCATTTATTTTATTATTATAAAATAGTTCCCTTTTTAAAATCGGATATAAAACATAATTTACAACTACCCCCTCTTTTTGACCTGACATATATATATATATATATATATATATATATATATATATATATATATATATATATATATCTATATATATATATATATATATATATATATATGTATATAGATATATACATATATATATACATATATATATATACATATACATATATATACATATATATATATATATATATATATATATATATATATATATATATATATATATATATATATATATATATATACATATATAGTGTCATAAAATTAGTAGGACAGAATTAAGTGTCAGAACTGAAAGAAGAAAGAGAAAAAAATGGAAAGTTATCTCTGGATGCTTGCAATAACTATTTCTAATTAGTACTTGTAGATTTAGTTGGTGAATTTGTATATGTACAGGGGATCACTTTTAAAAGTTAAACTTTCGTATCCTTTTAAGCTGAATGTTCCCTTTAAATATTGATTTAACACGAAGATAATCAAAGAAGGGATTACTTTTAACCCCGAGGAATCATAATTTTTATCCCAAACAAAATCTTGTCTGGTGAGTGTCTTTCCATCCCCCAAATCACCAATACTAAAAAATGGGTGGTTACTTATCTTTGTAAACAGTGTGGCAGAGAGGAAGTTAGGAATACCAGGAAATAGAAATATTAGAAATAATTTCAGTACCGCATTTACGAATGAAAATATATTCATAAAACCAATGAAGCTGACCTGACTTGAAGTCTTCTGGCTAGGAAAACCGTTGTATAATATATTGACTCTAGCTTAGGTTCCCCCGTGATAACATACATTTCAAATATCGTTAACTTCTCTTCCTTGCTAAGTGAGCTACTACATAAATAAAATATTATATTATTACCAACAAATACTTTTATATAAATATAATCTTCATTTGGAAATTATCAAGACCAAAGGCTTGATGACATGCTGATATCAACATATCAGCTTAATGAATGTTCCAACTAGTATGCTTCGAAATACTTCATTTATCTATAATGTTTTCAAATAACAGTGATGAATATTTTGTAAAAGAAAATAGATATTTTCAGTATTATAACTATTTTCCTATTATTTTTAAATAGGAAAACTATTATATCATTATTTTTGAATATTTATGATAATAACAAGACATTGAACTAATCACTACTCTTTAGATATATGATAGGTATATACTAGTATCTCAAATGCTTAATCTATTCTAAAGACACCAGATAATAAAAGTTAACTGCTTTCATTGAATATAAATCATATATACATACATATATATACTTGCACACACACACGCACACACACACACACACACACACACACACACACACATATATATATATATATATATATATATATATATATATATATCTTTGATTTACTTCCGAAAACCTAAAGAAACTGCGTAGTATTTATTTTTTCGTGTTTTCATGTGTGTAAACAACTACTATACTTATTAAAAAAATCCCAATATACGATAAAATATTCGTTTCATTTTGTTATCTCATACGTGGCTTTCCACTGTACATACAATTATCATTATTATTGAAAATTTTTTATTTATAATTCAATATAATATTGGAGATATTAGACCGGAGTTTTAACAAAAGATAAACGGTAAGGTGAAATGGTAATGTTTGACAAAACGTTACCATTTGACAAGTCACAAAAAGTTCATACATTGTTGTTCTGATGATGTCCATAGGGTCTAGTACATAGTCCATTCCTAATTCGTAGTACCTATCCAAGAAGAAAAATACACAATATAGGTAAATATGGCTTACTTTACGGGAAAGTTATATCACTGACAGATGGCGACTCGATGGGAATGATTAATGGCAATGGATGAGGGGTGTGGTTACTCTCCCTTCAGATGGATTCCATTTCATCAGAAATATCAACTGATCTCAGGAGAAGCGACAGCTCTAAAACGATTGGGTGGATTTGTTATAGCTCTATCATATAGGTATTTGATCCCTTAGTCATCAATATACTTCCTCCGATGTTTTTTATTGATGCTTACGTAGATGTATAGATATATGATTTGCCTGAAGTAGCTAATAAACCTCGGAAGAAATATCATTTAAAGATTAAAATTATAAAGTATTTTTTTCATGAGTATTGGATTGAGATTTTATGTAACTATCGAAATGCTTTCGCATAATTATAGTTACTTATGAATTGTTTATTAACGTTTTGTATGTACACAGGAGAGTAAACGTTAAAAAGTCACTCTTTTTAAAGAATGCAATTGAAATGTATATGTTACTGTGAATGCCCAAAATTGAAAATGTCGATATTCCCCCCATGTACTGATGGTGAATGTTAAAAAATATATTTTTGTTTAAACCATACTTTATTATTAAAACATAATGATATATGTCAAATTAACACATACCATGAAGGAATACTCCAAAGCCCTTGTGTCCATTCCAAAGGAAAATAATTACCAAAGGAAATAATTAATACCTGCGAAGCCTTCTATCAAGACCTGACTAAACAGAAGTTTATTTCTATTAAAAGAGCACACTCAAAAGATAATCTTCTAATGCATGCAATAAAAATGTTACAAACATCAAAAAGAAAATTTCCTCCTGCTTTAATTGATGAAACTGTGTGAATACAAGTCCCTGATGTCGACCGTGGTTGTACAAACACCCGAAATACATTGGTGGTTGTGGCTGGAATAGAAGATTCCGACTTTTATAAATTAGTAAACAAAAGGGTACCCTCAAGCAGCTTTATAACCGTAATCAGTTCATATTTTGTAAAGAAATGTAACTCTCCATAGATAAGATTTTTTCTCAAGAAATGTCGCTGAGAGAAGCCGATGCAGATAATTCAAGAAGTGGAGTTAATGGCTATAAACGCTGTCAGTGCAAAAAGAAATGTTTCATTACTAAATTCCATTGTAAATGTAAGGAACTTTTTCTCAATTCGAATTGATACAACAGTTTAAATTGTTGAAACAAATAAGATAGTATAACGTCAATCACATAATTAAGTTAATTATTGGTATTATTTTCTGTACTAAGAGTGGTCGATTTGTTTTAAGTTCACCAGTTACATGGGCTAGTACTATAGATTTGGCTGAATTACAGAAAAGAAAATTTAAATAACCGGCATGTTCAACATTCACCATCAGTGTATGTTGAATGTAGATATTCACTGGCGTAAGTCAAAAATAAGGGTATTTAGCAATTATTTCGGACATAGACCAAACGACTACTTAAATGTTAATATTCACCTGTGAAAATGGACATTCTCCATATTTCGGTCTTTCACCATAACATATATTTGAGTGGAAATATCAATCAAAAAATATAGAGAAAGGGAGAAGGGAAGGCACCTTAGAGATAATGTAAACACTCAAGTGAAATTACTGATCTCCAAGAGCCATAATATGAAATAAAAAATATAGAGGCTATTGTTCAGATTCAGCCTCTTCGTTCTTCTTTTAAGTTGTGTTTTGGTTTTGTTATTTAAATGATTAATTTTGTAGATATTAGGTGTCAATTTTTAAAAATTCCTTTTGATTATTTTCTGTATACACTAATACGTACACATTATTTAATCTTTTCAGAGGGGCTGGGACAGCATGTGTCCCGCAGACGAATTAGTTCTTCAGAGAGCCTTTTTCGGAAGGTTAAGTTAATATTTTTGTTTTTTCCTATTTTATTTTCTGTTAGATAGATAGCTGTAAGTGACGTTGAACATTAATTTGACTGAGAGTCTATATTTTTATGTTGATCAGATGTGATTTGTAGTTTCCTCGCTGTGACGTCACTACACTGAGACATGGTCAATGACAATTAAAACAGTAGGAAGTGTTCATATAATGTAGCCTCCATAATATGGACAATTGTTCACCACTACTTGATGGTGACCTTGAAATAGGGTTCACAATACAAATATCTTATCGATTTCAAAATGATTTTCATTTTTAAAATAAACAACATATGGTTGTACGATTTTAAATAAGTACTAGAGTTTAAGAAAATCAAACAAATACATGTCATAACATAAAGTAAAAATATCCTTAAAAATTTATACTTTTCTTCAATAAATCTTTTAGATCTTTTGCCTCTTTTAAGACAAAGTAAATATCATGTATATTTCAAAATGATTTTCATTTTTAAAAGAACAACATATGGATGTATGATTCCCAATAATCTGGGGATGAAATTAACACGTTACACAGAAATGTGAAGAAAATATATGGTAAAAACAAACTGTCTGAAAACATTATTTTGTGTCAAGCGATAAGAAAAAACTCAAACTACTTTATTGAAGAAGTAATTAGAAGTTTCCAGAAAGTGACAATTTAGAATATTCTTTTGATCAGCGGTAATTAACTCTTCAACTCTCTGATTATTTGCATTATACTCATGCCAAAAATATGTTTTTATTGTAAAATTGGAGTAATTACTGCAACACAGAGAACTAATTTCATATTTAAAACTGCGCATATAAATCACTAAATGTTCTTAAATGCTAATCTTTGACACTTATTGGCAGCTTTAGGAGTTTTCTCCAAGTGGGATAAAAGAGAATTTCTTCAAAAATGTGATAAAAACATTTATTTAAAAATAGCAGTAATATTTTAAGGAATTTGCAAAGTGTGATCACAGATACTAATATTAAAAGCTCTCAAATTAATTGAAGAAGTCTTTTTACCCTCTCTATAGCAATGTCAAGAGTCTAGATTCTCGCATTTACATAATTGATACGATAAAAGTATAGTGAAATATGAGTCATAGTTACAATAAGTTCAGAAAAGTGAAAGATTTATAAAAGATAGCAACACTCATGTAAGTGTATTCAACGTTAATATATATGCAAAAATCTTTTACACGTTCAACAGCTATATGAGTATTTTATACTTCTTAATCAGTTAAATCCTTCGTACACGTATTATAACTGTGGAACGATTGAGGCACTTGCAAGTACTTTACGATGAATAAAGTTCACTCTTGAAGCCCAATGATGTTGGGGTAGAGTTCGCGCTTCCACGACACAGGTCCGATGTTCGATCCCGAAAGGCTGACTGAGCCTGAGAATCAAGCGTGCTTGAGAACTAAACACTGGGGTTTCCTTGTAAGGCTGACCACCTAAATGAAACATATGCTTCGCACCCCAGGGCCCTTGGTCTCGGAAATGGAGATTGGCACCGTAGGCCTTGGTCTCCTAGGGGCTGTGCTTCGGTACCGGAGTTTGTGGGTTCGAATCCCACTGTGGCATGGATGTTCGTAGCCGTTCGGAATCGGCTTTAAGCTGTAGGCCCCGGTCTCATTAGCCCCCGTGTTGCAAAAAGTAGACCGTAGCACTCCAAACCAAACCTAGGGGCTGTGGCGTCGAGTAGTTTAGTTTTAAATTCCATTCTTATCCTTAATTTCCAGCACTTCCGTTCCTGTCTTGCAGACTTTCTTCAAAGGACTGGTCTAAAAATTTATAGAGCTGTAGATAATCCAATCAAAATATGAAATTTTCTCACTGTTACAACGTTGTGATCTTTGTTTTAAAGAGTCTTTATTTTTTTCCCTAATGCAAAGTGTTGATCAAGATTTCTGCATTGTTTTTCAGTAACTTACAACACAGTTACTGAAGTTACTACAGTTAGTCCCTTTCTCTATTTAATTACCTTCCCCATTATACGCTACTGATTCATATTTCTATCCGAATCAGGTCTATGTTTAAGTTCCTCCAAAAGTATAATTGTGTAAAGTTAAATAAGTTCTGTCCATCATACTGAAATCTAAGTGAATTAGAGGCGTATCCAGAAAGTAACTTTCCCTATTTAAAAGAAAAAAAAGAACTCACACTTTCACGGACATATTTATTGGCAACAAGAACAGCAATTTTTCAGCTATTTTTCAACATAGCCACCACCAGAATTGAGACACTTGTCGTATTGTGGGTTCAACTTTTGTATACCTTTGTCGTAGATCTCTGCCTCCTGTGAATGGAAACAGTCTTCCTGTTCCAGAACACCTTGCACATCCCTTTATGTACCGAAAGCGTCTGTTTGAATTTGGTTCTGACCGAAGATCCACTATGATACCAATGCATTGACTGGTGCTTAGTTTCTGGGGTAAAATTCGAAATCCAAGTCTCTTTGCTCGTGACGATCTTGTCGAGGAACTCGTCGTCATCGTCGGGATACCATAGCAGAAATGTCAGTGTTGCTCCTAAGTGTTGAATTTTGTGACCGTGTGTCAATTTTGGCTCATAGACCTCACAGATCTGACGAGGAATTTAAATTAGTGCAATGCTTTGTGCATTCAAGATCACCGATAGAACATTGCAGGCGGTGAGAGAAGGAGTTTCCATTTCGGACCACTGCTACTCAGCTACTGGTACGAAGTGGGACTTGTCCAGCTGGCATATTATTAATAGGTCATACATCTGTTACACACGCACAATTGATACGGCTAATTACGTTTATTTTAAAGGGGAAAACATCGGGAAACTTACTTTTTGGATGAGCCTCGTATCCTAAACATAAGACATCGTTTTGGTTTAGGCCAGATTTTAATTTATTTTCGCTAGTTCTAACTTTTTTTTATTTTACAATATGCTGTTTTATTTACATTAATTCTGAAAAGCGGTAACTCAATATTTTTCTTTTTCTGGACTTTCTGGATACTTTCTAGATGAGCTCGTATCCTAAACATAAGCCAACGTTTTAGTTTAGGTCAGCTTTTAAATTATTTTCGCTAGTTCTAGCGTCTTTTTATTTTACAATATACTGTTTTATTTACATTAATTCTGAAAAGCGGTAACTCAATATTTTTCTTTTTCTTCCAGGAATTGCTTTAATTTCCTATTCTTTAAACAACCAATATCAATTTGAATTACCTCATGAAGATTTTACTTTTGTTTTGAAATGTTATTGTTACGGAGTAAATAATTTCGTGGTAAATATTTTAAATCTCAATCATTTGGGAAGGCTTTGAACTGTTATACAACATAAGTGCTAGACATGTAGATAGACATCGGAACGCAAAAGATAATTTTTAATTTATTGTTTGTAATTTAAATGGCGAGTTTAATTTTATGTAGCTTAGTTTTTTATTCTACCTCCACTAAAATATTTGTGGTTGGTGAAACTGTCATATAACTACTTCGCGGTAATTTTTCCTTTTCTAATTATATTTCACAGTACTCCCTTAAACAGCAACGCTTATTTGTAAACAATTTACCTTTAAAATACTACAATTGTATTAGATTACAACGTCAATATGCTTTTGAAACACCTATTTTAAAAGCCTATTCCAGTTAATTTAAAATTTATTTAGCTTTAAAGCTTCACGATTGTATAATACTTTAATCTTTCTATTCATTCTATAGAAAATAATAATATATAAACGAAATTCTCTAAAACTGTATTGTTGGTTTTCCCCTACTGAACAGTGTTTTTTCTATCAAAATGATTAAAACCTAATGTAAAAAATTGTGTAGATTTATTTCGTAATTTAAATGAACTGTCAAAGAAACCTGTTAGGAAATAATTTAAACTTCTGGAAACAGAAAAAAATAAAAAAAATTTGAAAAATCAGTTGATTTACAAACATAACCTTGTAGGAAAAATATTATCATTAGCTGTCGTTCGTTAAAACTGTTAAGAAATTAAGAAAAAATGTACCATATAATATTCCTATTGACATTTTAATCCTCACACACTGCAATTTTTTCCTTTAAAAATCTGTGTTGTTATTATTTTCAGACGCAAACGAAATCAGAGAAAATAAATAACTCATATTGCAGAGAAATCAGCTATTTCTCTGAAATCTAATGTTCTTATGCAGCAAAAAAAGCGAAACTTCATATTTAACTTATAATGCAATTTTGAATGTCCGTAAATCGAAATGTCAAATAATCGCATTTACTCACGAAAGAAATTTTATTGCTCAAAGAAACACTGGGCGAGCGGATAAATGGTTTTTATCAAAGAGTGTTTATAGAAAGATTTCATTTTTTCCATCCAGTTGTTTTGCTATAGGCAGCAGAAAAGCATTTTATCCTAATAGAAGCTGGCATAAATTTTGTATCAAATATTGTAAAGCTAATACATTTCCATATTTATACATTTATAAACAATAAATAGCTAAATGTCAATTTAATTCTGTAGATCATCTGAATTAGATAAGAAGCTTCTAATTTACGTAAAAATTTAGTTTTTCTATTTTGAAACTGGAATAAATTTTGGATGAAATATTGTGACGCTAATACGTCTACATATTTATACTTTTATAAATAATAAATTCTTAAATAACTATTTAATTCTAAAGTTCGTCTGAACTATATAACAGGCTTCTAATTTAAATAATAATTTAGATTTTTTTCATTTTGAAACTGGTATAAATTTTATATCAAATATTGTGAAACTAATACTATTATAAACAATAAAAAGTTTACCAGCTTATTTCTATATTTCATCTGAACTATATTTGGGGGCTCTAATTTAAGGCATAATTTAGATTTTTTCCCTTTTTTAGTGCTATAATGTGTATTTCTGTTTCATTCGGAATAAAAGAGGATTAAAAATGTTTATAATTATTGGTCAATAATGTTTTTGTTATCAGTGATACTATTTTATATTTTTTGTCTAAATATAAGGTTTAAAACTTGGTTGAATATTGTAAAGATTACATTTTTAAAGTTTCAAAAACAATAAAATTCAAATAGCACTTTAATTACGTAGTTTACTTGAACCTTAAAAGAGGTTCCCAAATTAAGCATTAAAATAGTTTGTTTCGCTGGTGTGGCTAGTGAAAACGATTGCACTTAAACTTCACCAAGTTTTGGAGAGTTGTGATTGGTCTCCAGGAGGCGAATCATGACCATCGTTGGAGTCCCGGTTCTTCTGACCAGAGCGGGAAAGGACGCCTTGTGCAAAGGACAATGGAACAACGAACGCATCAGCACAGGATAATGGAAAAAGTATAGGGTTGCCTGAGTAGAAAGAAGGAAGGAAAAGAATGCAGCGTTCTCTTGGACATTGGCAAATTTTTTTCAGGCGTATCACGTGGAGTACTTTTTTAAATTTTTAATTTTTAAAAATATTTTTTTAGCATATTTCCTTGTCTTTTGTTCAGTATTTGAATGTTGTAATATAGATCAGTGGCATTTTACTATAATTAAAGACCATATAAAGTAAATTTGGGTTATAAAATGCTTTGAAATAACAACAGCAATATACTACACCACAGCACTAGGTATAAACTATTTTGTTGCACTCGGAGTGATAGGTATATTAAAAACGTTAAAAATATTTGTCTAAAGGCTAGTCTCACCAAAGTCGTTTAGTGGATAACCGCGATTAACCCATGGCGGTAACCAATGGTGAGACGCAATTATCCGTTTAAACAGAGATTAATCACGGTTAGCCGTTAAATGACTTTGGTGATGCCGACCCTAACAGTGTTTTTATTTTAAGTAACCCCTCATATATGTTAGTTCTAATAAGGAGATACAAACATCATTGAATTCTGCATAACAGTCGGTCACTCAAGGTGAAAATATCGATAATTTTGCTGAAAAAATAAATACACATATAAATCAATCTGTGTATTGTTTTTGTCATTTTACTGCTAATAAATTTTTCAATACTATTTAGGATGATAAAAAAATTTAATATAAGCATAACAATAATCGAAGTGTTGATAGGATTTTTGCCGTTTAAAGTTTTCAATTTGTTTAATTTGTAACCCTTCGCCAACCAATATAAAGACTTTTATGACGTTTCTAGAATTTTACGAATAAGAATAAAGCTAAATAAATCGTTTTTTCTACATAATCTAGAACAGAGGTGGCCAAACGGTGGAATACGTTACATCTCGCCATGTCGTGGAATTAAAAAACAAAACATATGAACTGAAACAAATATCAGTTTATTATATTCAATATAATTATTGATTTACTAAGTATATTGCAACTATTTATGTACGTTTACAAAGTTTTAACTGGTTTAATTTTAAGTGTTCTAGAACTAATTTTTAAATAATAATATTAAATACTTAAATAACATATATTGTTTTCAGTTCCCACTTGAAATACATAAATAATAATTCGATTATTTAATTTCACATACAATATGAAAATTAAAGTAAATCAAGAATGCTATTATAAATAGGTTGGTCAATCGGTACGAATATATATATATATATATATATATATATATATATATATATATATATATATATATATATATATATATATATATATATATATATATATATATATATATATATATATATATATATATATATATATTAAAGGCCAAAATTTTTAATATTTTCAATAACCGAAGTATTAAAAAAGTATTTGTACTACTTCCATTTTTCACAGGCATGCTAGAGTGTGAGTTGCTTTACATGACAACACGTGTGTGAGTTTACTATTTGACAACATGCGTGCGAGTTTACTACATGACAACACGTGTGTGAGCTGACTACATGACATCACATTTGTGCGTTGATTGCATAACAACAGGTACACAAGAAGACGAAAGCTCACAGCAAGTCACAATATAGATTTCCAAAAATGATGATTTAGGTTTTAAAACTTAACAGAAGTATACACATGGAGTAAAATTCCAGGCGAAATCGATAAAATCTGTAACAATTTGAGTTAAATTTCGAGAATAGAGAAAATTTCGAATTTTGCAAAGTACCTCTTACGAGTTAAAGGGATAAGGGATAGTTCCCTCATAATAAATGGGTGTTATATCTATAATAATATGGAAATGCATAGTAATTTACTATAAAATAGTTTCTTTATTTATATATTATAAAATAATTTTTAAAATATATAAATAATTATTACACTATAAATTAATTAACTATTAATATTAATTATAAGTATAATGACATAAAATAATTATAACAGAATAATAATTAATATATTATAAATTAATTATTACCTTTAATTATTATTAATACTCTTAATCCCATCCTACTTTCTCTACACAAAACTTTCATACTGATTTAAACTTCGAAATTTTTTAATTAATCTTTTAATAAATTCTTGAAAAAAGATAAATTAATATTTAAATTCTTGCAAATTTGAAATTAAATATTTTAATATTTTTATCTGCAAAGTGGAAAATATTACATGTTTCAATTTTTTATTTAATATAATGATAGAAAATGGGGAAAATTATTAACATTTAGGTTCTTTAAATTAGGAAAAAATAAATTTGTAATTAGAATTACGTAAATAGAATGTTCATTTTATTTGAAACAATTAGTATCAGCAAATATATGTGTAGTATCAATTTATCTGAAGAAAAAGGCCGGTTAAGTCTTTAATATGTTTTCTATTTACGATCTTTGAATTCCTTCAATTTGAAAATTAGAGTGAAGAAAATAGGGGATGATTATTATAAACACAACACAGGTGAAGAGTTAATTTAAATCAAATAAAATATTGCATGGTGTTGCTGAAACTGCGAAAAATTTAATGATAAATATCTTTGTTGCATATACAATAAGCTTAATGTCGTGTGTTTTGTGTGCTTATCTATCTTTCATAATTACGAACTGAGACATTATTACATGTTTCAATTTTTATTTAATATAATTTTAGGAATTGGGGAAAAATTATAAACATTTAGATTTTAATTTAGGAAAAAAAATAATTTTTGAATAAAAGTACTATAAAAAAAATGTTCATTTTTTTTTAAACATTTTGTATCAGGAAATACATATGTACTATCAAGAAAAAAGCAGGTTAGTCTTTACTATGTTTTCTATATATAATCTTTGAACCCCTTCAAGTTCAAAATTACCTAGAAGAAAGTATTGGATAATTATAATAAACACAGCACATGAGATGGGTTAATTTAAATCAAATAAAATATTGCATGGTGTTGCTGAAGCTGCGAAAACTTTAATGATAAATATCTTTGTTGCATATACAATAAGCTTAATGTCGCGTCTTTTGTGTGCTTATCTATCCTTCACAATTACGAATTGAGACTCTTCCTCTACCTTCTGTTAACACTTCCTAGGAGCGAATAAGGTAATCAGAATATTGATGCAGTTTTGTTCGGTGTTAGAATGGTGTTTACAATGCCCCACGATATCAATAAACCAAATGGATTCTATTTTTTCTTTATCTTCGGAAGCAGTAGTGTTTGTTCCCGCATGAAACAAGAAATACAAACAGGAAGAATCCATGCAATGAATTATCATTTGCTTTTATGTTTAAATGCTTTATCCAAATGGATATTTCTCTAACATTTATTCCGTACTCTTTCCTGTTTGCTATTCTTATAAATATAATAAAGGGGGGATTATAATTAAATCTAACTGAACCAATAATATTATAAAAGTATCATTGTTATATTTTTTCTGAATTATAATTTATATGTTTTGTAAATGATGTAGGTACAAACACACACACATATATGTATAGATATATATATTATAGATATATTTATGTGTATGTCTATATATATATATATATATATATATATAATATATATAATATAATATATATATATATATATATATATATATATATTATGTATATGTATATGTATATATATGTATATATATATATATATATATATACAGTCAAACCTCTCTATCTCGAATCTATTGGGAGTAAAAAAAAATTCGAGATACACAGGTGTTATGAAAATAGACTAAGAAAATTTCTTTACACAATAGAAAAGATTGAAAATTTGAATTACTTTTAGTTTTATTTACATACCTTACAGAAATTAATCCGTTAGGAGTTTTTGATGCAAAACATTTTTAGACTGGACAATTTTTAATAGTATTGACACAGAGGCGGAACAATTCTGATCAAAATTTTTTTGGGATTCTTACCCAGTCCCTGACCAAATAACCATCGAGAGAGAAAACTACAAGTGTATTTCCTGGATATGGTAACTTGTGCGGTTATTAATGCAATAAGGCTCTAAACTGGAATGTTGTGTGTGTACGAAAATTCGAGATACACAGGTTTGGGGAAAAATAATTTGAGATAGGTTTGGAAAATATGTTAATATCTTACTGAAAATGTAGGGAAATTGAAAAAATTTGACATAGACAGGTTTTCGAGGTAAGCAGGTTTCGAGATAGACATGTTTGGCTGTATATGTAATATGTCAAAATTATTTCACTTTAATATTTCCTTAAAAAACCTCCTCTCCTCATTCTAATTCCTTAAAATATTTTTACCAGCATCAAAATGTCTTAATCAAAGGAGTGTCCTTGAAATAAAATTCTTTCTATACATTTTCCAAAGCTTTTTGTCCAATAGATGTAAATTTTCTGTCCACTCAACACGTTTCATAGCCGTCGAAGGCAAATGGCTCAGCTTTTCTCCTAATCTTAACAGTTAAATTCGCTGACTAAGTTTCTTGTCCCTTGGGAAAATTCTATCTGTCTGCCCTCTAGGGTACACCTCTGTTCGAGCAAACTGATTTTTGTGTTTTTTTCTTGTCTGTCACTGATTATTGAAGATGTCTTTTTCTAGCAGATCTTAAATAAAATGTAGTTTCGACTTGTTCTCTTCAATGTGGGCTGACTGCATCTTATTTTACTACTGCTAACCTGATCAGACTTCTTCTTGCCTAGTAGCGAGGGTATATATATATATAATATATATATATATATATATATTTATATATAAATATATATATATATGTATATATATATATATATATATATATATATATATATATATATATATATATATATATATATATATATATATGTATATATATATGTATATATATATGTATATATATATATATATATATATATATATATATATATATATGTATATATATATGTATGTATATATTTATGTATGTATATATATGTATGTATGTATATATATATATATATATATATATATATATATATATATATATATATATGTATATATATATATATATATATATATATATATATATATATATATATATATATATATATATATATATATGTCATTTTTTAGTAGATATCATAACAGTAATATTCATAATACCTAAAAACCAATATTTTTAAATTTTATTTTTGACGAAACACAAATCAGAGATAAATTGAATAAGCAGAGAAAGATTTCAGACATACATTGTGTTATCAAATAAATAGAAGTTTTCTTTGAAATGAAAATTTTGAAGCATAACATATGCATAATAAAAATACATGAGGAAGAATCCAAGTCTTAAAAATAGGAGAAAATAACTTGAATAATCTTTAATCATCTCTTTGTTTGAGGCTATAAATTCAATCCTTCAATGCAAAACACAAAATGATCTAAAATAAAATTTAAATACTAATCTCCTTCATATTTTAATTTAGTTAGAGTTATTAAATTCTAAAATTTTTCAATTTATATTGTTCTATCAAAAAACTGCAATTATTTCTGCACATTTACAAACCATTATTTTTTTTCATTTCTGAAATTGAAAAGTTACAAGTAATTAAATTATATATATGTTCATACCTGAATATTTTTGCAAAATGATGTGAAATGCTGTGAATGGAAACAGAAATCTCATTAGAGGATGTGTCTCGTTTTGAAGTAATTTTACTTTGCATTTTATTTGCATAATAAAATAATACATAATCGATGTGCAGTACATACATCAAAACTTTTTCTGCAAATAGGACAGACATCTAACCTTAATCTAAGACAAATGGTAAAAAGGGGAATGGAGTTGTAGGTCCACTGCGCACTGTGTCCATGCAACCAGTCTCGATAGATTCTTGGAATCTAAATGCATACATTATCGCCTTCGTACACAAGTTAAGATTCAGGGAATACGTTTTTTACAACGTAATGAAAAACGTTGTCCGGAATACTGAAATAAATCCGTAATGTAACAATTTGATGCAGAAGAAGAAAGGATGAAAAAGGCATAAATCATCGCACTATGCGGCCTCCCAAATTTCTTTCA
>CM063501.1:141204367-141211867 GCA_032207245.1 Pardosa pseudoannulata
ATTGAATATGCTCATGATAATGAATCATATAAGACACAAGTATATAAAAACAAATTATTACAAAGGAAAAATGAAAATCAGGTAGTCAATAAAATTTTTCTATTACTTTGACTACTAAATAATTTTTAATATTTATACCATCTGTAGACGTTTATACAGAAATATAATTGTGAATTCAATTTTATTATGTTAAAATTCAGAAACACGTTTAAACAAATAATGTGGTATAGCAAATGCATTTTCCTTTTGGTCACATAACATACTTTGTAAATAAACAAAATGAATTATAGCTGTGCCATGCATTAAGATGTTGTCTATTTATGGATTAAAATTTATTCTAGTTTTTTTTGTAAATTATCAATTCGTATATATATATATATATATATATATATATATATATATATATATATATATATATATGCATAAACATGTATTATCATCAATTACTCATTTTTAACTTGCTGATATATCTCTACAGAAAATGTATGTATATGAACATGTAAGAATATTGGTAAAAATTATGGTTGCAAAATTATGGTAATAGTTCAAAAGAAAAGATTATATTGTTTCAGTTGAGCATTTTTTTCATATTAATGTGCAGAAGTATATAAAACAAACACTGGATCTAGGAGAAAACATTTTTAGAATAGCAATTTATAAATTTAAATATTATATTATACAAAACTAATCCTTCATCTGCAGATAAACATTAGCAATGTGATGTGTTTCTGATAAATTCAAACAATTTTATTTTTTAATGTCTTTTTCCGAGTTCTTATCATTTCTCCACTTATTTCAGCTATTAGTCTCTGCATTTACATTAAACTGCATTTCCAAATACTTCATGTCTTAAGTTTGATTAACTTACTAGTTCTTTCCTGAAAGCTTATCAGCAGATTGTTTACTTTCTTTTCACAGAGATTAGACGAATACAAAGGCATAAATTATACGTTTTTTTTTAGTATTTTAAAACATAAAGAATTGCATCGAATGATGAAATTGATAAATCTGAAAATATGCGTATAAGCATACCAGGCCATAATAACATGTTTGTTTTGATAATATAATTAAAGAAATTAGAATTTAGTCAATGTAGTCAACAAGTTTTACTATGTAAATAAATTTACAATTATATAATTTCTATATTTTGGCTCGATAATTTCTCATAAAGTTATTTATTTTCATGTAGTTTTCATAAGTGAAACTGAATAGTATGGAAGAATACGGGTTACAGATGCTTTATACACGAACGTCAGAACACCTTTCGAATTCGGCAGTTTAAATTTTGGGTGATTTAAAAATAATTTTGTATTAATTTTGCGTAACTTTATTTCTCCTTTTTCATAAGAATTACAAAGAAATGATTTTTCTTGACGTTTATTGTTTTCCATCAATAATCATTTTAATGGAAAGGAATTGCATACAACTGCGTTCCAAATCAGGCCTAACGATGGCCGATTGGTTAGTGTGCTGGCCTTCGGAATCGGAGTTCGTGGTTTCAAATCCCACAGTTGCCTGTGTTTTTGTAGACGTTCGGAATCGGCTTTGAGCTGAGGATCACGGTCTCATTAGTCCTCGTGTTTGCAAAAAGTAGATCGTTGTACTCCAAACCAAACCAAATCAGACTCATTATAAATACAAGTCAAAAAATTAAAATATTTCTATTTACAGATTTTTTGGTTTTAGTGTCTAATTTATATTTTTGGAAAGTGTGGGGTCCACTTTTCATCTAAATAAAAAAAAATCACGAAACCCAGAGACGTAGTGTTTATAGATAAAAGCTATTTTTAAATTATGATATTCTAAATTCGATTTACTGTTCGATCTTGGTTACAAAAAAATTAAAATTAGCATTTTGTCTGACCATAGTATTTAAAACTGTTCATCCTTGTGTTTACAGTGGTATACAAAAGTTAATTATACCACTATTTTATTTATAAAGTTGTATAAAAATGATCAGCAAACCAACATTTGCTTTTAGATACTTAAAGATTTACATTAAAAATAGTTCATAGGAGGTGTATGTTATACATCTGTTCCAAATATATTAGTGCTTTAAATCATGGTAAAACTTTTATGCGATGAAATTTTCAGATCATGATAATTTACTTTAAAACAAAAGATGCACACTAGTATTATGTGAAATCAGATTCATTATAATTTTTTATAAGTTAAAAAATCTACAATATTTCTAGTTACAGATCTTTTTGATTCTAGTGTCCAATTTATAATTCTGGAAAGTGAAGGGGATCCAACTTTCTTCTAAATTAAAATATCACGAAACCTAGACACATAGTGTTTCTAGATAAAAATTATTTTTATTTTATGATATTCTAAAGTCGAGTTACTGTTCAATCGTGGCTACAAAAAAATTTTAAATTGAATTTTATCTGACCATACTATTAAAAACTGTTCATTCTTTTGTTTACAGTGGTATGTAAATGTTAATTATACATCTATTTATTTATAAAGTTGTATAAAAATGATCAATCAACTACAATTTGCAAGTTGTATAAATATGATCATCAAACCACAATTTGCTGATGGAGATGGAAACATCGACATTAAAAGAATAAAAGTCTATAGGAAGTGTATAAAATATATGGGTTCCAAATATGTTAGCACTTTAAATCAAGGTAAATCTTCTATTTGGTAAAATTTGCAGATTATGATTAATTACATCAAAACAAAAGATGTACATTAGTAGTATGGCAAACCATTTTAATAAAAATACTAAAAAATTTATAAAACTAAAGACTTATTCTTATAAATTGCATGATAACCATATCAAAATTTCTAGAATGCATTATTCAAAAACTGTTTTTCATTTGTTGATAAACGATAGCGACGTGATGTGATACTACTGGACATAAATTAAAATAGTTTTGTTTCTTAATGTCTTTCTCCGAATTCTTATCTTTTCTCCACTTATTTCGGCTATCAGTCTCAGCGTTTAGATTAAACTGCATTTCAAACTACTTCCCGTCTACAATCTGAATAATTTACTGGTTATGTCACGAAAATTTATGATCAGATTATTTAATTTCTTTTCAGATAGATTGCACGGCTATTGCAAGACTGAGATATTATTTTAAAGTAGAAGGATTCATAACGTATCTTTAACATAGGAAATATTTATAAAAATATTATGATTAATTATTATTTTTACTACTTGTGTACTCTGTTCATAAACTACAATTCGTAATCGTTCGTGTCTAAAACATTAATATGTTAAAGTTTAAGATGTGAAAGTCTCATCAGACAAACCGATGTCTTATCCCATGTACAGGTTGTCGCAAAACGACCACATAAACTCTGTACAGCTAGATTCCTCGTTGGAAGTACATAAAAACTGTCCAAAGAAACTTACCTGTATGATCCATAGTTTACAAGAAAAATAAGAAAAACAAAGTAGGACGTCACTACCGGTGCAAGGAAAAACTCTTTATTGAACATATCCACAGCAGTATATGTTCTGGCATACTCCCTAATAGTTCGTAAGGCATTTCCATTACATGGGCCGTACATCAGGTACATGTCGCATTAGTCACGAACGGAATATATGGCCACCATACGAAGACTGCCGGTAGTTGCAAGATACAGCCTTTTAAATACCAGTTCAATGATTGTTTAACGTCATTCCATGACGCGCGCGCATGCCTGACGTGATATGCGTGGCAAACGTTTTAAACATTATAGTCTGGAAAGATATACAAATACAGTCGATATGTCCAATAAAGTGCTTTTTTTCTTGCACCGGCAGTAACGTCATACTTTGTTTTTCGTATTTTTCTTGTAAACTATAAATCGTAAAGGAGCGCTTCTTTGGTCAGTTTTTATGTACTCCCAACGAGAAATCTAGCTGTGTAGAGTTTATGCAGTCGTTTTGGAACACCCTGTATAACTCGCCTATAAATATTTAACATAAAAAATAAATACATTAAATCCTGGAAACTTTACCCCCGCTACTTAAAATGTAAATTTTGTTTCAAAAATAGAGTAATTGTAATTGATTTTTTTTAGCTTAAAATTTTAATGTCGTCCTTTTCTCAGCCTTTGGAAAAGGATAAATTACCGAAAGTTCAGTTTGTATCCAATATGCAAAATTATTAGTAATTATTAGTAATTATTAGTAATTATTATTATTATTATTATTATTATTATTATTATTATTACATATAGTAGTAATTATTATAAAGTAGTTCATTATGTAATATATAATATGGGGATCAATAATATTATATTATTGGAGAATCCTTTATCTAAGAGATCTATAGTAAATTGTTTACTAATTGAGTGCTGCAACTTATTAGAAAGTTTATTCCAGTAGGTTGTAAGTAAAGATAATTTCATTGCAGCACTGATTTTAATGTTGACTTCATATTAACAGTAAATCTCTATAGATTCGCTTGTTTACTTTCTTGTGGTTACAATGAAATTAAACCTAATTAGAAAACATTTTAACAAAATGCATAGTGATAACACGTATTTTATGATAAAAGAAAACTTTCATAAATGATAATAAAGCAAAGAAGTAACATTTTGGAAGCCTGATAGTAACCAGACAACAGGGCGAGTATAAATATTCAGAGTGGGTTAAATATTTAGATAACAGTTGTAATCAATGTAGAAATTAATGATAAGTACGGACGTGTAAGAGAAATTGTTTCCTGATATACCTTTTAAAATCAATGGATTCGAGAACTGCTTCTACTTCCAGACGTTAGTGCTGGAGTTTTATGCCGGAACCCGGACACTGAGGGTGGTCCTTGAAAGGAATTTTCCATGATCTGCCAATTTCTTTTCAAATGTGATTGATTTGCTTTTGAATGATAACAAATTGAAGTGCTAGAAGATGAGACACTTTTTTAAAATATTTTAATGGTAAAATTAAAGCTAAAACATTAAATAAACACAATATGTAGAATCATTATATATATTGTCGCATAAAGGTACTTTACCAACGAGATCGGTGGACGAATGGTCAGAACACGAGATCCACACCCAAAGTTTGTGGGATTTTTAATTTAAAAGTGTTATTTATTGTTGCTTATATTCTCTAACATTCTAGATCTTTCTTTATTATGTAAATTAGTTATTTCTCGAATATTCTGTTCTGTTATAAAATCTGATAACCACTAGTTGTAGGCAACTTCTCGATCTTGTAAAGTTGCTAGTTGCTACTTTGCTTCAATAAATTCGTCCGTTAAGCTAAACGGTGTGCTCATTCGAATCTTCGTGACAATATTTCTGTAGGTGAATGTTTGAAAAATAAGATTTCCATTTAAACATGACTTAATGTACCATTAGATAATCTAGATATTGTTATATATGCAATCAAAATTATAATCCCCTCATACCTCTTAAAATGTTTATATGAAACGATTTCAAACCAAGTCCTTTGTGTCATCCTGTTAAATGATACCATATGGTTGAAAGATTATCTTTTTATAAAATAATGGACAGGTGTTTAATGCACACTTTTGAGTTTATTTTATGTAAGTGAAAAGGTATTTACACCATTAAGTAACCATCCTATGGACTGTATCTTATTCAAATATTCATACAATTATAAATTATAAAATTATAGGCAGAAATATTAGCATACATTTAAAATAATCTAATGTTAATGGAAGCAACGTTTCCTGCTTCACATTTAAGAAAATAATTTTACATTTTAAATATTGTAATTCAATTTAGCTAAGCAAAATAAAATCTCATACCTTTTAATATGTTTATCAGAAACGATTTCAAACCAAGTCATTTGTATCATCCTATTAAACAGTTTCACATGATTGAAAGATTCTCCTTTTATAAAATAATGGACATGTGTCTAATGCACACTTTTGTGTTTACATTATGGAGGAGAAAAGGCATTTAGACCATTAAGTAAGCATCCCATGAACTGTATCTTATTCAGATAATCACACAATTATAACTTCTGAAAATATAAACAAAAGGAATAACATACATTTAAAATAATCTAATTTTTAGGGAAGCAAATTTTTCTGCTTCATATTTAATAAATAATTTTACATTTTAAAAGCGTCCAAAGAACTTATCTTATTCAGATAATCACACAATTATAGCTTCTCAAAATATAAACAGAAGGAATAACATACATTTAAAATAATCTAATTTTAATGGAAGCAATGTTTTCTGCTTCACATTTAACAAAATAATTTTACATTTTTAAATCATCCCATAAACTGTATCTTATTCAGATAATCACACAATTATAACTTCTATAATATAAACAAAAGGAATAATATAATTTAAAATAATCTAATTTTAATGGAAGCAATTTTGCTGCTTGAGATTTAACAAAATAATTTTACATTTTAAAAACATCCCATTAACTGTATCTTATTCAAATAATCACACAATTATAACTTCTAAAATTATAAACAGAAAACTTTTAAAATAATCTAATGTTAATGGAAGCAATGTTTGCTGATTCACATTTTACAAAATAATTTTATATTTTAAATTTTGTAATTTAATTTTGCTAAGCAAAATAATATGTAAAACAGTGAACATAAATTTATGAGTGTCTAATTAATATCATTTTTTCGCTTTAAAGGAAATAAAACACTTACATTACAAATAAACTATATATCTATTTCATTTCAACTACATTGTATTCAGATATTTACATAACTATAACTAAAATCATAAACAGAAGAAGTAACAAATTTTAAAATAATTCAATGTTTATTTGTGATAACATTTTCTGCAATACGTATGTGACAAAACGTCCTGGCTATATTTATTTGTATAATTTAATTTACGCATCCAAAACAGCAAAAAAAAGAACATCTAACATAAAATGGCTAAACAGGGAAAAATATGAAAATTATTCCTAATAGAGAACTGAAAGCGTACAATCTTTTATATCGAAAAATTTTCGATATAAAACCATTTAGAGAAAAGTAAACAGATTCGAAGGCTGAAAAATATTTCCATTTGGAACAAAACGAGATCAGCGTGTAGTGAAAAATGCGTATTCTATTTTGACGTTATCGGGTCAGGTAGTCATATTTTATTTTAAAATGCAGGATTTTTTGCTTTTTGTATTATTTTTTATTTCGAGGATCAAAAAAGTTCCTGAGTGAAGTATATTTTTTTCCTTTTGATGTTTGTAAGAGAAAAATAACGAAAAAGAGAGAAAATGTAAAATCATTTTAGTTTTAGAGATCTGCAAATAATGCTGCTTTAAAGAGACTGCAAAGATTTTAGCTTCACATCATTAACTCCCACGAACAAATTTTATAGCTTTTCTTTGTTAGGGTGGAAAAAAGGGGGAGCTCATTTTAGAATCGAATAGTTTTCAATGTAAAGGAAATTCAGAATTCAAATCACGAAATAAATGCTTCATTTTTAAATTAAAAGTCAACTGCTAGAATATCCTGGAGATAAAAACAACTCTTCTTTGGATTTTAGTTTCCTTCGAAGGAAAAAATAAAGATATTTAAAGTTATTTGTTTTAACGTGGTGTTA
>CM063501.1:141216867-141286867 GCA_032207245.1 Pardosa pseudoannulata
TTGTATATATATTATCAGATTTCCCCTTCAGGATCCATTGGGCGAATTCCTGTTTGTATAAGGCCAGCTATAGAATTTAATATTTCTATTCATCTTTCCCGATGCAAGCTCTGCAGTAAGAAAAAAAATATCTCTTCATGAAATCAGAGTTCTGTAAACATGCCAATGTTACCCGCTGATCGTAAACGGTAGAGATGAAAGCCTGAAGTTATTGGGATTTATTTATGACATTCAAAATATGTTTTCCTATACATGTATTTAAACTTTCCCTCCAAAGGCATGCGTATAGGAAATAAGTTTCTGAATATTGGAAAGCTTTTTTTCCAGACAGCATATCACAGTACAGTAGTTTTTAAGTTTGAATTTTATCTAGTTATTTTTTAAGAATATTAGAAATTTGTTAAAAATAAAGGATGTGCAAGAGAAGTGTGAGAAGTAGCAAATCAGCAAGTCTTCAAAAGTTTAAATTGTGAAAGTTTGTAATAAAAGGTAATTAGAAAATATTGTATTCATTTATACATAACAAGCGATGATGATAGCAAATGAAAATGCAATACAATATCGGAGTTAAAAACGATACTATTAAAATTCAACACAATAAAAATGGCTTAACCCATTAACGCCCAAATTATTTTATTTTGACGCAATGACATATAATTCATAAATTGGGTGTCTTTTACCATCAACATGAATATTATTATCGAATTTTATCAATACGTACCTTAGTTTTTTTTAAAAATGCTGATCTAAAAATAGATCACTGGGCGTTCGGAGGATATATTTTAGCAAATACACAACAATCATTAGTACTTCAATAACGTGGTAAAATCGAACCAAATAGATAAAAACTAATGCATTTTCTTTTAAAAAACGTTTATTTATCCAGAATTTCACAATATTACAGAATGTACTTAGTAACGTTCAATTATTTTAAAATACAAAATTTCAATGTTTCTACAGTTTAGTGTGGAATTTGAAGAAACACTTCTTGCATAAAGTTGCATCGCACTTCATACAATATGTTAAGGGCCTTCCTTGGCACCCTACAAGTCGACAGCGTCTTTGGCCCTTTCTTTGTCCCATATTGTGATCCCTTCTATCAAAGCGAACATCATCACTGAGATTAGCTTTTGAGGATGAAGGAAAACTGATAGGTCGTCTTTTCAAAACTTTTTTCCGATTCCCAATTTTAGATACTTTACAGCAACAACCCTTCGAAAATCTTTCATGGACTTATAATCCCCTTTATAAACATTTCTGTGTAGAATACTTGCATTCACTACAGCCATATTAATTATTCGAATGAATAGACACAAGTACCATATTTTACCTCTTATTCTCCCCAAAAGAGTTTATCTTGATTTGTCATTCTTACGTTCAGCTGCTTTTGAATTGTCTTGGAAATGAATATATGACTTTATTTTTAGGTAAGCATTTCTACTTAAAAGAGTCCTGTACAAGACCTATCCCTAAATCTTCTACATCACTCCAATAATCTTTCACTTGAAAGAGTAAGATAGCTAGTAAATATCAAAAACCCTATAAATATCTTTATATCTTCTATTATCCCGATCTTTTTTAACATTTTTAGCATAGAGAATAATCTCATTCACAATTACGTTATATACTTCATCAGAAAAAAGTTTTTCAAAGCAATGATGCAAGATGCATTTGCAAGATCATTTTCAAAATATTATCCTTATAAATTTTCCCTAAATCCGACCATTTGGTATAATTCGAATTTTTTTCCAAACAATTTTTGGCTTTTTTGTTTTCAATTTTTTAGGTTTACTCTCAAACGTTGAAGGTAAATTTATTTGATCACACACATCTTTTGATATTACTTCTATTTTACCAACAATATCATTTACAAATGGAGCATGTAACTTATCATCTATTTCCTCTTCATCTGTCAGTTCATCTACATTAGGTGGTATGGCAATAATATCCTCTTCAATTTGCTCAGAAAACAGATAATCAACTGCATAATGAACGTTATTAAATTCTTTTCGACTCATTTTCATCTAAAGGTGAAAAAACACAATATTACCAGGGTCAGGAAAAAAACGCCCGAACGCCCAGTGATCTATTTCTAGATCAGCAATATTTTGACACTAATTTTTACTATTTATATTTGTTTTAAAATAACATCGGTTTATATTCTGATACCAACATCTATGAAGATATTAAATCAACAAAAAAATTTAACTTACCGGTATTGCTTAGCTGTTTTCAGGGTTTATACTACGAAACGTCGAAAAACGTCGGAACGAAAGGGAGTTACAAACTTTCTCATATCGCTTTAGATCAATGTCCAAAAAAAAAAAAAAAAAACCAAGAAAACCACTTGTTGGTAAAAAGGGGCATGCCTTGTCTTGCCCCCTGTGAAGTGTAGAATGTGTGGGGTGGGTTTAAGGTAATCTAAAAGCGAGGTTACCCTGCTATGTTAAGCGATCTAAAAATAGATCACTGGGCGCTAATGGCTTAAAGAGCTAGTCATGTTTCTCATTTTCATGATATTGATAGGCACATGGATATACAATATATCTGTGAATATTGTAGCCTTATATCACAGTAAAGTAAATTTTTATTTTTTATTACGTAGTAAAGTTATTTAAAATTTAAAACAAATTCATCCAAAAGAATTGAAAGGAAATATCACAGTACTTTTCGTAATAACAATTAAAAAAGTCTTATACGACTTAAATTATTGATAGTAGTAAGTAGAAAGTATCGATAATTGTAAGTAGTAAGTATCGATAGAAGTAATAATCGATAGTAGATATAAGTCGATAGAAGTAGACGTAAAAAATAATATTCGTTTAGATATCAAAAGTAATGATAGCAAATGAACAAAAAATACGATTTCTGAAGTACAAATGGTAATACTGAAATACAAAACGATTGCAATTGGTAATAGATAAAGCCATAATTCACATTATCTTGATACTAACAGGCACATGGGTATCAAATAAGTAAATGAACACTGAAAAGATTTTAGATTTACTAGATTATGGTCAATAATTAAATAATTATTTTCAAGTAGATATTAATAGGATTAAGTTAATGTTTCCAATTCTCGATTAAAACTGTAATTTTAACTGCCATAAATACTAGATGAGTTGGCTTTTGGTATGGTATTGCAAATGCTAAGTACTTCTTATTCTTTTTCTCCTTTCTTCTGGTCTTTTGGGTGTACGGGAATGTTCAGGCCTGGTCAAACATATGTTTAACCGTGTATGGAAGTCATAAACCTTCCACACCCAAAACTTCTTACTTCCTTCCTGTTTTTACATTACTCGGCTTTGTTGGAGTTATAAAAATTTTTATTCTGAGTATGGTTCTATTTTTCATTATTCTATTATCTACCTCTATTTAATAGCTGCGTCGAGCGCATTACATGGTAAGTAATTTTAAACATCATTTTAAATATCTGTCTTTACTATCTAATATTTATCGTTGTATATATATATATATATATATATATATATATGTGTGTGTGTGTGTGTGTGTGTGTGTGTGTGTGTGTGTGTGTGTGTGCGTGTTTGTGTGTGTGTGTGTGTGTGTTGTAAAAATTTAATACTTTAGTTTTAAACTAAAATTATTAATACTATATTAAAAAACCACCAAATCCGCGATTTTGTCATCTTCTTATTAGCCTCTTGGTGTTAAACTCTTTTGTCTTAAAAAAATCTCTTTCCTGTTGGCGTTATTAACTAGCCATCCTGATTAAGCACATACCTTTTCTCCCACCTGTGGTGTCCCCAAAGTATAAAAGGCCGCATGATCATTTTTGAAGATATTTTGCTGTTGGATGTTGCTAAATAAAGATGCTGCTAAAGTTCCCTTGATAATCTTAATCTTTTCGCCGACGACTACATCCCTTCAACCATGTTACATCCCTGAAGCATGGCATATTTCATATATATATATATTATATATATATATATATATATATATATATATATATATATATATATATACATATGAATGAAAATCTTCTTTAAAATACTTGTTTTCCTGATCACTTCTTGGGATGTAAATCAGTTCATTTCTTCAAAAATTAATCAGCGTTTTCTAAGCTGATTGACGTAAATGGTGTTAAACTTATGTACTACAAAATTCACAAATTCATTACATTTAGGAATACAAATCCTTTACTTTTCTGACAACATCCAATAATATTTGTTTTAAGGAATACCATAATCAAGTTTTTAATCCATCAACACAGAAATTCCTACTACAGAATAAAGATGCTGCTTACAAATGTTGCTGTTTTATTTATTGATACGAAACTTAAACTAAAAGACTTATTAAAATAATATTTTTTGAGATTGTAGCAATAAAATGTTAATGCTGTTGACAGCATAATTCTATATACATTTTACTATTTTACAATTTTAAATTGTATTTCCATGTCTTAATGTAAAAGGATAAAAAATAATATTTTAATAACATAGCATAATCCATGCAAAACAATATAGTTTATGTAATTCCACACCAGGAAGAGATGGATAAATATAAGTCCATATTTAGAATATCAACATAACGTTTTAAAAATAAAATCCTCTTTTTACTTTTGAAAGCATGTTTTCATTCCTTCACTTTTTAGCTGAATTTCCCAGAGGCAATATATATCTTTAAAAACCTTTTTACTCCAGCGTTACGGTAATATCCAAATCTTAAAGTTTTATATCGTATTTCGAAAATATATCAGGGATTATTTGCCCTATATGCTCTTCAACCCATTCTTTGAAAATGCAGAGGGGTTCTTCACATGAAATGAAAAATTTTCCTCATTCTCCCGTATCCCTGAAAAGATGCATACGTCAGTGAAATATATGACTGAGTGAAAATACCTGTCACTTGACGAGCATGATTGTATCGAACAAGTTCCCTACTCTCTGCGTCTGATAAAAAACTAAAAGGTAATCGTTGTTATTTGGTTTTGAAACGAGAACTGCTAGAACCCGTACTTGATAATTTTATGTCCATTAGGTGTAAGTGTTCGTCATAAAGACATTTTATCTGTTCATCCCTGTGTATCTAGAAAGATATTGTTCGTCATAGCTGAAGTAAATGTTAATTTAAACAAAATATAGACTAATACAAAAGTTAAAGGTAATCGTTGATCATTGGTTGTAGAAACATGAGCTTCTAGAACCCATATTTGACAATCTTATATCTATTAGCGTCATCCACAAATAAATTTTGTCTGTTGAAACCCTTTTATCTTAAAAACAATTGCATGTTACAATTTGAGGTAAATTTTAATTCAAACAGAGTGAAGGGAACACATAAAGTGTCTTCGAAGGTGTGACTAGCGTAAAAAGAAATAGCTACCAGAAAAACTTAAAAGGCATTTATTAAAATTTAAGAAACAATGCGAGATAGTCACCAGAAAAATCGTAATGAAAAACAATCAGCAAGCTGGCTGAACAAAAGTAAACTGCATTCAGCTGGGTCCTGAAGGAAGCACAGTGAGGACGCTGCCGGGAATCAAAACAAGGCCTTGGCTGGAACTGATTGCTCTATCCCAGCTACGGTGGGTCTAAATAGGGCGGCCGGTATGATAGGCGCACGCTCCGCCGCTGATGGCAGAATGTAATTACCATACGCCTCGCAGCTTCTTTAAAGGCTGGATTAGCATAAGTCCGGGTATCTTCTTCTCTGGCGCCTCAAGAGCATAGATTTTTTACACAGTTAAATTACAGTGTCTATTGCTAACAAGCAATTTTTATAAAATCCTTTTCGAAAATCTTTATTTTTCTTCAAAAAATTATATATTTGCTTTATAACATATACACATAGTTTAGAAGACATAGTGCTGTTGCTCAGTCGGCAAAGGAAACAATCTTGTAGCTGAGAGGTTGCGGGCTTAGAACCCGAGCCGGCGTAAGATCCGCGTGATCGTTAAATGTCACTGGGGCACTTAAAATATGTTCGTGTCACAATGTCCTCCAAGTTCTCAATGAGTACCCCTGGGGGTAGCAGGCCAAGTCTCTGGGTCTTCTGCTTGGTCTCTGCTTCAAAATTACGAGACCTCTTGAGCGAAGTCATTCTTTCACCTTAATGGTGCTTTTTAAAACGAAAGCTGTACCCCTTGGCCTTAATACAAGAGCCTGCGAGATCAATACCGCTTGGTTTGTCGACGTGACATGAGTAACAACAACAACATGAGACATAGTTACACTTCCACACAAATTTAGACCATTTCAATGTGAAAAAGTCCAATGATGCAACTTATTTTACACACATTTTGTAATGAGGTAGTCATAAAATAAGTAAAATAGTAATATGATAAAAGAAAAAGAAATTTATTCATTCCCCAAAAAAATGAGACCGACCAGAATTTGTAGTTAATGATTACATGACCGTCAACAGTTAGTTACAGTGAAATTTTAGTTTTTAATTACACAAATAACAAGAAAATAACATGTCATTTATTAAGGTAAACAATTATATTATTAAAACTGTTGTCTTTTCTCCAGTGATAAATGAATAAGAATATTTAGAGCCAATTAATGTTAATAAATTTTTTGCTATCATTTATTAAGGATCACATAAATTTTTAAAAATCACTTAAAGGTAAATAAATTTTTTTCTCAAGATGTAATCAGAATATGAACGCAAAAAAATATCAGAACATAGCTTAATAAGTATCGCAACCTAATAATAATACTAAAGATTAATTAAATGCACTGTTTATGTAGAGTTATTAATAATTGCTCGAGACATCACAATGATCAAAATATACGGATACAATAATTTAAAAATATATAACTTCCCGATTGTAATAAATTAACTTCTTTAAAATGTTATAATTCTCAATTGTGTAAAATCTTCAAAAGTTGTAGAGACAGCTTTATTTTAATTCCAAATTTTACTAAATTCATTATACTAAAATTTCTGTGAAAAAGCTGCTATTAAATCTTTTACTGAGGTACAAATGGACAATGTAGAATAGTGAAAAGTCATTACATTCTATATCTCTTAATACAGTACTTAACATTAATTTATATACAAATATATAACAAATACATTACAAAACTGCACGATTGTAACAAAATAACTGCTCTAAAATTTTAGTATTCTCAACTGTATGAAATCTTCAAAAGTCGTAGAGAAAGCTGTATTTTAATTAAAATTTCTAATAGATTGAATATACTAAAATTTGTGTGTAAAAGCTCCGACTAAATCTTATAGGCAGGCACGTATAGACGATGTAGAATAGTGAAAATTCATTACATTTAATATGTCTTTATAATAACATATAATTAATAATCCTTTGTGTACTTAAAAATATCAAAATATTACTAACGAATACATTGTCAGCACACTCATAAATATTTTCCACTAAATATATTTGAATTTTGTTTAGATACCAGTTATTGTATTCATGAAATTGTTTTACCCTGCAGCAGATGGAACACAAATTAAACTTCATTGTATTTTTGTTTTAGGTAAAAATTCAGTTTTGTGTAGATAAGAAGTTAATTTTCCAAAACAGCAATTCGTTTTAATTCATTGTCAAAAATGTTTAAATTTAATACTAATCTACATTGAATTTATACTTGGGAAATTTCTGTATAAATCCTTAATTTTGTCTTTGCTGTATAATTATAATCAAATTATTTAAAAATTTACAAAAGTAATTCATTCGAATGCATTCTGAAAAATTTTAAACTTTAATACTAATCTACATTGACTATATACTTGGTTATAGGGAAATGTAAGTATAAATACTTAATTTTGTCTTTGCGTTATATTGTATAATTATAATCAAATTATTTAAAAATCTAAAAAAGAAATCTTGCATATTTTTCACATTTCCTAAACTTAAACAATATTTAATTATACTAATACAATTATGGCTGTGATTTGTAATTCGTTCAAAAATTGAAGAAAAATTTGTAATTAAAATTTAATAAAATTAAAGTGTTCAAAATTAGATAAAAATGTCAGTGTCATAAAATTATAGAAATTATGCGCTTAATTATATTAGTGAATGCCATTTAAAAAACTATCCAACATATATTTTTAAAAGAGTGTTGTGAATAAATACATATAAACTACAGGAAATAGCTTTTCTCTTTATAAAACTAATTTATTTTTAGAGGAATTTCTAAATGATTTTACTTTAAAATAACCTAAATTTTTATCTGTTAAATAAAGTTCTGTACATAGCCATTTAAAAGAGTGTATTTTTCCGATGCATGCATAAATTCACTGCCTTACGGGAATTTATATACTAGACAGAAAAAAAGGAAGATGGGAGAACGACGATTTATTCGAAAAATAATCTGCAGATAAAAGCGCAAAACTGATTCTAGCCAACATCGTACAATAAATCCCTTTACAAGGTTCAGATGCCTTCCTTTCATCGAAAAAATTCCTTTGAGAGAACGTCTACAAACCTGCGTAAGGTACTTCTTAACTTCTTTATTTGCCAACAAACTAAATGGAAAACATCAATTACACAGAAAAGTAATTTTCTTTGTCGTATGGTACGTTAGAATTTTCCAACAAAAATATAATGCATAAGATTACATACGTGATTAGAGCAACCGAATTTTAAAGCGCTCCGAGATATTTCCTTTTTTTAAATTTACTACATGAAACAAATATTTAAGATATTTTTTATTGTAGATGTTACTTTCAATTAGAAATGAATACTCTCGTGACCCCAATTCTGCTGTAATCTTACTTTATTATTATACTGCATAAAATGAATATTTATGGCAGTGTTATTACACCCGATTGCATTTTAAACTAAATATTCTCAACAACATCGATTTAGCAGCAATACTCTTTTTTGAAAGTTATGAATAAATAGTTGAACTGCTCCACTGTATTCAAATGCAAATCCACTTGTGTTTCAAAAGTCTTCAAAATTCTGAAGTGGAGGATAATTTTATAATACAAAGAGTGCGTTTGATATCAGATAAAGTTTAAAAGTTGCATTTTTTGCGATAGAAATGAATCGTTAATTTTGTAAATGTTAAGCATTTAGTGTAAGAAATATTGAAACGAAATTTCCAATTCATATTATTAGTGTGTGTTTTAATTCAAAGTTGTATTTCAGTGTTACCGTAAAATTTATTTTCCAATTAAAACAGAAAACTTTAATGAAATTATAGTAACCCCTTCCGGTAAAATGACGAGTCTAGCTCGTCATTAGTTTTTCATTCCATACCGCTCAATGACGAGCTACACTTGTCATGTGATTAAAGTTACTGTTAAATATGATAATTAATTTAGTTTAAAATTTCTAGTGTACTGGATTTGGCAACACTTTTATCACTTGTGAAAACCACAAGTCACTATTGCATATTGTTTACTTAGAATTTCTTGGTACAAGTCATTGCCAAATTAATGAGTCAGAATAAAAGAAAACCTACTAAGAAATGCCGTGTGTGTTACAAGAATCAAATTAAAAGTGAGACTACTTGGCGGTGTAAACAATTAAGAATTCCTTTGCACTTTGTTTTGAAAAGTACCACTAGCTTGAAGACTATTATCTGTATACCTTATTAATGTTTTGCTTTGATATTTTCTTAATTTTACTGTTTCTGATATTATTTAACACTATGTAAAAAGTGGATTTTAATTAAGAATATGTAAGAATTGTAAAATGAAAAAAGTTTTTTAAATAAAAATTAAATGGTTATTTCATGCACAGTTTTTCATTATTAAATCATACCGGAAGGGGTTAAAAGATTTTTTTAAATTTTTTCAACTCATTATAAAATATTAACCCTTTTTATCCTGGCGGTACTTATAATTGCCGCTTCAATCAAACACCTATATATTTCTAATAAAGCCGTTTTTCCTGACGGTATTCACAAGGACATGAACGACGCAGTTCCTACAGCAGAAAAGAAATGACAGCACCAATCAGCAATCCTATTTATTCGACTAGTAGGGATTTTATAATTGGAGTGCTGCATTTGAAGGTTATTTTGTGGTAGAGTTGACACACGTGTTGTTCAATTGAGTAAATTTAGTGGTTTATTACCAGTTATTTGGTACTATTAGTTTTTAGAGACCTCGATACTTCGCAGGTAAGCATTCCATTTGTTTTGTTCATAATTTAATGTTTTATTTTGTATCATAGAGTCAAAAATATATGTTGGTACTAGAAAGTACCAGCTGCAGAATTAACTACTAAAATACAGTAAAAATTAATTTCCTTTTTTCTATGATTATTCTCCATTAAAACGTATCTAATGATGCAAAAATTCAGTAAGAAATTTGATGGTAAATTAATTGAGGATATAAAGGGTTAAGTAAAATAATATCTAATCAGCCTTCTAATTTTATATTTCGTTTCAAATTATTAGGAATACTCTTTTTCTTGATTTAGGATTAAGGAATGGTGGATCAAAATAAGTGTTTTGATATAATAATTACTTAAATTTAGTAATAGTTTTAGGAATACGAAATGAAGTTTATACAAATAATACTCATTTAAAGTGTTTTTATATAAAAAATATTTACATTAAAAATATTTCCACGAAAATGAATTATAAGTAAATTATACTCATTTAATGTGCTTTGATATAATAACTAGTAATATTTAGAAACATTTTTTGCGGATATCGAAACAATTAAATGTAAATTATGCCCATTTAATGTGCTTTGATATAATAACTAGTTATATTTAGAAATATTTTTGCGGATATCGAAATAATTAAATGTAAATTATACCCATTTAATGCGCTTTGATATTATAACTAGTTATATTTAGAAATATTTTTGCGGATATCGAAATAATTAAATGTAAATTATACCCATTTAATGCACTTTGATATTATAACTAGTTATATTTAGAAATATTTTTGCGGATATCGAAATAATTAAATATAAATTATACCCATTTAAAGTGAGATTTAGAAATAATTTTAGCAATATGAAATAAAATTTATGCAAATGATACCCATTTAAAGTGCTTTGATATTAAAAATTACATTCACCAAAAATATTTTATCGAAAGTGGAATGAATTATAAGTAAATTATACTCATTTAAAGTGATTTGATGTAATAATTAGTTTTATTTAGAAATATTTTTTGCGGATATCGAAATAATTAAATGTAAATTATATCCATTTAAAGTGAGATTTAGAAATAATTTTAGTAATACGAAATGAAGTTTATGCAAATAACACCCATTTAAAGTGCTTTGATATAAAAATTACATTAAAAATATTTTTACGAAAATGGAATGGAGTATAAGTAAATTATACTCATTTAAAGTGCTTTGATATAATAATTAGTAATATTTAGAAATATTTTTGCAAATATGAAAATAATTAAATGTAAATTATACCCATTGAAAGTGAGATTTATAAGTAATTTTAGCAACATGAAATGAAGTTTATGCAAATAATACCCATTTAAAGTGCTTTGATATAAAAATTACTTTCACTAAAATATTTTATCTAAAATGGAATGAAGTATAAGCAAATTATACTCATTTAAAGTGATTTGATATAATAACTAGTTATATTTAGAAATAGTTTTGCTAATATGAAAATAAATGTAAATTATACCTATTGAAAGTGAGATTTATAAATAATTTTAGCAATATGAAATGAAGTTTATACAAATAACACCCATTTAAAGTGCTTTGATATAAAAATTACATTAAAAATATTTTTAGGAAAATGGAATGGAGTATAAGTAAATTATACTGATTTAAAGTGCTTTGATATAATAATTAGTAATATTTAGAAATATTTTTGCAAATATGAAAAGAATTAAATGTAAATTATACCCATTTAAACTGTTTTGATACAATAATTACCTGCATATAGAACTATTTAAAAAATTTCAAAATCAAGTATAAGTAAATTATTCCCATTTAAAGTGTTTTGATATAATAATTACTTACATTTACAAATATTTTTACGAATTTGAAATGAAGCATAAATAAATTATATCCATTTAAAGATTTTAAAAAAAGATTATACATAAAATTATTAAATGTTTTGATAATTTTAAATTACTCCTTGTAAAATAAATTTGATACGATTTCTACAAAACATTAAATAATCTATTTTTATAAACATAAAGTAAATGTGGGTATCAATTGCAGAATTCCAATACATTTTATTTATTAAAGTTGAATTTGAAATAAGAAAAATCAAAATTTTTTCAAAAAAATCACCATACAGATGTAAGAATAATTTTTATATCTTAAATATTCAGTCTTTTAAAATATAATCCCCCGAAGTGCTCTGAAAGTATATAAATGAATAAAAAAGAGTTAAAATTAATGCCCGAGGAACATTTTAGAATTAAAAAAATACTTGAAAAGATTTGACTTTTAAAAGTAGATCCTGATTTTTAAAATATTTTAATGTGATTAATTTATTATGTTTCAATGTATACGTGAGTAAGGGTTTATAACTATTAAATTTTCAAAAGCACTTTGTAACATCTACAGTATCCTTAATATAAAGTTTTTAATATAAATTTAATATTTCTCGAGAAAAAAATCTCTTTTACTGCTAGTAGTATTTTTTCTTTCAAAATTAATTTAAAATTTATTTTCGAACAGAAAATTAATGCAGGAAGCTTTTTAATGAAATTATATTTCAAAAGATCTTTTTTTAATCTCCTCAACTCATTATAAAGTATTGAGTTAAGCAATTATCTAATCCGTTTCCCAATTTTAAACTTCTTTCCAAATTAGGATCACTCCTTCACTTGATTGCTTAGGCAGGTTTTTTGCCAGTTATAATTATTTTAATTTTTATATCTACATGAGGTTCTTTTCTGATTTTATTCTTATGGAATAAATATTTCATTTCTGAATGGTTTTCAGGAACGTTTACAAAGCATTTAATGTGAATTATTAATTCAGAGTTATGAAACGCTGGTCAGAAATATGAAATTTTGGACACATATATATTTTGGTATAACTACAATCAACCAAAAATTTAAAGCAAATTATTGTTTTATTTTTTTATTTTTTCCAATTTCCGTTTGTTAATAGTAAATTATGTTTTGAACTTATATCGGTATCACTTTAGAGCTTATTAAAAAAAGTAAGTAAAAGAAATCTCTGTTGTCTAGTTAGATATAGGACGTTAACAAACATTTAAACAGTTGTTTGAAATTCCTATAAAGCAGTCACTCGCTTATAAAAAGTTATAAAAGCATAAATTGAAAAACTTTTTAAATGGCAGTTAATGACTAAAGTGTACAATTCCTCCTTTTTCTGTTTGTTATTTCCATAATAAGTTTGGACACTTATGATAAAACTACGGTATATTATTTAAATGCAGTTGTTAAAACAAAAGATATATACGTATTTATTTAAATTTTTTCTAGGATTATTTGTGTACTAATGTAGTAATCAGCACCTGCATACGCAGATGTGGAATAAATTTCCGTGAAGAATTTAGGTGCAGCTGTTGACTTCGAGTTTTAGTGGGGACTCCTGCGGAGGAGTTATAGATCCTTTTCATCAATTTAATTTGTTGTAATGTACTTACAACACTAACACCAGTATTCATTCTCAAAGGGGACACAGTAAAAAATATAATATCTTATTTTTGGACTAAAACATTTATTATGTATACTATTTACAAATTAATACATTATTTGATTAATATGTAACATAACCAGGAACTATTTGGATTTTATATTGATCTATACACAATGATTATTACAATTTTCTCTTTACATTATAAACATTTTAGTTCAATTATATGGTATTATATTTTTACTTTGATATTTTTACTTTGAGTCCTCTTTGAGAAAGGATACTGGTGTTAATATTGTAAGTACATTAGAAGAATTTGTTAAACATGTTTTCAGAAATCTATACAAAAGTAGATTGCAAGGAACATAGAAAAATCATTCCAAATTCAACTTTCTGAAATATCTGTTTTATTAAAAAGGTAATATAATGAAAATTAACTACATTTCAGAGTAGAGGAGTAAAATGATCCATAATTCTAAATCATTACCTTATAGAAATTCATTAAAGGAATTTCTTAAAAACTAAAAATGCAATATAAAACAGTCTACTTTTTCATACATTCTCAAGAGAAGTCATTCGAATCAATTACAGTCTACTAATGATGGGCTTATTTGAACGGTTTTGTACATTTGACTTACTTTAGATTAGAATAATGAGTTTACCTAAAAAAGAAAAAGGAAATAAATCAATCACTCAAAATTGATTATCTCTTTGACAAATGTCTCTTAATGAGTTAAAACAAAAAAATTCCATTAAAATTCACTCAGTAGGAATTAAAAATTACCTAAAGTTTCAAATTACCTTCATCATTTATATTCAATAAAAAATCTCAATTACTGTATTAAAATCTGCTTTAATTATTTAGTGGAGTAAAATTTTATAAATATCGTTTTATAAATATGTCTTTTATATTATTTAAAATTGTGACTTCACTGTAGGTTGGGTGCCTTTTGATTATTTATCATCGCTTAATATGGAAGTTTTCTTACATATGGAAATCCGATGTTTTTCAAACTGTAATTGTGTATAAAATATTTATATTCAGTTTTAAGTAATTATATACTAATATTTTATATTCTTTCTTTCACTTCCATTGCTTTTATAAATTATGTACGCATATTTTCTTGTAGATCTCCGTATGATTTAGAAAATTTTAAAAATGGTTTTCTATGCGTTTGAAAATTCAAAAATTTGTTTCAATCCGTGAATGAATTTTATCTATACTTTGTTTTTTACTATATAATAAGTACTTTAATAAGTTTATGCTTTTTATCGTTCTTATAGATATTTATTGCCGCCATCTTTAATGGCATCTTGGCATTTTTCTCGCAGAGAAAATATTGCCAATAAAACAAAGATCACCCTAAACTACATTTTCTTCCAAATTGTTAATCATAAAGATTATTAAGTGTCTACAAAGATTGTAAATCTGCTGATAAAGAATTAAGAATAAAACTAAAACTTACTAAATATTTATTTAAATCAGCTCTTTTACATGGATTCAAAACTTGAATAACTATTAGTTAACTATATCCCAAATAAACAAAATTTAATTCCCATTAAAAATTCTTAAAATAACTATGAAAATATTTAACCTCATAACGGTAACTAATGAAGAGGTACTACCAAATCAAAAACCAGACAACGAGATATGATCAAAAATACTACCAGCAACATATTTTCTATTTTAAATTACTAATGAAATTTGTCCCAGGTAAAATTGTACTGTAACTTTCTTTAAACTAATTCTCATCAAAGCTTTCAGGACCAAGATCACATAAATATAGTCTACTCTGAGACAGGTCTGAAATACAGGCCGTTATGATGCATATTTGGATGTATATATGCATAAATTTAAAGCCGCATGTCAAATTGTCTTTAGAAGCCGTTGATTACCTATGCGTGTAAATAAGTGCCCAGATCTAATCCTCATACTGTTGCGTCAAGGCAAATCAATTATTTACACGTATAATATTTACATGCATAGCTTTACATTTGTAGGATTTCCAGAATATATGGGTACTAAGGCAAGTTGTGGAGACAGAGTCACGCATTTCCCTTTATTCACTGATAAATAGCGTCATAGATTAATAACCATCTATACAAAATAGTATAAAATAAATAAGAGAATTTTTATACATAGTCTATTTTGTCTAAACAAATGGAAAAATCAAAGAACGAATACAAAATAAATACTGTTTAAATTTCAAAAAGAGACACAAACACATAAATAATGATATAGAAATAATTATAAAAACAATTTAATAACTCAAAAAGTATATTGCTGAAATTTAGTATATGTTATAGCCTGGTTACAAAAGAGCAAAATATTTTTCGAATCCAGGAAAAATTTCTTATGGTTAAAATAAATATAGCTAATTTATTAATGTAAAACCGGCATTTTTCCATCTTGAAAATTTTAAAAATAATTTTTTTTCTCTCCTCTCGAAAATTATGGGAAAAACTTGAGGTTTACGTTATGCAGGAACTAATTTTTACTGCTTCTTGAAAATCCCATATGATATGAATAAACAAGGGTATTTTAGGAAGAAAATAAAATGATGAAACCGTACAACATTGAGTTGTCGTTTCATTAATACGAGGGTTGGAACTTTAATAGTGGCAACAATGCTGTAAAAACGCTATGTAACAAAATCAAAGAATATTGTGTATATCACTTGAGCTACAAACCTACCTTACCTCTCAGAAAAAAGAATCGTCCTTTCTATGTCATGCGAATGTAGAGTGACTAAAAGAACTGATCCTTTTATTAGCTTGTGGTCTAAAGTGTTGTCAGGATGTTTTCAAAACAAGAACAACGAAGTTGGATAAAAGTCCAATGTGCCATAGGTCGTACAACAGAACAATGTCATCTAGGGCTTTACCATCCACATTACTCTCCCAGTCTAAGCCCTTGTGACTTTGTCTTAATTTCTAAGATTAAAGTACCACTGCGTAGCATTCATTTCAGAACTGTTCCAGAGATTGTTGTGTCAAAAGGCCGGGGCATTCGAAATATCAACAATACAGGGGCTGCTAAAAATGTTCTGCAAATTCCACATCATTGGAAGCGGTTTATACACAATGCTGGCGACTATACTGAAAGACTGTAAAACAGGGTGGCATGAATCACTTTTGTGTTCCATGTAAATAAATAGTTGCCACTATTAAAGTTCCAACCCTAGTATTAATAGACTATAGAAGATCTTACTGCTAGATAATACATTTGTATACAAAATATTTTCTTAAAGCACAGTTTACATATTGCATGGCTTGCAATAACCACATATTAATACAATACTCTAACTATGACTCATACATTTTACTCATACTTTGTCAAAACCCCTTTTTTCATAGGATAGCGCGGAATAAAAAATACAATAGATTCTATAACACTTTTTAAAGAGGGAAAATGTATGAGGTCTTCTATTTCAGCCCCAATGGTCACTTCTAGCTGCCCAAACCCCTCATTGACCTTCGATGATTTATAATAAGGGTGAAGATCTTAGTTATGAATGTAGTCATCTTAAGTAAGACAATAAAATAGTGTTCGAGTACTCATTGGGTACACGTAATAATTGGTTTACAATCCAGAAATTATAATTGTGTAAACTTTTAGGGGCTGATTGTAATAAAGTTATACTTTTTTTTGTAATTTCTTTCGTATAAAGATGAGGGTAGTGTGTTATATACGAGAATTTACCGTATGTTTTATAATAGGTTGGATTCTGTTTTGTGGTGAAACCGCATGTATTTGTCATTAAGTACTAGGTTAACTTATAAATTTAAACTGTATTCTAAAAAGCACAATAATTTCTCAGAGAACACTTTTTAATCGAGCTTCAGGGGTACTATATTATATTCACTAGAATGTGTGCAGATGTGTGCACTGCAGTAAAATCTGCAGTGCATGAATACTTTAAATAAAGCAATACTGTTTGATAAAATATCAATCTAATTATAACTCTTTATATTAAAATACTTAATATAAGGATGGTTAAGATTACTAAATGTTTTTATAAATTACAAATTTTGACCCATTTTCTTGCTTCTATGACGGTACAGCATGTTTGAATTATTTCACTCATCTTTAGTTTTTACAGCAATGCACAAAAATTACATTTGAATAAAATTAATTGATATCATATTTATAGAATCTATTGTTAAGTGGACAACATATATATATGACTCAAAATATTTAAAATTGGAATGGTGCAGATAACAAAGCATTGTTATAAATGATTAGTTTAAAGACTTTTGTTTGCGTTATGGTAGCCTTATATGTTACATTTCCTTCACTATTTTTCAGATATTTCTGCAATGCACACACATTTTAAATAAGAAAATAATGTTTGAAACCACATTTAATAAATCTATCATAATTATGGAATATTTTAATACATACATACATTTAACTTTTAATACGTGGATGTTGGATATTGCAGAGGAATTTTATAGGTTATTAAATTTAGAGTCTTTTGCTTTCGGCGCGGTGGTCTAACATGCATTATTCCGTTCACTGAACTTCAAATTTTCATAGAGCTCACACATATTTTGAACTTAAAATAATAGTATTTGAAGGCATATTTGTTGAATGTATAGTTTTGTGCTATTTTATATAATATATAGATTAAAATAGTTAATACGGATATAGTCCAGATTAGAAAGTGGTTCTATAAATCATTAAAATAGAGTTGTGAAATTTTTTAGATACATAAATTAGAGCAAAGTAAATTAATCATATGAAATGTTTGACTGAAACACATTAATATTTTTGTATAATTCATTTTTAGGAGAGGTTTTGTTCATTTGTAAAATTATTCATGCCTTATTGTTTTAAAAATACTAACAAAATAGCTATGAAGCCATCTTAACCCTCTCGCTGCGCATTCCGCGATTTCCATGGGCAACATAGAGGTAGCAAAATTTGCGCCCCCCGCGATTTCCCGGGCATTTAACAACCCGCTGTTTATTTTCATTTTGACTTTACTGTGATGATTTTTAATTGTTTATTTAGCTTTAAACTAGCAGATGGCTTTAACAGGACACATTTCTGCGAAATGTAGAAGAATTATTTTAGCATTTTGAACGCGCTGTTGATAGCGGAAATATGTCTGTCAGGAAGCGTTTCGCGAGTGATATAACCTATACTCCTGACGATATTTCCACCACATATAGCACTTCTGACTATTATTTCAAGTATATTGAAAATAGTCATAGCGAAACTGACGATAATTTCTCGGATTCCTCTGCGGATAGTGATGAATCTGAAAATTTATTTTCTATTTAAAATGTTCGACAGTGGAGCAAAATTGATATGCAAAATATTCCACCAGCTCCTGCTTCATTTCCTTTCCTTGGAAATCTAGGAGTATATTCCACTATGGCAAATAATACAACTGTTTTGAACTTTATTTTGACGAGGTTATGTTGCAAACAATAGTAAAAGAGACCAACAGTACATGAGAGAAATAGACCCATGAGACTAACAGCTCGACACTTTAATAGTTATATACACCGAAATCCCATCAAGAAAGAGCCTCGTAGATAATGTGATGTGTGTGAAGGTAGAACGAAAAATTTGAAAAGAAACGCGAATTTGGTGCAAGGATTGCGAGGTAGGACTTTGCCTCGAGCCTAGTTCCAAAATTTATCACACAAGACTTCATTTCTAATAAATTTTTGTAAGTTTTTTTGCATTTTTTAATTAGTATATACGTTTTGTATTGTATTTTATAAAATAAATGATAATTTAACTAAGATTAATTTTGAAAATTAAGCTTTTATATCATTATTCTACAATTTCATTTTTCTGAACACCCTTTTTTGGAACCTAATTCTATATTTAAAAAAAAAACTCTTTTACATAATTTTTTTGTATATTTTAACTCTAAAATGTATATAGATTTGAAATGTGTAATAAAAAAATACGCAATTTTTGAACCTATGTTGATAAAATAAATACGCAGCGAGAGGGTTAATACATATTAAATTAAATATGAGTATCCATTTAAAATTTGTATTTTAATTTGATCAATAAAATTTTGGTTAAAAATGTTTAAATATAACTTATTTTTCTCAAGAATAACTTGTTTACGAAAATTCAAAATAATTTCCCTAAAAATGAAGATAGGAAAATTATTCATGCCTTATTGTTTTAAAAATGCTAGAAGAATATCTCTGAAACCCTTCTAAATATATATTAAATTAAATATGAGTATCCATTTAAAGCTTTTATTTTAATAAGATGATTAAAATTTTGGTTAAAAATGTTTAAATAAAACTTTTTTTTTTCTAAAGATTAACTTATTTCCAAATATTCAAAATGATTTCCCCAAAAATACAGATGTAAAAATCAACAGGAAGAGAACATTAATTCAGATCAAATTTCTCGATTCCGCTAGGGTAAAAAATGTTAATCATGAAGGAGCTTTGAAAAGGTTCTCTTGTACCCACTCGTGTCTCTTCAGTGGGAACAGATCTAAAATTGAAAAGGTGATGGATCGCGTTGTAGCTTTCGTGCTATGTTGTATATGATCCTCTTTTCAAATACCGTGTTGAGCAGAATGTCCTGCAGGATAAAGGAGATAATAACAAACTGTTGTTATGGCAATGCCAAAAAAATAATAACAGCAGTGAAGAGGGGAAAACCTCGTGCTTCAAATAATATTTCTGCACGAAATGAAAGTGCGCTACATATGTTTCAGATCAGAAAGGAATCGAACAACAAAAGAAGTATTTCGAGAATTTTTATCTGTCAGAAATTACTTTTTCAATTCACAAAAGATAAATTTTTCTCAAGCCCAAATCCATGCTCGAAACTAAGTAAAAGAATTTTTAAAAGTTCGACATTGGAATATTTTGTGTATCATTATCTATTTAGTAATGTTAAAAATTAAAAAAAAATACATTTTATAATTCATATAAACCATGAAGAAATTCTATTTTTTTTAATGAAACAGATTATTTTCTCTTATGGTAAATCAAAATTATGCTTTTATTGAGCAGAATGTTTAACTTAAATCAATAAAATCGTTAAAATTATAAATAATAGAATTTTTTTTAATTTGGTATACTTAAATAAATGTATTCTTTACTAAATTTTTCTATCTATTTGATATCTATTATTTTTTTTCTGTCTAAATTCTATTAAAACACAAATATGTTATAGTTTTCTTGTTATGTTGTATATGATCCTCTTTTCAAAAAGTTCGATTTTGGAATATTTTGTGTATCATTATCTATTTAGTAATGTTAAAAATAAAAAAAAAATACATTTTATAATTCATATAAACCATGAAGAAATTCTATTTTTTTTTAAGAAACAGATTTATTTTCTCTTAAGGTAAATCAGAATTATTCTTTTATTCTGCAGTATGTTTAACTTATATTAATAAAATAGTTAAAATTATAAATAATAGAATTTTTTTTAATTTGGTATACTTAAATAAATGTATTCTTTACTAAATTTTTCTATCTATTTGATATCTATTATTTTTTTTCTGTCTAAATTCTATTAAAACACAATTATATTATAGTTTTCGTGTTTTGTTGTATATGATCTTTTTTTCAAAATGTTCGATTTTGGAATATTTTGTGTATCATTATCTATTTAGTAATGTTAAAAATAAAAAAAAAATACATTTTATAATTCATAGAAACCATGAAGAAATTATATATTTTTTAAAGAATCACATTATTTTCTCTTATGATAAAACAGAATTATGCTTTTATTGTGCAGAATGTTTAACTTAAATCAATAAAATCGTTATAATTATAAATATTAGAATTTTTATTAAATTTCATATAACTGAATAAATGTATTCTTTAGTAAATTTTTCTATCTAAAACACAATTAATTCTTATGTGTTTAAACTAAGTTAATTTAAAAGAAATACACAAAAATTCTCCTGAAAATGAAAGTTATTTTATAACTACTATAATGTTTCCAAAATCAGGAAAAACGTTAATACATGAAGCATCTTTGATAAGCCTGTAGTTTAAGAACTTGTATCTCTTCAGAAACAATGGACCTAAAATTGAAAAGATGATAAATTGTGTTACAGTTTTCGTGTTATGTTGTATATGATCCTCTTTTCAAGAAGTTCAATTTTGGAGTATTTTGTGTATCATTATCCAGTAATGTTAAGAATTTTAAAAAATAACTTTTATAATTTATATAAATCTTGATAAAATTTGATTTTTTAAAGAAACAGATTATTTTCTCTTATGGTAAATCAAAATTATGCTTTTATTGAGCAGAATGTTTAACTTAAATCAATAAAATCGTCATAATTATAAATATCAATTTTTTTAAAATTTGATATATTGAAATATATGTAATCTTCTTTATCATCAGCAGTACAGCCTGTTACAGGCCAAGACTGTCTCCCCGAGCTTACTCCACCTGACTTTATAAAAGACAATAGATCGTCAATGATGAACTCCCAGTTCTCTTAAATACCTCTCTACAGTATCTATCCACCTGGTGGGAGGTTTACCACATTATCGTTTGCCTTCAATTATTGAAAAGTTCACTAGTTTAGTTGGGTTAGAATCTTCATATCAAAAAAGGTGTCCCAGCCATCTAATGCGGCTGCCCTTAATAACTTTGACGATATATGATTCTTTAAATCTATTGCATATTTCAAAATTATATTGAATTATATGGACAACATTTTGTTTAACTGCTCCAAAGATTTTTCTAAGTAATTTTCTCTCACAAACCAATAGCTTATCTTTTTGATATTAATTTAATGACCAGCACTCACTGCCATACAGAACAATAGGTCTGATTATAGTTTTATATAAATTAATTTTTGTTTTAACATTAATACATTTGGATTTGAAGGGATTTCTCAATCCATAAAAAAACTTCTTTCTATAAGTAACCTGTTGTTTATTTCAAATTTTTTTATATCATTATCATTACTGTTGACTGTTCCAAGATACTTAAACTGTTGTACACATTAAAAAATAAAATCGTTGATAAATAAATATATACTTTAGTAATTTTTTCTATCTAAAGTACAATTAATTTTCGTATGTTTAAACTATGTTAATTTAAAAGGAATACATAAAATTTCTCATGAAAATGAAAGTTATTTTATAACTACTATAATGTTTCCAACATCAGGAAAAACGTAAATACATGAATCACCTTTAATAAACCTGTCGTTAAAGAACTTGTATCTCTTAAGAAACAATGAACCTAAAATTGAAAAGATGATAAATTATGTTACAGTTTTCATGTTATGTTGTATATGATCCTTTTTTCAAGAAGTTCGATTTTGGAATATTTTGTGTATCATTATCCAGTAATGTTAGAAATGTAAAAAAATACCTTTTATTATTCATATAAACCCTGATGAAATTGGATTTTTTAAAGAAACAGAATATTTTCTCTTATGGTAAATCAGATTTATACTTATAATGTGGAGAATGTTTAACTTAAATCAATAAAATGGCCATAATTATAAATATAATTTTTTTTAATTTGATATAATTAAATAAATGTATTCTTCTCCTTCTTCATCAGCACTACAGTTTGTTACAGGCCAAGGCCGTCTCCCCGAGCTTACTCCACTTCACTTTATAAAAGACAATACATCGTCAGTGATGAACTCCCAGTTCTCTTAAATACATCTTCACAGTATGTATCCACGTGGTGGGAGGTTTACCACATGAAGAAAAGGTCTCTAGTTTAGTTGGGTTAGAATCTTCATATCTAAAAACTTGTACCAGCCATCTAATGCGGCTGGCCTTAGTAACTTTGACAATCTATGATTCTTTAAATCCATTGTATATTTCATAATTATATTGAATTATATGGACAACAATTTGCTTAAATGCTCCAAAGATTTTTCTAAGTAATTTTCTCTCAAAAATCAATAGTTCCTTTTTCATATTAATTTAATGGCCAGAACTCACTGCCATACAAAACAATAGGTCTGATTATAGTTTAATATAAATAAATTTTTGTTTTAACATTAATACATTTGGATTTGAAGTACTTTCTCAACCCATAAAAACATTTCTTTTCTATAAGTAACCTGTTGTTTATTTCAAGTTTTATATCATAATCATTACTGTTGACAGTTCCAAGATACTTAAACTGTTGTACACATTCAAAAATAAAATTGATAAATAAATGTATACTTTAGTAATTTTTTCTATCTAAAGTACAATTAATTTTTGTGTGTTTAAACTATGTTAATTTAAAAGGAATACATAAAATTTGTCCTGAAAGTGAAAGTTATTTTATAACTAGTATAATGTTTTCAACATAAAAAAATCGTTAATACATGAAGCATCGTTAATAAACCTGTCGTTAAAGAGCTCGTGTCTCTTCAGAAGCAATGGATCTAAAATTGAAAAGATGATGACCTATGATATAGTTTTCATGTTATGTTTTATATGATCCTCTTTTCAAAAAGTTCGATTTTGGAATATTTTGTGTATCATTATAGACGTAGTAATGTTAAAAATTAAAAACAAAATACATTTTATAATTCATATAAATAATGAAGAAATTTTATTTTTTAAAGAAACAGAATATTTTCTGTTATGGTAAATCAGAATTATACTTATATTGTGCAGAATGATTAACTTAAATCTATAAAATCGTCATAATTATAAATATGAGAATTTTTTTATAAATTTAATATAATTAAATAAAGTATATTTAGGAAGTTTTTCTCTCTAAAGCACAATTAATTTTTATGCGTTTAAACTATGTTAATCATTACCTATTTCGTAATATTAAAAATGTAAAAAAATAACTTTTATAATTCATATAAACCATGAAGAATTTTTTTTTTTTAAATCAGAATATTTTCTCTTAAGGTAAATCAAAATTGTACTTTGATTTTGCGGAATATTCAACTCAAATTAATAAAACATTATTATTTTGAATATGAGATTTTTTTAAAATTTGATATAATTTAATAATTGTATACTTTATTAAATTTTTATATCTAAAGCACAATTAAATTTTATGTGTGTAAACTAAGTGAATTAAAAAGAAATACATAAAAATTCACCTGAAAATTAAAGTTATTTTATAACTACTATAATTTTAAAACATCAGGAATATCGTTAAAAAATGAAGCACCGTTAATAAACCTGTCGTTAAAGAACTCGTGTCTTTTCAGAAGCTATGGATATAAAATTGAAAAGGCGATGAATTATGTTATAGTTTTCGTGTTATGTTGTATATGATCCTCTTTTCAGGAACTGTGTTGAGTATAATATAAAGGGTAAAAAAATAAGAATGACAAACTTCTGATATATTAATGCAAGAAAAAAAACTGCAACGAGGTTGGAAAAAATAGTGTAGTGTCTGAAACTAAATTTCTGCATGAAATGAAAGTACACTACATATGTTTCAAATCGAAAGGAATATGACATCAAAGAAAGTATCTCTAGATTGAATCTTTATCCGTCAGAAATTACCTTTGCAACACAATAAAAATAAAATATTTTCACGACAATATTGAAAATAATTGAAATTAAGTGAAAATATATTTAAAAATTTATTGTTGGAATATTTTGTGTATCATTATCTATTTAGTGATGTAAAAGAAAATTAAAACAACTTTTATAATTCATGTAAAAATGATGTAAATTTATTTTTAAAAGAAAAATGATATTTACTCTTACAGTTAATAAACTTTATACATTCATTATGAAAAAAGTTTGATTTGAAAGATGCTATGTCTACCTAAATCAGTAAAATCTATATGGGTATAGATAGTAGAATGTAAATTCACTCTTTTAAATATAAAATCTTTTTAAATCTTTTTTAAAAATTTGTACTGAACTTTTCTATCTAAAGTTCAATTAGTTTATATGCATTCAAACTAACTTAATTCAAACACATAAAACTGCCCCTTAGAGGAACGTAAGTTTAATACTACTATATCATTCATGAAGCACCGTTAATAAAGCTCTAGTTTAAAAATTCATGTCTCTTCAGAAGCAATGGAACTAAAATAGAAAAGATGATGAAACATGTTATAGTTTTCTTGTTGTGTTGTATACGATCCTCTATTCAAAAACAGTGTTGAGTAGAATGCAAGGGATAAAAAAAAGAATAACAAACTGCTTTTATGGCAATACAAAAGATCGCAGAGATTAGGGAAAAAATCGAGTCTGAAATAAAATTTCTGAGTGAGATGAAAGTGCAGTACATATGTTTCAGATCAAAAAGGAATCGAACAACAAAAAATTACTTTTAGACTTTTTATATGTTAGAAATTACCTTTGCAACACAAAAAAGAATAAAATATTTACATGTTAGTATACATACTTGAAACTAAGTGATATAAAAGAAAATTAAAACAACTTTTATAATGCATATAAAAGATGATGTAAATTTTTATTTTTAAACGAAAATGAATATTTACTCTTAAAGTAAATAAAAGTTTTACTTTCATTAGGATAAAAGTTCGAATTCAGAGAAGCTATGTCTACCAAAATCAGTAAAATCACTATAGTAATAGATATTAGAATGTAAATTTATTTTTTTTAATTTAATAAAATCAAATAAATTTGTACTGAATTTTTCTATTTAAAGTACAATCAATTTTTATTCATTCAAACTAACATAATTTAAATATATAAATCTGCCTGAAATGAACGTTAATTTATAACTATTATAGAGTTTTCAACATCAGAAAAAAGTCCTGGAAAAACCTTTAATAAAGCTGTTGTTTAAACACTCGTGTCTTATCAGAAGCAATGCAACTAAGATAGGAAAGATGGATGAATTATGTTACAGTTTTCGTGTTGTGTTGTATACGATCCTCTTTCAAAAAGTGTGTTGAGTGGAATGCAAGGGATATAGAAGAGAATAAGAAACTTTTGTTATGGCAATATAAAAAAATCTCAGTACGGAAAAAATCATATCTGAAATTAAATTTCTACAAGAGATAAAAGGAATTGAACAATACATGAAGCACCTCTAGAGTTTTTATATACCAGAAATTACATTTGCAACACAAAAAAGAAAAAAAATATTTACATGACAGTATCTATGTTTGAAACTAAGTGAAGATATTCTTAAATGTTTGTTGTTGGAATAATTTGTGTACATTATATTATTAGTAAAGATTTTATTTTTAAAATAAACACAATATTTACTCTTATAGTAAATTTGAATTATAATTCCATTGTGCTGAATGCTTAACTTGAAAGATGATATGTCGTTTAAATGAATTAAATCATTATAGTAATGATGAATATATAAAATATATAAGAATATAGAAAATATGTCACAAATTACCTTCGAAACACAAAAAAGAACAAAATATTTACATGACAATATCTATGTTTGAAACTATGTGAAAATATTTTTAAATGTTCGTTGTTGTTGTAATTTGTGTATCATTATTTTGCTAGTAATGTAAAAAATAAACAAAAAGCTTTTTTATTTCATATAAAAACGTAAATATTTTATTTTCTAAAAGAAACATAATATTTACTCCTATAGTAAATGGGAATCATAATTTTATTGCGCAGAATGTTTAACTTAATAGATGATATGTCACTTAAATGAATAAAATCATTATAGTAATGATGAATGTATAAAATATATAAGAATATAGAAAATATGAGAATGTAAATTCCTTTTTTAAAATTAGGTATAATCGAATACATTTCTACTTTAGTGAATTATTCTTTGTAAAGTAAATTAATTTTCATGTTAGTAATATAAAAAAATAAACAAAAATTTTTTTTAATTCCTATAAACCATGTAAAAATTTTATTTTTAAAAGAAACATAATATTTAATCTTATAGTAAATGGGAATTATAATTTCATTGTGCAGAATGTTTAACTTAATAAAGCTGTTGCTTAAAAACTCGTGTCTTATCAGGAGCAATACAACTAAGGTAGAAAAGATGGATGAATTATGTTAAAGTTTTCGTGTTGTGTTGTATAGGATCCTCTTTCAAAAAGCGTGTTGAGTGAAATGCAAGGGATATAAAAGAGAATAAGAAACTTTTGTTATGGCAATATAAAAAAATCTCAGTACGGAAAAAATCATATCTGAAATTAAATTTCTACAAGAGATAAAAGGAATTGAACAATACATGAAGCACCTCTAGAGTTTTTATATACCAGAAATTACATTTGCAACACAAAAAAGAAAAAAAATATTTACATGACAGTATCTATGTTTGAAACTAAGTGAAGATATTCTTAAATGTTTGTTGTTGGAATAATTTGTGTACATTATATTATTAGTAATGTAAAAAATAAACAAAAACAATTTAAATTCATATAAATCACGTAAAGATTTTATTTTTAAAAGAAACACAATATTTACTCTTATACTAAATTTGAATTATAATTACATTGTGCAGAATGCTTAACGTGAAAGATGATATGTCGCTTAAATGAATAAAATCATTATGGTAATGATGAATATATAAAATATATAAGAATATAGAAAATATGAGATCTGTCACAAATTACCTTTGAAACACAAAAAAGAACAAAATATTTACATGACAATATCTATGTTTGAAACTATGTGAAAATATTTTTAAATGTTCGTTGTTGTTGTAATTTGTGTATCATTATTTTGCTAGTAATGTAAAAAATAAACAAAAAGCTTTTTTAAGTCATATAAAAACGTAAATATTTTATTTTTAAAAGAAACATAATATTTAATCTTATAGTAAATGGGAATTATAATTTCATTGTGCAGAATGTTTAACTTGAAAGATGATATGTCGCTTAAATGAATAAAATCATTATAGTAATGATGAATATATAAAATATATAAGAATATAGAAAATATGAGATCTGTCACAAATTACCTTTGAAACACAAAAAAGAACAAAATATTTACATGACAATATCTATGTTTGAAACTAAGTGAAAATATTTTTTAAATGTTCTTTGTTGTTGTAATTTGTGTATCATTATTTTGCTAGTAATGTAAAAAATAAACAAAAAGCTTTTTTATTTCATATAAAAACGTAAATATTTTATTTTCTAAAAGAAACATAATATTTACTCCTATAGTAAATGGGAATCATAATTTTATTGCGCAGAATGTTTAACTTGAAAGATGATATGTCGCTTAAATGAATAAAATCATTATAGTAATGATAAATATATAAATTATATAAGAATATAGAATATATGAGAATGTAAATATCAAAATCCTTTTTCAAAATTAGGCATAATGGAATAAATTTTTACTTTAGTGAATTATTCTATGTAAGGTACAATTAAATTTCATGTTAGTAATATAAAAAAATAAACAAAAATTTTTTTTAATTCCTATAAACCATGTAAAAATTTTATTTTTAAAAGAAACATATTATTTACTCTTATAGTAAATGGGAATTATAATTTCATTCTGCATAATGTTTAACTTAATAAAGCTGTTGTTTAAAAACTCGTGTCTTATCAGAAGCAATGCAACTAAGATAGAAAAGATGGATGAATTATGTTACAGTTTTCGTGTTGTGTTGTATACCATCCTCTTAAAAAAGCGTGTTGAGTGGAATGCAAGGGATATAGAAGAGAATAAGAAATTTTGTTATGGCAACAGAAAAAAATCTCAGTAGGGAAAAAATTCATATCTGAAATTAAATTTCTACAAGAGATAAAAGGAATTGAACAATACAGAAAGCACCTCTAGAGTTTTTATGTACCAGAAATTATATTTGCAACACAAAAAAGAAAAAAAAATATTTACATGACAGTATCTATGTTTGAAACTAAGTGAAGATATTCTTAAATGTCTGTTGTTGGAATAATTTGTGTATCATTATCTTATTAGTAATGTAAAAAATAAATAAAAACTTTTTTAGTTCATATAAATCACGTAAAGATTTTATTTTTAAAATAAACACAATATTTACTCTTATACTAAATTTGAATTATAATTACATTGTGCAGAATGCTTAACGTGAAAGATGATATGTCGCTTAAATGAATAAAATCATTATGGTAATGATGAATATATAAAATATAAAAGAATATCGAAAATATGAGATCTGTCACAAATTACCTTTGAAACACAAAAAAGAACAAAATAATTACATGACAATATCTAGGTTTGAAACTAAGTGAAAATATTTTTAAATGTTCGTTGTTGTAATTTGTGCAACATTATTTTACTAGTAATGTAAAAAATAAACAAAACTTTATTTCATATAAATATTTTATTTTTTAAAAGAAACATAATATTTACTCCTATAATAAATGGGAATTATAATGTTATTGCCCAGAATGTTTAACTTAATAGATGATATGTCACTTAAATGAATATTGTCACGTAGATGAATAGATGAGAAAACGAAAGCACTCAAGATCAACTAGACTTTTATTTAAGACAATCAAAGAAATAATGACAAAAACTCCAGTTACATTCGGCTTTTATAGTTTTGCCCAGATCCGGAGAGCAGCCAATCAAATTATCAAATTAAAAGCACGAGACAAAAAATAATCATCGTGCGTCCAAGAAAGCTATTTCTTGAATTCCGCCAAAACGCCAAGTCGCCAGATAAGAGTGCGAATGCATTTTCATTTCGCGCCAATATAATCATTATAGTAATGATGAATATATAAAATATATAAGAATATAGAATATATGGCTGGTTGGTTAGTTGGGAGCACCACGGTCTACTTTTTTGCAACACGAGGGCTAATGAGACCGGGACCTACTGTCAAAAGCCAATTCCGAACGACTACGAACATCCATGCCTTGGTGGGACTCGAACCCACGAGCTCCGGATCCGAAGGTAACTGCCCTAACCATTCGGCGATCTTTCGGCAATAGAATATATGAGAATGTAAATATCAAAATCCTTTTTCAAAATTAGGCATAATGGAATAAATTTTTACTTTAGTGAATTATTCTATGTAAGGTACAATTAAATTTCATGTTAGTAATATAAAAAAATAAACAAAAATTTTTTTTAATTCCTATAAACCATGTAAAAATTTTATTTTTAAAAGAAACATATTATTTACTCTTATAGTAAATGGGAATTATAATTTCATTCTGCATAATGTTTAACTTGAAAGATGATATGTCGCTTAAATGAATAAAATAATTGTAATAATGATGCATATATATAAAATATATGAGAATATAGAAAATATGAGAATGTAAATTCCTTTTTTTAAAATTAGGTATAATCGAATACATTTCTAATTTAGGGAATTATTTTATGTAAAGTACAATTAATTTTTATGTATTCAAACTAACGTAATTTAAAAGGAACACAAAAAACATTGCCCTGAAATGTATTGGGCTTAGTAGCAGTGTAATATGAAACAAGAAATGCACAGTAGAATCGTAGACAACGTTTAATGAAACGATCACGGACAATTAACAACACATGAAGAACATTCCAAATACAACTACGCTACTGAGTAACAAAACTCATGAGCAGTACTATACAAGGTGTGGCGCTCCAGTTGCGTTGGAATAATCTGCTTCACATCAAGGAAGGGTAAATAACGAGGCATTGCCATAAAGATAAAATACACGTATAAGATAAAATATATGAGAATATAGAAAATATGAGAATGCAAATTCCTTTTTTAAAAATTAGGTATAATCGAATACATTTCTACTTTAGTGAATTATTCTATGTAAAGTACAACTAATTTTCATGTATTCAAACTAACGTTATTTAAAAGAAACACATAAAAATTGTCCTGAAATGTATTGGGCTTAGTAGCAGTGTAATATGAAACAAGAAATGCACAGTAGAATCGTAGACAACGTTTAATGAAACGATAACGGACAATTAACAACACATTACGAACATTCAAATACAACTACGCTACTGAGTAACTAAAGTCATGAGCAGTACTATACAAGGTGTGGCGCTCCAGTTGCGTTGGGATAATCCGCTTCATATCGAGGAAGGGTAAATAACGAGGCATTGCCATAAAGATAAAATACACGTATAACCTAAAATATATGAGAATATAGAAAATATGAGAATGCAAATTCCTTTTTTAAAAATTAGGTATAATCGAATACATTTCTACTTTAGTGAATTATTCTGTGTAAAGTAAATTAATTTTCATGTATTTAAACTAACGTAATTTAAAAGGAACACATAAAAATTGCCCTGAAATGTATTCTGCTTAATAGCAATGTAATATGAAACAAGAAATGCACAGTAGAATCGTAGATAAAGTTTAATGAAACGATCACGGGCAATTAACAACACATTAAGAACATTCCAAATACAACTACACTACTGAGTAACAAAAGTCATGAGCAGTACTATACAAGGTGTTGCGTTCCAGTTGCGTTGGGATAATCTGCTTCATATCGAGGAAGGGTAAATAGCGAGGCATTGCCATAAAGATAAAATAGACGTATAACCTAAAATATATGAAAATATAGAAAATATGAGAATGTAAATCCCTTTTTTTAAAATTAGGTATAATCGAATAAATTTCTACTTTAGTGATTTATTCTATATAAAGTACAATTAATTTTCATGTATTCAAACTAACGTAATTTAACACCTAAAATCCCCCCGAAATGAACATATAACTACTATAGCGTTTCTAACAACCGAAAAAACATTAATTCATGAAGTACCTTTAATAAAATTGTCGTTTCTTCTCTTCAGAAGCAATGGATCTAAATTTGATAAGATGATAGATCGTGATGAATTTATCGTGTTATGTTGTATATAAAATCCTATTAATAAATACCGTCTTGAGCAGAACATCCTGAAGGATACAGAAGTTAATAATAAACTGTTTATGTGGCAATGTAAATAATAATAAAATAGATAAAAGGGAAAAACCTTTAAGAAAAAATATTTCCACACGAGGTGAAAGTGTGCTCCATATCTTTCAGATTAGGATGGAATCGAAGAAAAAAAATAACTAGAAAATTTATTATCTGTGTTAAATTACTTTTTCATTTCAATGTATGTAATATATTTCCAGGATAAAATTCATACTGGAAATTATGTGGGATTATTTTTAAAAATTCGCATGTGGTTAAGTGTCTGAATATATGTCTACCTAGTAATGTAAAAAGTCTATAAACCATTTGAAATTCATATAAACAATTTAAAGTTTCTATTTAAAAATACAAATTATACTACTATGATTAATTGAACCTTTTATTATAAAAAATGTTTAACCGCACCAGGGGATTGTCGAATGTCCGTTACTGGAGTACGCATGTTCGAAGAATCCCTCCTGGCATTAATGTTCGTAGCCGTTTGGAATTGGCAACAAGTGGTATACTCCGCTTTCATTAATATTCGTGTAGAATAAAAGGAAAACTCCTAATCAAACAAAAGCAAACTATAAAGAAACTTTGACTTGAAATATATTATATCCATCGAATCAATAAAACTCTATACTTCTATTAACTAGTTAGTAGAATGTAACATCAACTTAAATTCACTTTCAACTTAATATTGAATTAAACTGTTAAGATGAGGGAAAAAGCAGAGCTATTTGCCAGCGAGAGCTAGAAAACGTACTGTACAGACAGAAAATTTACATCTATAGGACAGGCTTTCGGAAATGTATCGAAAGAATTTTAAGTCGAAGACACTCCTTTGATTAACCGCTTGCCTGATAATCCGAGTTATCTTGGGTTCATATATGTTGTAATTAATTACTATCACGAGATAACTCTTGAGAATTAGAATTTGTCTGTATGATATGTTTTATCCCTGTTTTACTTGTCCTGGAGGAAATTAAAGGAAATATTCAGCTTTGATAGTTAGTTTGCCAAGTTTTGTTGGTTTCGCTGTCTATTTGATTTAAATGGTCATGTGTTTTACACTGATTAGAAAACTTATTTCAGAACATCATCGTGACGAGTTTTCTGCCACATCTGGAAGATCTAGTGTTAGTCCGTTACCACTCAGGTTAACCTTAAAGCATTTCCCAGATGTTATTTCTGCTGCTGAAAAAAAAATCAAATCAAATACGACAGTGTACTCTGTGCACCAGTAAAACAGATTTTAGAGGAAAGCCAATATGAAAGGAGACCAGATACTATTGCCCAGAATGACAAGTATCAATTTGTGTTGTCCCTTGCTCCAAAAACTATCATACACAGAGATATATTTAAATTTTTTTCCATTTGTCTGAGATTACTCACGATAGTAAACTAATATTAAAACTAAATGCTTTCACACCTCTAAAAATTAAAAAACATTAAACTATTAAACCCAGATATTTTGTTTTGTTTAATTTTCTTGTATTTAATAAAAATGTGTTGAATAGACAGAAAATTTGCATCTATAGGATAGAAAGCTTTGGAATATGTATCGAAAGAATTTTAAGTCGAGGACACTCCTTTGATTAACCTCTTGCCTGATTATCCCGAGTTATCTCGGGTTTGTATATATTGTAGTTCATTATTATCACGAGATAACTCGGGCGAATCAGAATTTGTCGGTACGATTTGTTTTATCCCTGTTTTTTACTTGGCCTGAAGGAAATTAAGGGAAATATTCAGCTTTGATAGGTAGTTTGCCAAGTTTTATTGGTTTCGCTGTCTATTTGATGGAACTGGTCATGTGTTTTACACTGATTAGAACACTTATTTCAGCACATCATCGTGACGAGTTTTCTGCCACATCTGGAAGATCAAGTGTTAGTCCGTTACCACTCAGTTTAACCTCAAAGCATTTCCCAGATGTTATTTCTGCTGCTGAAAAAAAAATCAAATCAAATGTGACAGTGTACTCTGTGCACCCGTAAAACACATTTTAGAGGAAAGCCAATAAGAAAAGATAAGAGATACTATTGTCCAGAATGACAGGTATCACTTTGTGTTGTCCCTTGCTTTAAAAACTATCATACACAGACAAATATTTAACTTTTTCCATTTGACTGAGATAACTCATGATAGTAAACTAATATTAAAGCTAAATGATTTCACACTTGTAAAATTTAAAAATGTCAACCTAAAACCTAGATATTTTTTTACTTAATTTCCTTGTATTTAATAATAAAATAAAAAAATGTAATGAGTTTTTGCAATTTTTTTTTCAAAAAATTTGTAAGGGAAGCGGTTAACACATTTAGAGGCTGGGAAAAATATTTTAAGGAATTAAAATGGAAGAGGTTTTTAAGGAATTATTAAAGTTAAATAATTTTGATATATTATATGTATATAATTCACAAGAATAAACGTTTTACCTGAATTTAAGCGGTTTTCAATAAAAAGTAATTCATTTAATAATAGGGATGTATTTTTAGATTAATAAACTGATTTATCATACCGCATGTCTTGAAAATGTAAGAAGACATATGTCTGACACATGTAAAAATCTCATATTCTACAACCTAGTTTATATATCAAATTTAGTTCTTTCTTCCAAAGTAAAAGCAATTTAGAACTATTTTTGAGGATTCTGAGAAGAAAGAATTATATGATGTAATAGAAAGAAAGTACATTTTCTCTGCGTAATCACAAAGAACTTAATCGAAAAACATCACGAGATAATTTCATTCGAAAAGATTTCTTTGCTCGATCAAAAACACGAAATCAATGTTTAAATTGTTTTTTTAATGTTGAATTAAAAGGGTTTTCTGCCTATTTACTACGTCAAGAAATAACAATTTTGACTTAAGTATTTCTGATAAATTATAGTTCTAATTAAAGGAAATGGGAATCTTATTGTTTTACACGACTAGAAATACTTTCTTGTAATATAGAAACTATAGACTAATAATTATAAATACTGTTATTGGTATAAGGAAATACATTTAAACTGTCATTAGGCTTAATTAATTAATTAAATTTTAGTTATGCATATATTGATTTATACAAAATACTTACTTATACGACGATATTTTTTAACTTTTACGAAAATCTTAATAGGTAAATGTTATACATTAATACGAAGAGAACAAATTCATTTAAACTTAAAATGGATTTATTAAAAATCTCTTAACAGTTTTCTTCCTCTTTATGATAATAAAGCCATGAAATCTAAGGTGTATAATTTCAACTTACAGGAGAATCTGTTATTATAAAAGCTGATTCTTCCAGCTACACGTTGGAGATGCTGGTTACTAACAGTGGAGATTCAGAAGAAAAAAAACACTGTGTATAATAATGATTTTCATTATATCACGATGGGGTTGACTGTACTTAAAATATTTTACTGAGATCCGTCAGATTTCAATAAAGAGTATGATATACCTAATGAAAATACTTCGATACATCGTTCTTACCCAGAATTGTCGTTATTAAGTCTTCACATCTCTCAGACCATGGCATTCATCCCTTTCGCAATACCCAGCTCACTAATATCTGTCTCAATGCTATGAATTATTTTACATGAGTTTCATAGAGAAAATCCCATAATTGGGTTGGATATACTTAAAATTTTTATTGAGATTCGTGGGATCTCAATGTATCTAATGAGATAATTGATGAAAATACTGAGATATTTCTTTCTTACAAAGAATTGTCATTATTTAATTAGCACATCTCCCAGACCATGGCATACATCCCTTTTGCAATAGACAGCACACTAATATCTGTGTCAATGCTATGAATTAGTTTACATGAGTTTCATAGAGAAAATACCATGATTGGGTTGGATATACTTCAAAAGTTTTATTGAGATTCGTTAGATCTCAATATAGATAATGAGATATCTAATCAAAATACTGAGCTATCTCGTTCTTACACAGATTTGTAATTATTGAATCTTCACCTCTCTTAGACCATGGCATACATCCCTTTTTCAATACTCAGAACATTAATATCTGTTACAACTTTCCTACTTAATCCACAAGATTAGCAATGCTATGAATTAGTTCATATGAGTTTCATAGAGAAAATAACATGATTGGGTTGGATATACTTCAAAATATTTATTGAGATCTGACGAATCTCAATATAGATAATGAGATATATAATGAAAATACTGAGATACTCATTATTACACAGAATTATGAGAATACATAATTGAATAGAATTACACAGGATTATTACACAGAATTATTAAATCCACACCTCTCTCAGACCATGGCATACATGCCTTTTGCAATACCCAGCACCCTAATATCTGTCTCAACTTTCCTATCTAATCCATACGATTAGCAATGCTATGAATTAGTTTACATGAGTTTCATAGAGAAAATAACATGATTGGGTTGGATATACTTTAAAATTAATATTGGGATTCGTCAGATCTCAATAAAGATAATGAGATATCTATTGAAAATACTCAGATACCTAATCTTTACACAGAATTGTCATTATTAAATCCATACCTCTCTCAGACCATGGCATACATCCCTTTTGCAATACCCAGTACATTAATATCTCTTTCAAATTTCCTACTTAATCCACACGATTAGCAATGCTATGAATTAGTTCACATGAGTTTCACAGAGAAAATACCATGATTCGGTTGTATATACTTCAAAATTTTAATTGAGATTCGTTAAATCTCAATATAGGTATGAGATATCGAATGAAAATACTGAGATATCTCGTTCTTACACAGAATTATTAGATCACATAATTGCACAGAATTACACAGAATTTTTACACATAATTTTTAAAGCCGCACCTCTCTCAGATCATGGCATACATCACTTTAGCAATACCCAGCCCACTACTATATGTTTCAACTTTCCTACCTTATCCACAAGATTAGCAGTGCTATGAATTAGTTTACTTGAGTTTCATAGAGAAAACAACATGATTGGGTTAGATATACTTCAAAATTATTATTGAGATTTGTCATATCTCAATATAGATAATGAGATATCTAATGAAAATACTGAGATATCTCGATCTTACACAGAATTGTCATTATTAAATCCGCCCTTCTCTCAGACATGACATACATCCCTTTTGCAATACCCAACACACTAATATCTCTTTCAACTGTCCTACTTAATACACACGATTAGCAATGCTATGAATTAGTTCACATGAGTTTCACAGAGAAAATACCATGATTCGGTTGGATATACTTTAAAAGTTTTATTGAGATTCGTCAAATCTCAATATAGCCATGAAATATCCAATGAAAATACCGAGATATCTCGTTTTTACACAGAATTATTAGATCACATAATTACACAGAATTTTTACACATAATTATTAAAACAGCACCTCTCTCAGATCATGGCATACATCCATTTGGCAATACCCAGCCCACTACTATATGTTTTAACTTTCCTACCTAATCCAAAAGATTAGCAATGATATGAATTAGTTTACTTGAGTTTCATAGAGAAAAAAATCATCATTGGGTTGGATATACTTCAAACGTTTTATTGAGAATCGTCAGATGTCAGTATAGATGAGATATCTAATGAAAATACTGAGATATCTCGTTCTTACACAGAATTGTTATTGTTAAATCCACACCTCTCTCATACCATGGCATACATCCCTTTTGCAATATCCAGCACACTAATATCTCTTACAACTTTCCTACTTAATCCACACGATTAGCAATGCTATGAATTACTTCACATGAGTTTCACAGAGAAAATACCATGATTCGGTTAGATATAATTCAAAACTTTTATTGAGATTCGTCAAATCTCAATATAGGTATAATATATCGAATGAAAATACTGAGATATCTCGTTCTTACAAGGAATTATTAGATCACATAATTGCACAGAATTACACAGAAGTTTTGCACATAATTATTAAATCCGCACGTCTCTAAGATCATGGCATACATCCCTTTAGCAATAACCAGCCCACTAATATATGTTTCAACTTTCCTAATACACAAGATTAGCAATGCTATGAATTAGTTTACTTGAGTTTCATAGAGAAAAAAAAACATCATTGTATTGGATATACTTCAAAAGTTTTATTGAGATTCGTCAGATGTTAATATAGATTAGATATCTAATGAAAATAATGATATATCTCGTTCTTACATAGAGTTGTCATTATTAAATCCTCACCTCTCTCAGACCATGTCATACATCCCTATTGCGATACCCAGCACACTAATATCTGTCTCAACTTTCCTACCTAATTCATACGATTAGCAATGCTATGAATTAGTTCACAGGAGGTTCATAGAGAAAATAACATGATTAACAGCACGAGGTATAATTCCTATAGAGGAAATATATCATTGAGAATCAATATGACAAATAACTTGTATAATTTTCACTTGTATTATTCTCGAAATAAGAAGGAGAGTGTTTTAACCGTGCCTTCTATTTTCATAGTGTTTAATGTTATTTTAATTTTAGAGAGTTCTAAATAAAGTGTTAATTGTATGGATTTAGTTTCATGTTTAACACATTGTGTGCGAGTACATTTTGCAGCGGTGTTGTACCGGGAGCGGGCATTTTGCTCATAAATTTAGTTAAATAACAATAGATCGAAAATTATTTATTTTTAACCAACTTTTCGTATTTTATATTGAAATATATAAACAATTATATAAATAGAAATATATAAATAACAACCACGAGATTTTTGTAAACAAAAATTTTATTTTTTAGTAGATAAATTTATAATAGTATCATAAATATGAAAAATCAAATAGGAATAGTAGTACATAATTTTAATTTTTTCCCGTTTTTTGGTTTCGAATCAACTGATGTAAAAACTAGTTTTTATTTGCCTAAATTTTTTTACAGAATCTGTGTAGAAGACCAGAACATTTGGCTCCTTTTTACTGTATATACCGTTATTTTTATTCACAAAAACAAACCATGTTGTTACACTAACCCGTACTCGCACATGGCCCGCGCTCAACTATCAATCGTCAGAACACGTACTAGTAAGTCACCCACTCTCAATTATCAATCGCCAGAAAACGTACTAGTCCGTGTCCGGCATACAATGTGTTAATAGACATAGAAACTTGTGGCTTTTAATAAAGACAGAAAAATAATTTTTATGTTATAGTTTATGTTACTAAAAATATCATTTTTACCTTAAGACTATCACCAGAATTAAATTAAAAAAGATTTTCCATGTTAATCATAGGAGAAAACGACTGCTAATTACATATAGGAAGAATTAATCTACTTCATATTAGTGAGTTTGGCCTACATAGTAAGAAGAGAAATAAAATTCAAAACTGCTGTTGTTTAGACATATTGAGTAGACCATTGTTTACAGATAAATATTAGATCGGAAATGTTTCAATTATTCAAATTGCAAAAGAATATTCTTAACATATAAATATACATATATAATTATATATAGATATACATACGATTTTTTTATGATATTATGGAAAATATGAAATGTGGCTCTCTCCAGAGGTGGAATTGACGTTATCAAAAGTTGATATGCAGAGAAAAACTAATGTCGAGTTCTGACAAGGTAGTCTTTCGAACATACTAACTTATTAAATTTTGCTCCTGAAATAAGACAGCTAAAGTCTATCAACGTCTTAATATTTCAGGAGTTATGTTTGCATGATTGATTTCGTGAGAGTTGTTTTGCATAATACTTTTTAGACATATATATTAAGGTGCATGCAAGTAAGCACTTTGTGCACTTTACTAAAAATATTATTTCAAATTATACCTTATATATATATATATATATATATATATATATATATGTGTGTGTGTGTGTGTGTGTGTGTGTGTATTGTATATATTTTCTGTTTAGTATCTTAGTTTGAGAGTTTGGGAAGAATTTGTATATTGAGGTTTTAGAAAGATGTAGAAGTAAGTCTCTCAATTTTAAAGTTTCCTGATTGGTCAACAGTCTTTTAAAAAATGCGGCACAGGAAAACAAAAAAGTCTTTGTAAGAAAAATAGAATGAGATTAAATAATACACTTTCGAACGTCATTTTTTAAAATTATATAAAGAGTTCGCTGTTTCTATTTAGGTGAAGTTGATTTCTAAACAATTTTAATCATAAATATTTTGTAATTCTATCTATCATTTGTCTTAACTGGAATACTTCAGTACAGTATAATAACAATAGTGTTATGACAAAAATAGATATAAAATCTTATAATTTTTCTATCTTTTATAATCTTATAATATTTCCATATTGAAATCACATTAACGGAAACAACACATTCCATTTTAGAATTATTTAAGCCTAAGAATATAAAATATTACTTATACTTCTAATTATTTTCAAATTATACCTTGATTTAACATGCCTTGCAATTGATATATATATATATATATATATATATATATATATATATATATATATATATATATATAGAGAGAGAGAGAGAGAGAGAGATGGTTAACGTATGGAGATTTCCCAAATTTACTTCTCAGTTTGTGAAATTGTGAAAACCAAAGTTTTCATTTTATAAAATAGCAATCAATTTAGAGACATTTTTTGAGTCTATCAAGAAAGACTTAATATTTATAAAAGGTAATAGAATGAGAAATGTGTTTGTAAAACAGGACAAATTTACACAGATTTACAAGATTACAAGTATAATTTCATGTAAAACATATTCTTCGCTTCATTGAACTCACCAAACATGTGTCTTAAAACACGTTTTGTACTTTAAATTAAAATGTGTCTCATTCTATTTACTATGGCATGCATGAAAATGAAGATAAATAAAGAAATATTTCTGACCTAATTAACTTGATTGGGGTCTTTATTGTTTTATGAAACAGTTGACTGTCTTAAAGTAAAATAGTTTATTTATCAAAAGTAATTTCTTATTGAGTAATATAAGTGACAGACTGATTAGAATAAATTATATCACTAAGTATATAAGGTGAGTAATTCTTTCGATTATAGTTGATGTTTTTACTCGAAACTGAAAAGAATTGATTTCTCCTTAATAAAAATTCAAAAGAAAATTAATTATAAATTGTTCAAACGTGACACATGTATGTCTAATCCTGGATTACAAATCATCCTATTTCATATGTCGTTCCAAACTCATTTTTATTTTGAAATAAGAAGCAATTGAAAAGTGCTTTGCTGAACTCTATGAAGAAAGATATGTGTTCGATAATAGAATGAAAGAATTATATTTATGTCGAATTTTAATCTAAAAATATCAAAAATATATTTTATTGTAAATTCTATTATTTTCTTTATCAAACTCCTGAAATCAGTGTTTTAGTTTATTATTTCTTTAAATCTGAATTAAATATGCTTTATTCTATTTATTACAATAAAACTGAGATAATTTGGTTAAAATATACTAGTGATAATTAATTTGGATATACAACTGTATAATAAAAAGTTTGTTATTATAGAGGAATAGAAATAAATGATAACAAGCTGATAACAACAGTAAAAAAGAAAATAAAGAAAACAATCCGTTCTATTGCAGCAATAAATAGCAAAATATGAAAAATATGTTTTATTGTAAATTTTATTATTTTCTTTTGAAGATTCTGAAACTAGTGTTTTAATTTATCATTTCTTTAAATTTGAATTAAAATACACTTTATTCTATTTATTACAATAAAATTGAGATAAAATGGTTAAAATATCCCACTACTAATTAATTTGGATGGACAACTGTATAATAAAAAGTGTGTTATTATTGAGGAATAGAAATAACTGATAACAAGAGGATAACAACAGTAAAAAAGAAAATAAAGTAAACAATTCTTTCTATTGCAACAATAAATTGTAAAATAGGAAAAAAAAATGTTTTATTCTAAATTTTGTTATTTACTTTATCAAGGTTTTGAAACAAGTGTTTTAATTTATTATTTCATTAAATTTCAATTAAAATATACATTATTCTATTTATTACAATAAAATTGAGATAAATAGGTTAAAATATTCCAGTGCTAATTAATTTAGATGTACAACTGTATAATAAAAAGCGTGTTATTATTGAGGAATAGAAATAATTGATAACAAGCTGATAACAACAGTGAAAAAGAAACTAAAGAAAGCAATTCGTTCTATTACAGTAATAAATTGCAAAATATCAAATATATGTTTTATTGTAAATTTTATTATTTTAATTATCAAGCTTTTGAAAAAAATGTTTTAATTTATTATTTCTGTAAATTTCAATTAAAATATATTTTATTCTATTTATTACAATAAAATTGAGATAAATATGTTAAAATATTCCAGTGCTAATTAGTTTAGATGTACAACTGTATAATAAAAAGCGTGTTATTATTGAGGAAGAGAAACAACAGATAACAAGCTGATAACAACAGTAAAAAAGAAAATAAAGAAAACAATTCATTCTATTGCAACAATAAATTGCAAAATATCACATATATATTTTATTGTAAATTTTTTTATTTTCTTTATGAAGCTTCCGAAACAAGTGTTTTAATTTATTATTTCCTTAAATTTGAATTAAAATATACTTTCATCTATTTAATACAATGAAATTGAGATAGATAGGTTAAAATATTCCAGTGATAATTTTTTTACATGTACAACTGTATAATAAAAAGCGTTTTATCATTGAGGAATAGAAATAACTGATAACAAGCTGATAACAACAGTAAAAAAGAAAATAAAGAAAGCAATTCGTTCTATTACAATAATAAATTGCAAAATATCAAATATATGTTTTATTGTAAATTTTATTATTTTATTTATCAAGCTTTTGAAACAAAGGTTTTAATTTATTATTTCTGTAAATTTCAATTAAAATATATTTTATTCTATTTATTACAATGAAATTGAGATAAATAGGTTAAAATATTCCAGTGATAATTTTTTTACATGTACAACTGTATAATAAAAAGCGTGTTATTATTGAGGAAGAGAAATAACAGATAACAAGCTGATAACAACAGTAAAAAAGAAAATAAAGAAAGCAATTCGTTCTATTACAGTAATAAATTGCAAAATATCAAAAATATGTTTTATTGTAAATTTTATTATTTTATTTATCAAGCTTCGGAAGGTCGTGTTTTAATTTATTATTTCTTTAAATTTGAATTAAAATATACTTTCATCTATTTATTACAATAAATTGAGATAAATAGGTTAAAATAATTCAGTGCTAATTAATTTAGATGTACAATTGTATAATAAAAAGCGTTTTATTATTGAGGAATAGAAATAACTAATAACAAGCTGATAACATCAGTAAAAAAGAAACCAAAGAAAGTAATTCGTTCTATTATAGTAATAAACTGCAAAATATCAAATATATGTTTTATTCTAAATTTCATTATTTTCTTTATCAAGCTTCCAAAACAAGTGTTTTAATTTATTATTTCTTTAAATTTGAATTAAAATATACTTTATTTTATTTATTACAATAAAATTGAAATAAATAGGTTAAAATATCCCAGTGATAATTAATTTAGATGTACAACTGTATAATAAAAAGCATTTTTTTATTCAGGAATAGAAATAACTTATAACAAGCTGATAGCAATAGTAAAAAAGAAAATAAAGAAAGTCATTCGTTCTATTACAGTAATAAATTGCAAAATCTCAAAAATATGTTTTACTGTAAATTTTATTATTTTCTTTATGAAGCTTCTGAAACAAGTGTTTTAATTTATTATTTATTTATATTTGAATTGAAATATACTTTATTCTATTTACTACAATAAAATTGGGATAACTAGGTTAAAATATACCAGTACTAATTAATTTGGATGTACAACTGTAAAATAAAAAGCGTGTTATTATTGAGAAATAGAAATAACTGATAACAAGCTGATAACAACAGTAAAAATAAAATAAAGAAAACAATTCCTTCTATTGCAGCAATAAATTGCAAAATATGAAAAATATATTTTATTTTAAATTTTATTATTTTCTTTATCAAGCTTCTGAAACCAGTGTTTTAATTTATTATTTCGTTAAATTTCAATTAAAATATACTTTATTCTACTTATTACAATAAAATTGAGAAAAATAAGTTAAAATATACCAGCACTAATTAATTTGATGTACAACTGTATAATAAAAAACGTGCTATTATTGTGTAATAGAACTAACTGATAACAAGCTGATAACAACAATAAAATTAAAACAAATAAAACAATTCATTCTATGGCAGCAATAAATAGTAAAATTTTCAAAATATGTTTTATTGTAAATTTTATAATTTTCTTTATCAAGCTTTTGAAACAAGTGTTTTAATTTATTATTTATTTAAATTTCAATTAAAATATACTTTCATCTCTTTATTACAATAAAATTGTGATAAATAGGTTAAAATATTAAAGTGCTAATTAATTTAGATGTACAACTGTATAATAAAAAGCGTGTTATTATTGAGGAAGAGAAATAACAGATAACAAGCTGATAACAACAGTAAAAAAGAAAATAAAGAAAACAATCCGTTCTATTGCAACAATAAATTGCAAAATATCAAATATATATTTTATTGTAATTTTTTTTATATTCTTTATGAAGCTTCCGAAACAAGAGTTTTAATTTATTATTTCCTTAAATTTGAACTAAAATATAGTTTCATCTATTTATTACAATGAAATTGAGATAAATAGGTTAAAATAATCCAGTGCTAATTTTTTTACATGTACAACTGTATAATAAAAAGCGTTTTATCATTGAGGAATAGAAATAACTAATAACAAGCTGATAATAACAGTAAAAAAGAAAATAAAGAAAGCAATTCGTTCTATTACAGTAATAAATTGCAAAATATCAAAAATATATTTTATTGTACATTTTATTATTTTATTTATCAAGCTTCCAAAACAAGTGTTTTAATTTATCATTTCTTTAAATTTGAATTAAAATATACTTTATTTATTACAATAAAATTGAAATAAATAGGTTAAAAAATATCCCAGTGATAATTAATTTAGATGTACAACTGCATAATAAAAATCATTTTATTATTCAGGAATAGAAATAACTGATAATAAGCTGATAACAATAGTAAAAAAGAAACTAAAGAAAGTAATTCGTTCTATTACAGTAATAAATTGCAAAATCTCAAAAATATGTTTTACTGTAAATTTTATTATTTTTTTATGAAGCTTCTGGAATAAGTGTTTTAATTTATTATTTATTTATATTTGAATTGAAATATACTTTATTATATTTACTGCAATAAAATTGGGATAACTAGGTTAAAATATACCAGTACTAATTAATTTGGATGTATAACTGTATAATAAAAAGCGTGTTATTATTGAGAAATAGAATTAACTGATAACAAGATGATAACAACAGTAAAAATGAAAATAAAGAAAACAATTCATTATACTGCAGTAATAAATTGCAAAATATGAAAAATATGTTTTGTTGTAAATTTTATTATTTTCTTTATCAAGCTTTCGAAACAAGTGTTTTAATATATTATTTCTTTAAATCTGAATTTAAATATACTTTCATCTATTTATTACAATAAAATTGAGATAAATAGGTGAAAATATTAAAGTGCTAATTAATTTAGATTTACAACAGTATAATCAAAAGTGTGTTCTTATTGAGGAATAGAAATAACTGATATCAAGCTGATAACAAACGTGAAAAGAAAAAAAAAAGAAAGCAATTCCTTCTATTACAGTAATAAATTGCAAAATATCAAATACATGTTTTATTGTAAATTTCATTATTTCCTTTATTAAGCTTCTGAAACCAGTGTTTTAATTTGTTATTTCTTTAAATGTGAATTAAAATGTACTTTATTCTATTTACTACAACATTCAATGAAATTAAGATAAACAGGTGAAAAATATTTCCGAGCTAATTAGCTTGGATATCCAACTGTATATTGAAAAGATTAATTTTATTGAGGAATAAAAATAAAAAACTGATAGCAATAGTTATAAAGAAAATAATTCTTTCGATTGAAGTCAATATTTTTTCCCAAACCTGAAGGAATATTTTTCATTCTATAAAGATTACAATGGAAATGTACTGTTAAAAGCTGCCATACTCATGTCTTATATCGTAACGTCTTAGTTCAAATGTCGTTCCAAACTCATTTTTCTTTCAAAGTAAGAAGCAATTTACAACTACTTTGTCGAAGACAATGAAAAAGAGACACACTGTAATAGAATGGAACTACAATGTTCCTGGGAATCACAACGAATTTAATCAAAAAATATCATGTGTTTAATTTTATTCAAAAACATTTTTTGTTTGAACGCAGGAAACCAATGTTTAATTGATTTTTACGTAAAGTTAAATTAAAACGTGCTTCGGTTTATTTACTAGACGTAATAAAAAATTGAGACAAATAAACCCGAAATATTCCAGACCTAATTAACTCGGATGTGGGTCTCATTGTTTTATTCGATCAAAAGTATTTACTTTCAGGACAGGAACGCCAAAATGGAACAAATAATAAAAATAAATACAAGGGAAATAATTCATTCATTCACAGTCGATGTTTTCGCTAGAAGCCAGTTGTGTTTTTTCTTTCTAATAATGATTAGAATGGAAATTATGTACAGTTAAAAGCGATTGCTATAAATATATTATGAGTAAATCTGAATGCAGTTTTCTCTTATTGCATTTAACATCTCCAGGGATGTGTCATGTATCTCCCGCGGTGAAATTAACGTCATGAAAAGTTAATATGCAGCTAGAACTAATGTCACGCTCTGTCATGGATGAAATGTGAGTCATTCTCACACTCACTTATTGAATTTTGCTCCTGAAATAAGACAGCTAAAGCGTATGACATCTTAATATTTCAAGGTTTATGCTCGCGTGATTGATCTACTGAAAGCAGACTGCTGAAATTTTTACAACTGTTCATCATGAATAGTAGTAGCCTTATTAAAATATCGGTTAATGACCACAAGATATTTTCAACTGTTCATCTCTGTTTTAGAAGTATATGTTTTCTTTACTTATAAAACATTTATGATATTTCTTGTGTTCGCTGGTAACGATGGGGAAAATTAATTTATATTAAACATCGAAATAATGAGAACAAACTTTGTTGTTAAGGATACAAGAACATAAAATGATTATAAAATACACCTTAAGGCATTAAGGAGACAATGGCAGTACATAAATTTTATGTTACCTATCTTTGAAGGTAAATAAAACTAAAATGGTCTATGCAGACACTGACTGATACTCCCATTAAATAGAAACCTTCTTTATGATTTAAAAAAAAAAACATTTCATCTTTTAATACGCTTTTTGTATGTTTTTGTACACATTTTGCAAATACAAATTAAAGTTAGTGTTAAGGTAATTCAAATCTCAACTATTAAATTGTATAACAAGATTATCCATGACGTAAATAATGACACAATAATCTCATCATGGATATGCAGTGATAAAATAAATAAACATTAACAGTTTTATTGACCTTAATCAGGCTCTAATACTATATAATTTTTTATGTTATCTGTGTTTAAAGATAAACAAAATTAAAATGACTATTTCAAAAGCTGACCGCTACACTTATTTATTAAGAAACATTATGAATTTTCAAAATGGCATTTCATACTTTGATACAATATTTCACATAGTTGGTACACTTTGTGCAACCACAATTTGTCTGCCTTATTTCTGTAGTGGTTGTAAATATTGTATATTACATTTTATAAGACGGTTTTTTGCCCTCCAATATGAAACAAACAAATATGCACTAAATTTACCAAAAAAGATAAGAGTTGTCAAGAATGCTTTTGTTAAAAACAATGCTCATATTGATGGAAATTTCATGCCCACAAACAAAGCAATTCAGCAAGGTTTAAAAATACCGCTTACTTGTTGATTCTTCTACTATTATAGTACTACACGTGGGATTCTACTTCATTGTTAATTGCTGCTATATGTCTATATATTAAAATAGTCTATGAATATCACTGCATTTTAATGATATTAAATTTTGAAAATTATGAATTTTCTAAATCATAGACACTGCCGTAGACAGATTAATTAAATTCTGCCTATATTAATTAACTCCTATATATGTCGTTATAGTTTTCATGCGATATTTAGACGAAGTTCACATTTTTTATAGTTGTTAACAATTTATTTTAAACAGTACTTGGGAATGCATGAAAGTTTTTTACTATAGAAAAATATTCCATTTTACATTGTTATGTTTTTAGAAAGGAATGTAGGCATTTTTTTATGAAAAAAACTAGTAAATTCAGCGTTAACCGATTGATAAAAAATAAATATGTATATATCATATCACGTTAAAATGTTATGGTTTCATAATTTATTCCAAATTAAGTAAAATATCTTAAAATTTCATTGTTAAAAACTTCCACATTCCTTTTTCTTATAAATGTCAAGGTATAAACTACGTTTAAAACATAAATCAAGAAAATACTTTATGCAATACCATTTAAGTTATCGGAAATTTATAATTTAAAAATTTAAGTGAAATGAAGAAAGTGAAAGACAACATGTATTGGCGTAAAAGTGACACTATTAACATGCTAAAAGCTCAATAAAAGGAAGTTCACTGTAGCCGGAATTCTTTGGTCACCAAATTTTAATAGTCATTTAATATACAAAATATAGAGGTTAATGTGGGTGTTTTATAAGAACCGCCACTTACTACCCCGTTTACCCACATTACACCATTTAGTGGGTGTTTTTTTATTGAAAGTCAGGATAATTGCGAAATTTGTATTCTTTGAATAATATTTATCATTGAATATTTTCATTATTTTATAGTGAAATCAAGTGCCAGCTTAAATGTTTTACCCTATTAAGTGCTTATGATACTCGTTCCAATATGTTACATTAATCTAATAATAATAGTTATCACTTTAGATAATATATTGCATTAGAAATATGTTATTGAATAAATTATATACATAATTTGATTTACTCACTTCGGTGTGATGCCTTAATAAATGTCGTAATAAGTAATTTTCTTTTACTTGATATATATGACAACTAATTATTTTACTTAATAATTCTTCTACATATGTGGTGTATTTGGGTTTCAACAGATCATTTTGATTTCATTAGTTAAATAAAAAGTTATAGTTACCTTTAATGGTAATAAAATTATAATAAGTGTTGGGAAATGTACCGTACTTGTGGTTTCGTCTATCAACGGAATTCTTATTCGTAAACAAAATAACATCAATACACACGTGAAAGATTCCGTATTAAAACCGATCGCTTAAAATAATTATGATACAAATAACTTCAATAAATAAATACGCCAAAATAAAAACACATCTTTGGTCATTGCTTACTTCATCTCAATTTTTTATTCTATACGTTTCTCGCAATGTTACACTGTTGCCACTACTCCTATCATTATTGGAAAAGAAATAATATCTAAAACCATGGAGGTTACAATAAGCGTTTAAATAATTTCCTCCCAAGAAACTGTGCTTCAACACTAATTAGAATTAAATAACTTGAAATCCTAATTAAGTATAATTAGAAAACGATAAAAACTACTAAAAGTGAAAATATTTTTAAATTTTTGAGCTCACATTTTATTTTTTTGATATATCAAGAAGTTATTTATAATAGTTTATAGTTTTGAAAATAACACTTTAATTCCAAGGAGCTAATTTACATCTAATGATTTTTGCACTTAATGAAATGTCAGTTATAATATTATTTGTGTTTTAAACAGGTCTGAGATAGAGTGATATCAAATCATTTCATCACTGGACAGTCATTGACTCTATTCACTTTCCACTTACTGAATCAAAGAGGCATTGACTGTCTAATTACATTCACCGCGTTGATTATCGAAGCTTGAATGATTTATTAATTACTATCTGAATCACACTATTGATATGTCACGACGTTCAGTTTTAATTGAAATTAAATATTCTGTATTGTAAATATGTTTAAAATGCTACTTTGAAGTAGGACGCTTAAAAGAAAGTAAAAAATTAGGTGTAAATAAGCAAATGCTTCCATTCCGTGTAATATAATATTCATAAAAATAGAGAAAGAAATGAAAATCAATACGAAAGATTAGTAAGTTTTCATTAAAGAAAATAACACTTAAAATTAACGTAAGACACAAATTGAAAGAGATTGTACCTTGACAATGCTGTAACAATCATGAAACAACTACAGTATCAATGCAAACTAAGTGGTTGAAAATGCAAACTGAGCAAGGTGAATGGTAATAAGCGATTAATATAAGCAAGACACTGAATGAATTTATTTTGTTTTGTGTTGATTCCTCTGGAAGCCAACATTGTTGAGGTACTAATCTGTGCATGAATTTTGTCCAAGCTTAATGTTCACTGTCGCTTATTTAGCAAACTGTCAATTAGATACATGAAAAACAAAACGCACACAATAGAATAAAATACTTGGGATTTCTCTAAACTATTTTTCTATTTACATTTGCTTTCTCGGTTTGTTTATCTATTAATGTTTATCATTCCTTTTTATGCACAGTTAAAAATAGTTTGTTATGATGTATTTGGCTTCACTGTAGTTAAGATTGCCCCCGGAATTTAATTCTTCATCTCCAAGTATGCGAGTTTTCTAGAATATGGCAATCTGAGAGCTTTTCTATCTGAAATTGTGTATAGACTTTTTGTGCACTCTTTTAAATATTTTAATACTCCCAAATTGTGCTTTTTATTGTATTTACATTGCTTTTATAAGGTAGGTACCCATATTTTATTTTAAATTTCTGTATGATTAAAAAAAAAATTCAAAAATTGTTCTACTTCTATTTGAAAATTTGAAGAAATCTGTATATACATTTTATCTATACTTTGTTTTTTATTGTGTTTTTATTAATCTTATAGATGTTTATTGCTGGATTTTAAATGACATGGTGACACTAATGACGCAGAAAGATATCGTCGAAATAAGAAATGATCACCCTCACCTGCATTTTCACCTTCTTTTGGGACAAGATTTTATTTTCAGTGAATTTGAATGGAAATTCTATACATAGTCTACAGAATAATCGGGTGGTAATGAAAAATAGGATTCTTCTTGGCAAATGTGGTGAAATTATTGGCGATGTTTGCTAAAATACATACGATCAACATTGTATCCCTTGCTATTTGGGTGACTTTAATTGATGTAGATTGCGCTATTGTAATAGAATTATATATTTCTTTATTAAACCACTGCGAAAGAGGGAATTTACATTTATGGGCAATTCATCCCTTAACAGTGTATAAAGCCAACAGCTCCAAATTATTACAAATTAGCCATAGCGAACCTTTAATGGTTCATTATATCTAATATTTTTAAGCATTATGTGCATTTATTATATAAGAAATAAATGGGTTCCACAAGAAGACTTGGATACAAATATAATATAAATTAAAATATAGATACAGATTGTTTAGACACAGCGAGATCAGGAGAAAATATTTTTCTACCATGCCCAGAGCTTTATCGTCAAGTTAGCCAGGACACCCTGTTCTGCAGTCAAGACAATTTTTCAGTATCTGCTACTCAATTTTGCGTTTTCAATCAAGATTTTTTGATTTTCAAAGTCTCGCATATGAATTTACATTTTGGGCTGAAATATGGATTAAAATCTTGACAAACAGCTTTATATATTATGGAATTTTCCTTAATAGATTCGAATCATGGCCAAATGGGATATGTGCTATTCTTCGGTACCGGTTTCTGCAGTTTCGAATTCGTAAATGGTATGGATAATCTCAGACATTGGGAATTAGCTTGTATCAATTCCGATTTCTGTATCCTTTGTGTAGGAAAACAATATATTATAGCACTCCAGGCTAATTTTAAAGTACTTTACTTACATACGATGCCAAATAAAAATCGCATCAGAAGAATTTTCTTTATTTTAAAGATTTTGTATTATGTTTCAAAGGGAAGCTAATCAGTAATGAACACTGACTGTAATACTAGAAGTTGCTTAAATTTTCTGTTTATTTATTTTACTCTGCTGCTCATAACAATGTAAATTTAATGTATTTATCGATATATACTCGACAAATGTAACATATACATTATAGAGATATAAATCTCTAAATTTCGACTCGACTTTGAAAAAAGACCCAAGAGTTGGGAGATATAACTCAAATCTAAGAGTTAAGAAAAAAATGTCTTCAAAGGAAAATGACTCTCATGGTGATAAATAATAACCAAGGTTTTGAGACAGATGCAAATACCTACAATAAATATGCCATTTATGCCCCAAAAGTGATTATGAAAATTGATAAGAAGTAAAAAAGAAATTTAGGATTTATTACACTTACACAAAATATTATTTTATGTCATTTATATGTTATGCTTTTAATACTTTTGTGTCTATATATTTTTCAAATTATAATAGTTCAAATTATTTAACGTGAAAATATCATTTACAAAGAAAGCTAATGACACTTTAAGATTGATGTATGCCTCTTTGTAACTATTAATCATGCCACTTTGTATTTCGTCATGAGTAAAACCTTTTCTAAAAACAATGGCACATTAGAGAAAAGTTTGCGGTAAAGTAAAAATGACTATTTGTATTTAGCTTATTTGCTAAAGGTTTATCGTGTCATGCATATTTGATGCTTTGAACTATTAAAATCTTTGTTTTTCTTAGATGAAATTGATTGAAGGGCAAATTTTATCATTTTAGTACTAAAGTTTAAGGAAATAATATTTTATGGGATTTAGTAATCGATTATTATTTACAAAAGATGATAATGAAACATTAAAGTTTAATTAACATTTTTAAAGGAAAAATTGATAAATCACTCTCTTTAATATTATTATATAAAAAATCTCTTTTGTAGGAGAATTGAGTAATTAGAAAAATTGTTGTCATAAAGTAAGAGTAGCATTTCGTATTTATTGTATTTACCAAAATTATTTAAACTGTCTCATATATTTTATGCTTTAAAATATTTTAGATCTATGTTGATTTGAAATAGAACTAATTCATGCAGATATTTTGAATTTTCTGCTCTCGAAAATTAGTCAAATATTTCTAAACTATTTAGAGGCGATTTGTGATTTCTAATGAAGTGTATAGAAACTTCAAGTTTGAAATCATGCCTTTTTATAAGAAACCCTCTCATATTTTGCCAATAATAAAACTTTGTCAAAAGAATTAAATTTTTACTAATTTAATATACTAATTTTTAAAATGTTGCCATAAATTACAATTTCATTTAGCATTTATTATATTTAATCAATGGTTGTGTCCTATCATATATACTACCTCATATTATTTTCATAAAAGTCTAGGAGTCTATTTCACTGACTGATAAGTATCTAGAGTTTAAGCTATATAGCATTGAAAACTGAGTACTTTGTTTGTGTGTTGGTTTTAATACATAACCACATGGTTTGACTAAATGAAATCAAAGTGATTCTAAACTACATTCACAGTATTATGAGACTTTAGCGAAGTAAGAAGATAAAGAAATTATTGAGCATGTACCAGATACTTTTCAGCCAAAAATCAAACCATTTTTTTTACCTGCCTCATAATATACTTTGCAATTCTGAAAAATTCAGAATTTTACTATCCCGTCATATGACAGGTTATATGTTAGTATGGTAATATAAGATTTAAAATTTAATAAAAATCTAAATTTTACTAAAACTGCATAGTAAACATTTTAAAAATCAAAGAAAGGCATGTTTGTTTTTATGTAATAATTACGTTCTAGAAATAAATTTTGAGGCGTATAATTATTCATAAAAAGCACCTGTTTTAGTACTTTTCACATACCCTTACTTTAAAATTCCCAAAATACAAAAAATTAGTTCAATGTCATTTATTTAAATATGTATTGATATTATAATGACTGATATAGAGATAGTATGATATTGATATGATTACATATTGATATTATGATTATTGATATTATATTGGTATTAAACCTCAATCATAAATCGCATTCTTTAATTTTAGTCAATACAATTATTTTGGATGGATTTTGAGCGTTTAGAAATGTTTCTAGAAAGTAAGAACATAATTTCGTATGTACTATATTTACTAAAAAGTTTTATCGTGTCTTATATATGTTTAATGCTATTAGATTTTATATCAATATTATTTTCAAATCATATTAATTCAAGAAAAAATTTTGCACTTTTGAAAATAGAAAATTGATCAAAAACTCCTTATAACCAATTTAGTGGTCAATTATCATTTACAAAGAAAGATAATAAAACTTTAAATTCCAATTAAGCTTTTTTTAAGGAACAATCATAAATCACTTTCTTTAAATTTTGTCGGTAATAAAACCTTCTGAAGAAGCATTGAATGTTATTGGAGTGGAAATGATTTGAACTAATATTTATAAATTTCTTGAAAGATAAATTGTTTTTTAATAGATTTGCAATCGTTAGGAAATTCAAGTATCATTGATAAAAAATCATTTATAATATGAAGGAAATTTTTAATCCTTTTAACAATATTTTCATCGAATATAATAAACATATTTATTTTAATAGTAAAAGCTAATACTATTTTAATTCATAATGCAAATTTGAATTGATATTTTTATTCCATGTTTTTATTTTACAAATAATATACTACCATTCAAGTAGTAATATATTTCACATAGAAGTTCTATTCTAATGTAATACCGTACGAAAATAGTATATTTCCATCAGACAATTTGTAGAAATAGTGGAGATAAAATCAACAAAACATAATCTTTTTATTCCCAATCAGCTTATAAGCACGTTAGAGAATGTTGGATTCTAACACTATTTCCCCGAAAATTTTCTGTAGATTTCTTTATATTGAAAAAAACCTGTACAGAAAGCAATATTAACATTATAATTTTAGGATTTGGAAGCTTTTGGAAAAAACATTTATCCCTCTTAAAAACTGTTCTAATAGGCTTATATTCTTACTTCTATAACTTATGGATTGAATATAGAAATTTACCAAATGATGTCCCTTTTAAAAATGTTATAGTATTTTAAAAATATTATTTCATTTCATATCCCATATATAATAATAGCCTATGTATTCTGTCCGTCTGTTCGTCTGTCCATGAATTTATGAAGAGGTTGTACCTGGAATGGATAGAGGCATCCCTATTTTATTTTGATAAGTTAGGGTTAGCAAAATTCAAAGCGAGTTCGAAAACATTCGAAATCCACCCCTTCACCCTTTTTCGAGAGTTTAATGTCATTATTTCAAGCTCTGATGTACCCGGTTACGATCAGAATATTAAATTTATCAATTTATCACATAATAATTAGGTAAAAGTAACATTTGTTTCTAACGTTATGACGTTATTCCTTTAACAATCTCATTTCACCATTTCTTATTTTAAATTATTTAAATATCATCGGCATTATTTTCGAACGTTTTATCACTGAACTTAGATATGACGTAAATATTTTTTATGTTTGTATTAAATAATAGATTAGGTACATATGTGCTAATTTTAAATTATCGATTATTTTTGTTGCAATGAAAATTTTATCACCGGTATTAACAACAAATTATTTCCATAAAAGTCTAGGAGTCTATCTCACGGACTAATAAATATCTAGTGTTTCAATTATATATCTTTGAAAATTAAGAAATTTGTTCTTTTTTGTATTTGTTTTTTATACATAACCACACGTTTTGCAATCGATTCACTTAATTTTGGACATCATTCATATGCACCTCCAAATAATCGTTGTTAATATTAAAACCTCTGCTCTCCATCATAGCACGTAATATAACAAAATAAATTAAAGTTGGCTACTAACATGTGGTTAGTAAATGTAAACAAATTATTGAGAGTGTACCAGATAATAGTAAACAATCACAAATCTCTTTCTTTAATTTTAGTAAATAAATAAGCATTTTGTATAGGTTTTGAATGTTTAGAAATGTTGTTTTTAGAAAGTAAGATCATAATTTCGTATTTACTGCATTTACTGAAAAGTTTTATCGTGTCTTATATATGTTTAATACTATTAAATTTTATATCTATATTACTTTCAAATCATATTAATTCAAGTACAAATTTTTCCCCATTGAAAATAGAAAATTGATCAAATACTTCTTATAACCAATTTAGTGGTCAATTATCATTTACAAAGAAGGATAATAAAACTTTAAATTCCAATTAAGCTTTTTTTAAGGAACAATCATGAATCACTTTATTTAAATTTGGTCGGCAATAAAACCTTCTGAAGAAGCATTGAGTGTAACTGGAGTGGAAATGATTCGAACTAATATTTATAAATTGCTTGAAAGATAAATTATTTTTTTTTATAGATTTGCAATCATTGGGAAATTCAAGTATCATTGATAAAAATCATTTATAATATGATGGAGTTTTTTTAAAGTTAGAACCTTTTGAGAATAGAATATGACTAATATATACATTGTTTGGAACTCGACAGCTAATTACACCAGCACCTACTGCTTTAAACTATTCCAAATAGATATGAATAGTTATACTTGAGGCAGAATTTGAATCTATGGGCTTCGGTACAGAAAGACAGTGCTTTACCCATATGACCATTGTCCTGATTATCATATAGAATACATTGAGTAAGAAATTGAAATTATAACTCGGAAAATATATTGAATGTTCAGAATATATGAGAAACTGTGAGCACAGAAAAAGAAATGTAACTTTTCAATAATAACTACAGTGGATAACCACAATAAACATATTTTTTTATTTTATTAGTAAAAGCTAACAATATTATATTCATAATTTCAAATTTGAATTGATATTTTTATTCCATGTTTTTATTTTACAAATATTATACTACCATTCGAGTAGAAATAGGTTTCACACAGGAGTTCTATTATAATGTAATACCGTACGAAAATAGTATATTTCCATCTGACAATTTGTAGAATTCTTGGAGATAAAATCAACAAAACGTAATCTTTTTATTCCCAAGCAGCTTATAAGCATGTTAGAGAATGTTGGAATCTAACATTATTTCCCCGAAAATTTTCTGTAGATTTCTTTATATTAAAGAAAAAACCTGTACAAAAAGCAATCCTAACATTATAATTTTAGGATTTGGAAGTTTTTGGAAATACATTTATCCCTCTTAAAAACTGTTCTAATAGGCTTATATTCTTACTTCTATAACTTACGGGCTTATTATAGAAATTTACCAAATGATGTCCCTTCTAAAAATGTTATAGTATTTTAAAAATATTATTTCATTTCATATCCCGTATATAATAATAGCCTATATTTTCTGTCCATCTATTCGTCTGTCCACGAATTTATGAAGAGGTTGTACCTGGAATGGATAGAGGCATCCCTATTTTATTTTTGATAAGTTAGGGTTAGCAAAATTCAAAGCGAGTTAACAAAAGTTCAAAACCCACTCCTACCCTCCTTTTCGAGTGTTTAATGCCATTATTTCAAGCTCTGTTGTACCCGGTTACGAGCAGAATATTAAATTTATCAATTTATCACATAATAAATAGGTAAAAGCAACATTTGTTTCTAACGTTATGACGTCATTTCTTTAACAATCTCATTTCATCATTTCTTATTTTAAATTTTTTAAATATCGTCGGCATTATTTTCATACGTTTTATTACAGAACCTAGATATGACGTAAATATTTTTTATGTTTGTATTAAATAATAGATTAGGTACATATGTGCTAATTTTAAATTATCGATTATTTTTGTTGCAATGAAAATTTTATCACCGGTATTAACAACAAATTATTTCCATAAAAGTCTAGGAGTCTATCTCACGGACTAATAAATATCTAGTGTTTCAATTATATATCTTTGAAATTTAAGAAGTTTGTTCTTTTTTGTGTTTGTTTTTTATACATAGCCACACGGATTGCAATCGATTCGCTAAATTTTGGACATCATTCATATGTACCACCAAATAATCATTGTTAATATTAAAACCTCTGCTATCCATCATATCATGTAATATAACAAAATAAATTAAAGTTGGCTACTAACATGAGGTCAGATTATTGAGCATGTACGAAATAATAGTAAACAATCATAAATCTCTTTCTTTAATTTTAGTCAATAAATACGCATTTTGTATAGATTTTGAATGTTTAGAAATGTTGTTTTTAGAAAGTAAGATCATAAATTCATATTTACTGCATTTACTGAAAAGTTTTATCTTATCGTTTATATTTTTTATGCTTTTTAAAATTTTATATGTATACTATTTTGAAATCATATTAATTGAAGAACACATTTTTAACCATTGAAAATAGAAAATTGATCAAATACTTCTTATAACCAATTTAGTGGTCAATTATCCTTTACAAAGAAGGATAATAAAACTTTAAATTCCAATTAAGCGTTTTTTAAGGAAGAATCATAAATCACTTTCTTTAAATTTGGTCGGTAATAAAACCTTCTGAAAAAGCATTGAGTGTAACTGGAGTGGAAAAGATTCCAACTAATATTTATAAATTGCTTGAAAGATAAATTGTTTTTTTATAGATTTGCAATCGTTAGGAAATTTAAGTATCATAGATAAAAAATCATTTATAATATGAAAGAAATTTTCAATCCTTTAAAAAATATTTTCATCTAACATAATAACAATATGTTTTTAATAGTAAAAGCTAATACTATTAATTCATAATGCAGAATTTGTTTTGATGTTTTTATTTCATGTTTTTATTTCACAAATAATATACTACCATTCAAGTGGTAATAGGTTTCACATAGAAGTTCTATTCTAATGTAATACCGTACGAAAATAGTATATTTCCATCTGACAATTTGTAGAATTCGTGGAATTTGTAGAAATCAACAAAACGTAATCTTTTTATTCCCAAGCAGCTTATAAGCACGTTAGAGTATGTTGGAATCTAACACTATTTCCCCGAATATTTTCTGTAGATTTCTTTATGTTGAAAAAAAACTTGTACAGAAAGAAATCCTAATATTATAATTTTAGGATTTAGGAGCTTTTGGAAAAACATTTATCCTTCTTAAAAACTGTTCTATTAGGCTTATATTTTATTTCTATAACTTACGGGCTGAATGTAGACATTTACAAAATCATGTTCCTTTTAAAAAATGTTATAGTATTTTAAAAATATTATTTCGTTTCATATCCCCTATATAATAATAGCCTAAGTTATCTGCCCATCAGTCCGTCTGTCCACGAATTTATGAAGAGGTTTTACCTGGAATGGATAGAGGTATCCTTATTGTATTTTTGATGAGTTAGGGTTAGCAAAATTCAAACCGAGTCGAAAAACGTTCGAAATCCACCCTTCTACCCTTTTCAAGTGTTTAATGCCATTATTTCAAGCTCTGCTGTCCCCATTTAAGAGAAGATGATTAAATTTATCAATTTTTCACATAATAAATAGGTAAAAGTAACATTTTTTCTAACATTATGATGTCATTCCTTTAACTATCACAATTAATCATTTCTTATTTTAAATTATTTAAATATCATGAGCATTATTTACTTAAATATTTCTTTTATATTTGTATTAAATAATATATTAGGTATATATGTGCTAATTTTAAGATTAATCATCCATTATTTTTTGGTGCAATAAAAAAATTTTATCATAGGCATTAACAACAAATTCTTTTCAGAAATGTCTTGGAATCTATTTCACGGACTAATAAATATCTAGTGTTTTAATTATATATCTTTGAAAATTAAGGCGTTTGTTCGTTCGTGTGTTTGTTTTGTGTACATAATCACACGGTTTGCAATTGATTAGCTAAATTTTGGACATCATTGATATGTACCACCTAATAATCACTGTTAATATTAAAACCTCTGCTCTCTATCATATCACGTAATATGACAAGATAAATTAAAATTGGCAACTATCATGCAGTCAGTAAAGAAAAGCAAATTATTGAGCGTGTACATGATAATTCTCCAAAAAACAAACCATTTTTTACCTGCCTTATAGGGGGGTGTTGCAATGATTCACCTTTGTTGTGCCTCGGTGCGGCTCTGGGGAAGAGCAACATGGTGTTATACTACGGTACCTCACCTAGGACAGCTATCAGCCTCCTCGTGGCGCCCCCTGGTAACTAGGAGTGTCCCTCCTAGGCCAATGATAGCCGTCTGAAAACCTCAAGGGGTATACCTCCTTTAGGTGTACTCGGGTGTCACGAACCCGGGGTTTCCTGAGTGATCCTTCTCTTCTGACTTCAATTGGTAGTCCCGAACTTACTGTTGTAGTATTGTTCCTTACTGGGGTCGTCTACATTAATTTCGAGCCGCGACGGAGCCTCTTGTAGGTCAGCAGCACCCTGTGGTGTTGTGGTTACGTTGCGGTGACTACGTCATTCAGTTTACCGTATGGCTACACGCCGGGTCGGGGTCGAATTCACTTACCTGCCTTATAGTGTACTTTACAATTCTAGAAAATTAAAAATTTTATTGATCCCGTCATATAACGGGCTATAGGCTAGTCCTTAATGTTAGTCAACCATCTTACTTACAGTGGGTAACTATCTAATTATATTTTGTTATTCTTGCTATTTTTACAATTTAAAAATTAAATACAACTTTCATAACTTATGTAAATGCAGCGTTATTCTTAGATAAACTATAAATACATCTTCAAAGTCTGGGATAATTCAAATAATTCGAACACTTTAAATTCTGAAATCCTACAAATTTGCTAACTAATTTTGACAGTCTTCGCTCAGTACACTCAAAATAAACTTCCAATAAAAAGGGATAAATATTCTCTGTAAACATTCATTGTAGGGATTTTTTAATATGAACAATTTATAGATTCATTTTGATTGTTAATTCTAATAGTGTAAAGCTCTAATATAAGTTTTCTTTGAAATAATTCAAAGTCTATTCAGGAATCCATATATTCCATTTCTATTAATTGAGCTCTATTCAAGAGTAAACAGATTCTAATTTCATTAATTAAGCTCTATTCACGAGTAATATTACAGCTCCGGTAGATATTTTTCCAAAAGGCATTATTATATGTGATGTAGAGACATAAAATATCCTAACTCTACTGGGGAAAGAGGTCCTTTATATCCAACTAAAGTTATTATTTTTTAAAAGAAAAATTAGAGTTATCATTATTTAGAGAGATATAGAGTTTATTACTTTAAAATAAAACAAAATAATGACTTTTTGAAAAAAATATTAGGATTTATATTGCTGTAATAATATAAATATAAAAAGTAGGTACAGGCAACGTAGTTTACTAGTTTTTAATCCTGTCAATTTTGAAGTAATAGTATTGTTACGAACTTCAAAGCTGGGTTTGTGGATTGAATGGACTTTAAGTAAGACTGCAGGAAAACAATTATTTATTGTCAGTCAGTTCGAAAATACAATGTCAGAAAGGCATCAAGGTACTGCACTCTCGTACCAAGCTTACAAATCATAGCAAAACAACTCGAGCACAATGTCGGGGGCTCACGTACCTCTTTGCTTATAAAACAAAACAGAAGCACCGTGTAACTTATCCGGTACCTGTTTTAGGTGACACTAGGTAAAATCAGGTGTATCTTGAGTAATGAATTTATTTACAATTCTGCTATATACATCATTTCACAACTACACACAAAAAAAAACAATTTCCGATCACAGGTAAATGATTAGTACACGTAGGAATACACGTACTGGAATAGGAGGGGTGAGTAGAGAAGTACATTAACTACGATCACTTCCTGCCAAAATATTGGTGATCCGAAGGAAGAAACAATTCGGTAGCTCTCGCGAAAGTTCACTGAAGTAATGGTAGAATATCAAAGCACAGTTAAAGTTCTGAAGGAAAATATGCAAACAATCCTGAAGAGGATTATATTAGAAAAGCCCAAGGCACAGGGTATCGTTTCAATCTCAGCAAGCGATATATCCCAAGATGGGATTTCGATAAATAAAACTCTCTGATGGAGAGACTGGTCGAGGCGACCTCCGAGTTAGCCGATGCGGGATACTCCTTAAAGAAAAGATCCCAAGGTGGGATTATAGAAAAAAAATTCTCCTGTAGAGAGACTGGTCAAGGCGACCTCTGAATTAGCTGGTTGTTAGCTAATTAACTTCTCTAAAAAACAAATCTTCTCTCGTCTCTTTCTAGGGGAAGGGCCTCTAAGAGAGGGGCTTCACCCACAATTTCATTATTCGATCACATAGCGATGATCTCACCTTCGAACAACTGGATTGGTCCGTGTTAAACAATTATCGGCTGCAAAGCCAAGGGTCCCTGGAATTCTTGGCGGCTACATCCATGTCGGGGCAAATCTTTTGTCGTTTCAATGATCATATTTCTGGCTGTCAATGAAGGTGCCGGGTTGTCTGGTATATTGTTCCTCTACTATAGGGCACAACAGTGTAGACATCGTGATGCAGGGGAAAACAATCCTTTTGTATCCACACACGCAAAATCCACCTCTCAAAACAAAGTTCTTTGATGTCGACACACCGCTAAATCACGTCTTTACAACCGTTAAAACACAACATACCGGGCATACTCTGTACACCGAGAAATCTACTTAACGACTCTCCTCGTTTGGAAATCAGCCTGCCTTATATGGCCCGAAGAAACTGGTTGAACAGATTATACCAGAAACTGGAACCGGAAGTTTTAAAGTATCTCCACACTTGGCAACATTTAGCGACATTCGGCGATATTTGGAGACGAACTTGGCGACAAAAATAAATTGCCAAAACTGTCGCCAACGAGCCGGTATCTCGTCAGTTTGGCTAGATATCCATAGAGTCCCATGTTAAATTTAAGGTTCACTAACAAATTCATAATAGTATTATAATTTGGCTAATTATGTTATTGATGACTAAGTTGGATCGTTTTAGTAACTTGCTTTGAAGAAAAAAACTTGAATTTGTTTCAATGAAAATGACTGTTTACTGCATGGAATCTGGAATAGGAAGGGTGATAAAGAACTCTACGTATGTATATTTTACAATAAATATCTTTTCCACCTAAAACATTTATATAAAAACCTACTCATTTTTTCCCCAAATTTTATCTTGAATAATAATCCACCTTAGTAATTGGAATAAAATACTATACACATAAACTACAAAGTACAGACTTTGTTTTACTTTACCACATTTTTCTTTTCTTATCTCCATTACTGTGACGTAAACGAGACATTTCTGCTTAAAAATAAGTTTAAAAGCATTACATGAAACAGAAGTTATACATTTTATTTATTTGAAACAATACAGGTATTACAGGATAACTGATATAAATGAAGGGCAATATACGATACCAGTTTTTCATATTACCTGCTACGGTAGAAGAAATAAAAACAGTGTCACTGAACGAAAACAAAATAAAAACATCACATCTGTGCACTACAGATGTTTCATTCTTTGCTAAAATCAAAATGTAAGTTGGAATCAATAATATATATACAAATGTTTTTTATATGTGTTAAAATTCTTACCTGAAACATGTTTTAGATATAAAAAGTAAGCCAAGGACTCAGAATGAAATACTGTGAGCCACCAACGATACAAGACTGGTTGGAGGGATTTGAAGATTTCTTCTGATTTTCTACTAGTAGACACTGTTATATAACAGCAGCAAACAGACTATAACCGATTTCTTAGAATTTATATTTTTATGAGACATATTGTATGTATTTTATTTTTTTACTTGGTATATATATTTCATTCATATTTGACATAGTAATACATTGCCACAGAATTTACATTTTTATGAGACATAGTGCATATATTCTATTGTTTTTACTTGGTGTATATATTTTATCCTCTTTTGAAAATATTTATCTACCTTAAAAAATATAAAATTTTTATAAATTATAAAATAAATTTTATTATGAATAAGCAGAGCTTTTTTTTTATTTTATATTGAATCAAATGTAGGCTGTTATAACGGAAAACTTTTTAGCTTGATAGATATTTCCCTTAAAATATTTTAAATTATAGTGTACTGCAAAATCTAGTGATTTTCTTGATTTACAACAAAAAATACTCATTTCTCTTATCTTATATTCCATATTTGCTATATTTATTGAAACTGTGCTGGTTTAATAAAAATCTTGTGGTTCAAATAATTTATTTAAAGCTCTAAAATATAGAAAAATGTAACTCTAAATAACGGTTTCTATCATTTTATTACACCCACAAAACATTGGGTAAAGTTCTATTGTAATAAAGACAGCAAATTCTTAACTTGGTAAATTATTGGCGACTTGACTTAATTGGTTGGTATGTTTGTATGTGGTCGTTATGGTGCACTGATATACAGTAGTACAACAGTATACTTCAAAAATATTAGGTTAGGTTAGGTTGGTTGAGGTTTTTTAGCACAAGATCTAAGCAAAGATATGCTGCGCCATACGAAAGAGTGAGATTCTACAACACAAAAAATATAATTTATAAGTAGAGGACACTATCAAGTGCTTAAAAAACAAATACTAGTAAAAAACGACTTAAAGGGTTGCATTAAAATACTTTTTTTTAGAACTAAACAAGGTTAAAACTATCGATGCGAATCAGAAATGCAAAAACGTTTTGGGTGGGGGGGTCTCGCCCAAAAGTTCGATTAGACTGGGATTAAAAGCTTTAAAATATATATATTGTATAATCGTGTAAAAGCGGTATATGAAGTTAAAATATGATGAACTGTGAGATGAGCTTGGCAGAAAGAACATTGTGGAGCAGGCTCAATAAATAGTAAGTGTTTATGAGTAAGTCTAGTATGACCAATGTGAAGACGAGCTAAAATAACGTCCAATTTGCGGTTTTGGAGACATGGACAAAAATATATTGACCGTCTAATAAAGTGAATCTTATTTTGAGTTTCCAACTTCAATTCGACATCCCAGCGGTCGTTTGTGCTAAAAGAAATCTCTTTTTTAATGTCACTATACGGCAGAGCACCAAGTAAGGATGTAGTTGATTGTCTCACTAACATGTCGACTCTCTCGTTACCAGAAACGCCTAAGTGACTAAGAACCCAACAGAAAAGTATGTTAAATCCTCTACGTTAAAGATTTTTGTGTAGCTCGATAGCCAGAGAAAAGTAGCTATGAGTATTGGAATTAGATTTCAGGCTCTCCAAGACACTCAATGAATCAGAGTATATTATAAAGAATCTTTTATTACTGAAAGAAATGTATCTTAAAGCCTCGTATATTGCAATTACTTTCGCTAAATGCGGAGCAAAATGGATGAAGTCTGTGACTAAAAGCGCCAGAGTCGCTACAATACGCAAAACAGCATAATCTTGAGATTTTGAGCCCTCAGTATAGATGCCCTCATAGTTGGAATATTTCGGCTTAAAGGAACTGAATAGCTGTTGGTAGATATACGGGTTCTTGCTTTCTTTTACAAAGACCTTAAAGGGTTGAAGATAGTGAATATTATAGTTCTCTCAAGGTCTTGTTTCAAATAAAACAAAAAGGAGTTGTGGGATTATTAAAGAATGAAAAGTGTGGCGACTCATTCGCACTGGTTAATTTTTATAATACTTGTTTATTATTTTACAATATTACATAATTGTTTATTATTAATTTTACAATACTTTAGGAGCTTTAGGATAAAAGCCCCCGCCACTCGAGCACCAATAGGTCATTCACCTGAGTCCAGCTTGCCTCATACCCTCGTTGCCTGCAGCCGACTTCGACGATCCCTCGACTACCGCTCCGTTCGACCTTGAGGTGTCCTCTAGAAATGTGTGTTTACCACGCCTCGGTTGAGATTGGAAATGCTCAGTACATTATTAAGTCTGTCGAGTTTCTTCAGGTTGTAAATTGACAGTGATTAAAGTAATTTAAAGCTTTCTCAACATTTAACAACTTTGATATTGTTGAAGGATATTGCTTTATGATTTATATTGATTAATTTGTTTAATTACCAAAAGCCATTGGTTATTTTGTTATGAGTACATTGTATTCAAGTAGAGTCAATAAATGTCTTATTTTCTGTTCATGTATGTTACGCATCTTTAAGGTAGTTTAAGCAAGTGGCAGGAGCTAGGTATCAATTGAATGTTACCCTCTAACGTAAAAAGGCAACCTTTTATAGGTTAGAACTAAGCTACGGTAGAGCGCTTGCTTCAAAAGTATCATTTCTCGTCTTCCATAATTCATAATTACTAAAACTATGTGGGTAAAATAAGGATGTTGTGATTCAAACAATCTAATTACAGCTCTGTGATGAAACGTCACAAAATTTCAAACAGAATAACGGGTGTTCAGAATTTAGGACAGAACAGGTCTGACCCCTCCATTCTTATTCGTAGATAGTGTAAAAATCTACTACTTCCCTTAGACAAACGGCTACTTCTGGGACACTAAGAAAAGAACTACGAAACCTAATACTCTCGTCGAACGTCCTGTCGATTGATGTGTAAAAAAAATCGTTGTTACGTTATATGGTGAACTGATATAGATTTATAAATTTGTGCTTAATTAAAGTGTTTTAAAATATTGATTATGGAGTGTTATATTCCATGGGCGTGTGTGTTCGTTGAGCAACTCATTTACAAAAATATGAAGAACCATCAATTCATAACAGTAGGATAAAAAGCTAAGAGTTACCAAAGAGACATTTTTTTGTCTCCTTCCAGAGGTCACTCCAGAAGGAGGTAGAACAGAAACCTTCTCCTCCGTGCGCATCGTAACAATGTGAAATCATCCTGAAAGAATATTGCTATATCCAAAAGTTAACAAAGTACTGATGCTTAAGTATTAATTTACCAACAATAGATTTGAATATTTCGACTCTTTACCCCTTTAGCGGACAGTGGTTTCACAGCGAAACCTCCTATTAAGCATTTTTTCTCTAATCTTTAGAGAAATATGAATTTTTTCAATTTTTTTATGTTTTTGACATTTAAATAAATTACAGTACTACATTTATTTCTTTCTTTTGAAATATATGTATTTATACTTGCTGTAAAGTTAGTAATGAAATTACTTGTTGCTTGGAAATTTAGTAATGAAATTGTTTTCTCTTATGACCCAAAACAAAAGTATCTATTCAAACAACACTTATAAATCATTAAATTATTTATTTATTTTACTTTTTTAAGAAATTATTTATTGTTCTTCCAGTATAGTTAAAATTTTAAATAGTATTATGTCCACGCTATACAAGGGGATGGGTTTGATAGTTAAACCCCCCAATTCCTCCTGTGGTATCCTCTAAGGTGAAACCTTCTAAGGATTGCAAAGAAAATATTTAATACAATTTGTATGTATAAGGTTCATATATAATAATTATAAACTAATTTCATTAAATTCAATAGTATTCTTGTAAGTGACCTTTAAAAGGTTAAAGCAAGAATGTTAATTTTTTGATATCAGCATCGCAATTCATTATAATTCCAATATATACTTCATGATATTTTATAAAAAAATGTTAAGATATCCCATTGCTTAATTTCACACAATTCCTGAATAAATAATTATCCAGATACAAATCTTTTATTTTCCGTTCTAGATTTTTTTTACGGAAGAGGTAAGTGCTTCTGCTAATTCGCTATTTTCCCCCTTTCTTACATGCACGATGAAGCCACATTTTTAAAACCTGTATACATCACTCCTAAATATCACTGTTAATAAGTTTCTATCCGTATTATATTGTATTAAAATAAGAAACCTATAAATCTGGAGAATTACATTTGAAGGTGTTTTAATTAAGTATATGTTTAGCTTGTGCGTTAGCTTATGCTAACATACATTAGTACAAAATTGTACTGATTAAAAGAAGTAGTGTAGTTAATATAGGAAAAAAGACTAATTCCTCTTATTCCATAATTCGCATTTACTGAATATATGTGTGCAATATAAGAATGTTATGATTAAGACAATTTTCTTAAGGCACTAAAAATATAAGGGTTTGAATCATTTTATTTCAGTAACATAACTTTGGTAATAATCTATTCTATAAAAGACAGCCTAACCTAAAGAATTATTGGCGACACATTCTTAAATTGTGTGTGTGTGTGTATGTATAGAAGCTTGTATTGGGATATTTAGTGGAAACAAAAATTGAAACAAATGAAAAATCTATGTGATTGAAATATAATACAACATATATTCTTTTCCTTTTCTTTCGATAAGGAGGAAAAACTGCAAAGCATATAATTCCCAAATCAACTAAAACTTAGTTCATAGTTCTAAATACGTTCTTAAATTGTGTATGTGTGTCTGTGTATGTGTATAAACTTGTATTGTGACACATTAGTCGAAACAAAATTTGAAACATATTAAAAAGCTATGAGGTTGAAAAATAATACAACATATATTTATTTATTTTTCTTTCGATAAGAAGGAAAAATTGCAAAGCATATAATTCCAAAATCAACTGAAACTTACTTCATAGTTTTCTATAAAAATTTTATGAATCATATAAATATGTAGAATAGACAGGAAACAACAGTACGTTTTCAAGGTAGTGAAAAAATACTGAAATATTTTTACTACTTCCAGAAAATATTGTATTTTTTTAAAATAAAACGTATCGATTTTCACTGTTTATGGCGAATTTTCTTCTAAACACAGTTTTAAATAGAATTTTTATTAAATCTTTCTGTAATAATTCTTCTAGAAGAAGTTAAAATCATTTAATTCTGGATTAAATAGAGACACGTATACATTCACCTACATCCCATATATATATATATATATATATATATATATATATATATATATATATATATATATATATATATATATATATATATATATATATACATATTAAAAGTGTATAAGAAGTTGTTAATTTTCAGAGAGGAGTAATAAATAAAAATTATCATTGTTCATTTAAAAAATTAATAAAACACAACTTATTTTCTTTTAAATAAAAGTTTAGATGCTTTATTAAAAATAACTATAATGTTTAATACAATTGAATTCAATAGTAACAATAATTAGTTATTGGAACATAGTCACTAAAATGAGATTTTTCTTATTCAGTTTAGTATTATTTTAAAATTTAATAATGAAAATGTTTTGATTTTCAAATGTAATTTCACCGTCAAATATTTACTTTTATTAGTTATACTGTTACTATAACTAATATAAAGAAACATTAGAACTAATAAAATGAAACATTAGTAGTATATTTATACTGTTAATTGAAATATTATTAATCTTTTTCAAGGAAATATCGCAAAATATTTTCTTTTGTTAAAAATTTGTTCCATTCTTAATGACACTCAGAAATGAAATATTTTCTTTATTTTAATAAGCATTAATTCTTATTTATCAATTAATCTATATCTTTGGACTTTTAATTGGATTTAAATTCAATGTTTTAAACTACTATTAAAAGATTGAAAAGGTAAGAAAAATACATTGAAATGTTTTTACTACTTCCTAAAAATATTGCATTTTTATCTAAATAAAACGTAACGACTTCCGCTGTTTATGGCGGATTTTCTTCTAAGCAAAATTCTAAATATATTTTTTATTAAAACGTTCTGTAATAATTCTTCGAAAAGAAGTTAAAATGAATCAAATTTGGTTTAAGTAGAGTCACGTATATATTCATATACACCTTATATATATGCATTTAAAATATTACAAGAAGTGAATTTTCACAGTGGTTCGATAAATAAAAGTGCTCATTTTACATTTTAAAAATTAATAAACCACAACATATTTTGTTTTAAATACAGGTTTAACAGTTTTATTAGTAATAACTGTAATGTTTAATAGCAATTGAATAGAATAGTAAAAATAATTATTTATTGGAACATAACCGTTAAAATCAAATTTTTTCTTATTCTGTTTAATATTATTTTTAAATTTAATAATGAAAATGTTTTGATTTCGCAATTTAATTTCACCGTGTAATG
>CM063501.1:141291867-141296867 GCA_032207245.1 Pardosa pseudoannulata
GGTATTAATATAAATATGTTTTTTAAAGTTTTTTAAGTGTAATAGTTTTGGCTAGATTTCAGTTTTTCAGTACACATTGTTTTTCTTACTGCCAGTGATTTTCATTTTTTTAAGTTTAATAGTTAATCTTTAAGAACAAATATTTGTAAAAGAATGTTTCCTCGCCACTTCGAGCTTCATGTTTTGCGGCTTCAGTGCTCATTGTTTTTCTTACTGCCAGGGATTTTCATTTTTATTTCAAAGTTTAATAGTTAATCTTTAAGAACAGAAAATATTTGTAAAAGAATGTTTCCTCGCCACTTCGAGCTTCATGTTTTGCGGCTTCAGTGCTCATTGTTTTTCTTACTGCCAGGGATTTTCATTTTTATTTCAAAGTTTAATAGTTAATCTTTAAGAACAGAAAATATTTGTAAAAGAATGTTTCCTCGCCACTTCGAGCTTCATGTTTTGCGGCTTCAGTGCTCATTGTTTTTCTTACTGCCAGGGATTTTCATTTTTATTTCAAAGTTTAATAGTTAATCTTTAAGAACAGAAAATATTTGTAAAAGAATGTTTCCTCGCCACTTCGAGCTTCATGTTTTGCGGCTTCAGTGCTCATTGTTTTTCTTACTGCCAGGGATTTTCATTTTTATTTCAAAGTTTAATAGTTAATCTTTAAGAACAGAAAATATTTGTAAAAGAATGTTTCCTCGCCACTTCGAGCTTCATGTTTTGCGGCTTCAGTGCTTCGCGGGTTTTTAAAACATTTATATATCAAAAAATAAAAATGAAGAAATACAACCATGTCGGCAGCGACATTGCTGCAAGGAGCGTTGTTTCATGTTGATGCGCGAGAGAGAAGGTCAAACAAAGAGATGAGTTGATTCAGAGTACATATCATGGGATCTTGAGATGACAAAGTCTGCAAGTGAGAAAGAAAATGAAGCGGAAGAATAAAAACAAACTGAAAAGCTTGATCTTACCCTGTAGAAGCTACAGCAATTGTGCAACAGGGCAAGAATTTGAACAAGACATTGACGACAATATGGTTCGAACTGTCGAGTTCAGCAATCGCGCTGACTGGGTTATGTCCTTGTACAGTGGAATTTTGAAGGAAAAGGAAAAACAAAGACAACCACTACCCATGAACATGTTTCTCTCCAAGGTAAAGTCCCAAGTACCGTCAACGCCTCCAGCAGAAGAGTCACCGAAAGAGCCTAAACCATCTACGAGTCAAGTGAGAGCCACTCCTCCAACAACAACACAGCACTCTTCACCTCTCTCAGAAAGCAATGCTGAGTAATGTTTATTAATCTATAAGGTTTTGCAATTAACCTTATTAATTAATACTAGCACGTTTAAGTAAATACGTATACTATAGTAAATTTTGTCTTAAATGTGTAAAATATAAATACTGTTTACATATTTAAAACATCCGTGTACCCGCATACACGAAAATTCCTTGGGGCAAATCCAACTTCATGGTTTTTCATCTTTTGTTGAAGGTTCTGTTCCCATTAACCGCGAAAAACGTGGGATCACTGTATATAAAATTTATGATGTAACATAAAGGGAACAAAACATTTCATTGTAATTTTTTTTACTGTAATAAATCATTATATTTGGCTAATTATCTTTTAGCTGCGCTGAAGGAAAGGCTGCTAAGCTCTTTCAAGAATATTTAGAGAGAAAGAAAGGCCCTATGAAAATTGAAATCTCAAAAACCAATCCTAAAAAATTCAATTACAGATGATGTAACTATTGGTATATTTGATAGTAAATAAGCTCTGATTAGCTCTGCTATTATACCCAAATAATATACCAGCCCTAAGAAAGTGCCATAAATGTCAAATTATTTTTATTTTATAAACACTCGTGCGTTACTGAAAGCAATAGAATGAATATTCATTTAATGCAAGGCAAAATGGGGCAATTGAAAATCAAAGGAAAGAAATATGACATATAAAACTAGATAAAAAATAAAACTGAAAACAAATATAAAAAATAGCAAAAGAGAGTATCTTCCTGAACTACCAAAACTATCGCAAGAATTATTACATTAATCTTAATCAGATTAAATAAAAAAATAAATGACCTACAGATCCTATTGAGAAAAAAAAAAGAATTAATTGAATAACTTTCGAGCATGACGCATCAAATAACTCAGGAATAAATCTAAAAAATTATATTAATTTCATTACTTATTAAATGCGAGAAAAAAATTATACACTCAGAGAATAGAATATAAATATTTCGGCATTTTGTCTATAATAAAGACAATCTAGAATTTCTCTATTAATTTAAAATGACATGCTATCGTTAAAAAGAAACTATATATCATACAAGAGAATTACATATATAAGAATCTATGTAGTTCGTGTCCCTTCCTCTCTCTGTGTAATAAAAGTTATACATAAACATTTTTTTTGAAATGAATTCAATAATAAATGACTTTGTGCTAAAATAAACTTTGAAAAACAAACTTTGTTATTTACAAGTATTAATTTATTTATTGCTTAATTTGAATATCCAGTGTTTACATACGAAATGTTCTCCTTTAAACTTTATGGTATAGTGTCAATTTAAAAATATCTGCAACATCAAATAATCTTTATCAAACTGAGTACTCATCCGTTTAAATATATAGATTTGTATACAAGTATTCTATAATTTATTTTTTTTATATGTGACACCAGGTTTCTCCTCCCTCTCAAAGCCAAAGTATGTTGTAGGATTTGACTAGTCAAATTTGTTCATCGTGAGATGAACGTTCAAATCTGTTTTGTGTTGTGTTTTGTACTTACAACCTCGCCATATCCGCAATTAGAATTAATTCTGGCATTTGTTTACTGGCATTTGTTTACATTAATGTGTTATTTAATACCTTGTAAATTTAAATATTTTTGAAGATACAATTAATTAATTATACTGTAATACTATATTGCCTTTATACCGCTATTGTTTCTTATTATTGAATAAAATATTAGCATTCTGCACGGTACAATATCTCTAAAGGCCAATAATTTATTAATGGGAATTAATAAATTTTAATCTAAGTTTAAATCCTATAGTAAGATGAATTCAATGTAAAATCCAAACGAACAGAATGATTCTTTTTCTTCTCACTGCTTTTCTTGTCGCCCAAAAAGTTAACCTTCACCATACTAGTTATAAAACAAATAGAACTTACGTGTAATTCTTCAGAAAAAAACAATTGGTAAATTTGAATTTGGCTGGGATCTATTTATTAATGGTAAATACAAAATCACACAAAGTACACATTTCCTTTGTCCTAACTGCACTTAAAAATATATCTAGGTGCAAATTTGAGTGCATTTATAAATCAGTCTCAAAATTCTGCAATACAAAAAACTCACAACATAACATAAACTCGATAAAAGAGTGAAAAAAGATATGATAAAGAAAGAGTAGGCTTAGAAATATGTAGAGTACCAACAAAAAAGCGTCATCAGTTCTGACATTGTAATAGCTTCAAAAGTGTTGTTGTTCAATATGAAGTACAACGAGAACTTGAAGAACTTGCCAGTTCACAAAAGATAAAAAATTGACGTACAGATAATGTATGATTTACATCGTTCATATGGTTAAATCCCAATTTCTTAGATGTAGCTCCATACTTCAAGATTTTATCTCTTTTAGTGCAAGTATAAAGATTTTTTTTATTATGTAGATATAGTGAGAAATTTGAGTCTGCATTAGAAAAATAAATAAGAAACTTCATAACAAAAGCATTTTACCCAGACCTTGAAACATTTTTAAACAATATATACAAGTTTTACATCAAAAATATGCTAAATAAAGCAATAAAAGGTAAGTATATGTATGTTTATGTCATTGTTAAGAAGTCCTTGTAACGAAATTTACTAGATAAATTTAGCCTATATTTTTGATTGACAGTTCTTGTTTGTTAATGGTAATATATATTTCGGTCGTGTAAGACAGGACTCTCTTAAACTTTAAGATAAGTAAAATACTTAAAAATGCTTTAATTTTATTTAAACTACAAGAAACGTTGAACAAATCTTACATGGACAAAAGTTACCGCGCATATGTCTTGGGAAAATTGTCATGATTTAGGAAGACCTAGTCAGGAGGCTTAGGTTCACATGAGAAACATACTAGCCAGCAGATTTTTTCCTTTTTTAAAACAATAGTGCCAGTTTTTACGCTTCTCATGGCATAAACATAGTATGAAATTTTGGCTTTTTATGAGAATTATCATCTGGTTTAAAGACAAAGTGTTAGAATACCGCATGTAGAAAGTATAATATCAGTCTTTGGATTTGACATGTGTGGGATAAATACACTCTCAAATAATTGATTTAACAATCAGGAACAGTTAAGGTTAGAAAAATTCGATATAAACTGGAACAATTCTAAATGCAATTTTAAGGCTTTAACTTTTGATGTATTACACACACAACTATCTATCACTCACCATGTATATATATATATATATATATATATATATATATATATATATATATATATATATATATATATATATATATATATATATATATATATATATATATATATATATATATATATTTATATATATATATATATATATATATATATATATATTATATATATAAATATATATGTATATATATATATATATATATATATGTATATATATATATATATATATATATATATATATATATATATATATATATATATATATATATATATATATATATATATATATATATATATATATATATATATATATATATATATATATATATATATATATATATATACAGAGAGGGAGAGAGAGAATTATGGCTTTCAATTAAAACTTTCCTTTATACATTTTAAAGAGCAAAAAGTATAAATACCAGAACCAAACATAAAAATGATTCAAAATATAAATCTTATTCACTTTTGGTGGGAATTCTTTTTAGTTTTGCATTTCAAATTCATGGAATAAAATTGAAATTATTACAAATATGCTTGAACAAAATTTATATATATAATTTTTGTTCACGCAT
>CM063501.1:141301867-141319367 GCA_032207245.1 Pardosa pseudoannulata
TATCTAAAGTGTTGTAGGGATGGTAAAACGACATTTCGCTGGCCAGTGTTGCGTCGTCCCAGGAACATAAATTCCAGATGAGAATGAAGATTGATATACATTATTCTCCTTGACCGAAGAGCAACAACAGTCGAAATAACCACTAGCAACAACAGTGGATATCCAAACAGTAATTGTTACAACACTGTGCAACGTACATAGTTACGTATGAGCCTAAACAGCGGGACGCCGAAGAATGTCCTTTCATTGATAGCACTTCATCACCAGCTGCACTTTGGGCGAAGAAACATCGGAAATGGGCATTACAAGAATGAAGAAAGTTGTGTGGTCCGATAATCGTGTTGGCTGGTCCATCACACCAACGGACGAATGCGAATGCGTCGATTTCTGAAAGAAACCCTGTCTTCCGGATACACTATTAGACGGAGTCAAGCAGGTGAGCATATCGATTAATATAATTAATACACCATTCTCTACCCCACAAAACCTATAAAAACAGTTTAAACAGCCGAGCGGTTACGGTGTTTCTATTTCCAAGGTCCGTCACACCCTAGACATTTTGGCTATGTCATCGCATGGTTCTCGTATAAGGAGCAGGTATGGATACGAAATAACCAGCCGTAGAGGATTAACCCTCTAAGCGGTTCGCACGTACAATTCCACTAAACCAATGATGTCTTCAAAACGTACAATTTTCGACCTCCAAAAACGCTCCGAAAATGGATGTAATGGACATTTTTGCCAGCGCGTTCCCCAATGGAGTTTCGAGGTAGGAGGGTCAGGTTGATTGTTTACGAAATGCACTCCTCTTTGATTGACATTTAGTGAGGTATCCACCCCCACCCCCTGAGGACCAAAGACACTGATAGCTTTTCAAGGCTTTGTAAATTTCTATTTTAAAGTATTTCGTTTGCGGCAACAGATGTATCTCTAATTGCACCACTTGAATTTCTTGGATGACTTTCGTAAAAATATATAAACAAGTCTCTCAAAGAATATTTTTATTTGTACTTTTAGAATCCATTATTTCTTATGGGATGATCTTCGAGACTTGACGAGGATCATGTGTATTAAAAATTAACAATCTATAATATCTATTTATAACCGGGAGTAAAGGGACAATAACGAGGATGTGTTCCCGTATTCCATTCTAGTCGACAAAGGGTAAAGAAAAAATCATAGAATGCTTTGGCCACTGACACAGTAAACCTTTATTACCTTTATAACATTTTTACCAGAGTATTTTTTTACTTTTTTTTCCTCTATGTGTTCCACTCGGAGGGTTAAACTAAACAAGGTTGATTTATTACAACAAAAAAAAACCATATAAAGAAATATTAAAGTGTATAAGTAAAGTCGTCCAGAGAGGAGATCATTATACATTCACCTGCTTTCTTAGAAGTTCAGCCGAGAGTCCCTCAAGCTTCTTCTTTTCCCAAAGAGGAAACCTCGATTTTAGGGGAGATCCAGACCTACTCTTTGTTTCTTGTCCTTGGGGTAAATGAAGTGCCTCTGGCGCATGGCCGACTCGATCAAAGCAAAATTCCTCTTCTTTGTGGTTAATTGACTAAACGACGCCCTTGACACCTCCATACGCTAAGAAAACCAATACGGAGACAATAGTATCATTTTCAATAGTTGAAATAAACAAAATTTCGCTTAAACATGGACAAAGACGGACGTGACTCTTACAATATATAACTAAATTACAATATATATACTTAAAATATATAAATTAGTAATATGAAAAATTTGAAGCTTCTACGATTATTAGATTGTAAATTAAATCCCCTAGATTGTGAGAAATACAGTTTGGAATCAAGTACTTTAAATTTAACTTTCAACCAGGAAAGGAAATTTTAAAACCACGGAGGTTCTGACATAACGTCTGTTGCAACTAAGATTTTCAGAAACGTCATTTAGGAGTGAATTTGTAGCATCGAAATGCATCCATGCTTAATTGTACAAAACATTGTTTTTTAAACTTTCTATGTGATTTCTCCATTTAAACTAATCTCTAATGAAAAAACTTAAAACGGTTATACTAGATTTTGCAAATGTATTAATTATACTTAATATATTTTTATTATTTTGAACTTCTGTTAAAAAAGGAATTATATAAAGTACATATTTGTTTTCAAAAGTCGTCTTAATGCCAGTAAGTATCATATATGTATTTGTGAGTAATCTCAAAACAGAACTAAGACAAAAATACAAGTATTGAATATTTTTTCAAAGAATGTACTTAATCCTTTTTAAAGAAACCTTTCATTTAAAACTAAAACATTTTTTTGTAAACAAAAAACATGAGCATTGTGTTCCTTTAAACTTTACAAAGTGTTTTTTTCTTATTAAAGAATGCCCTTTTTATCAGATACAAATAAAAAATCGATATTTATTCTTCAAAGTTTCCTTCTTTCTCAACATCCATACTATGGTACTTTTTTCCCTCTTCCATCCTTCCTCATTCTATGATGTTACGCGTATTTTATCCACTTCAAAAGGACTTTAGCAAATTCCTTCAACTAGACCGAATAGTACAGAGCAGGTATCAGAGAGATTTATTTTATGGCCTCTTCTTTATGTTGCACTGCATTTTATTTTTTTGTATTTACTTTGTGATGGTCTTAGTAGATTCTTCCCTTTATATTTGTGATAACAATAAAATCTTTTCGGTAAATGTTATCACATGTTTCTCCTTTTTTGGTATTTCGTTAAGTTCTTTGGACGGAGATATGACAGGTAATCAGTGCCGCTGTTCAATCCTTTTCTAGTACTTTTACAGTCTTTGCAACAATTTATCTCTTGAACTAGAGAATACTAAATACACGATGCAATATTGATATGAAATTGAGACTATTGTAGTGTGTACCCAGCATTATAGAGAATAAACGGAATTTTATGCAGAAAAAATGTTATCTTAAACGTCACGGGGTTTGTTGCCGAGATCTTAATATTTTAGCTTGCACAGAAGATTTTACAGATATTTTTTAACGATATTGTTTATTTATACTTCAACGAGATTTATTTTTATTACTTTTGAAATAACTATAATAAAATATTAACTAAAAATATATATAATATATTAAAAGTTATTATACTTAAAACTTTTTGAAATTTTTCAAAGTCACTCTATATTTTTCTTAATCTTAAATTTATCAGAAACCCAAATAAAATAAAAAGTGGGATAAATTAAAAATGCAGACCTTTTACACGTGATGAAAATAAAGCTTGAAATAAAAACTGCTATACGCGGCGTTTACTTTTCATTTTATAACCCAGATGTCAATTATTCTAGGAAATTAAACAGAGTTTTGCAATACTTATGCCATTGTATGTAATTTTCCAAGCCACCAGTGAACAGCTGACTAAATAATCACTCTCATGTAAAATTACGCAAGTAATTTTAACATCATCAGAACGGAAATTTAAAAAATTAAACATATGCACATTCATTGCTTGTCAATATATAACTCAGTCCTCAACGTATAAGTTGAAAAAATATACGTCAAGTATTTACCTGGTCCACTGGAGTTGTCTTTTGACGACATAACTGGAAAAAATGGGTTGCCAAGACTGACCTAGCAACTTACCGGTAAAAAATAATTTTACTATTTATATGCATGTAGTTAATGTAATATCATTTTTATTTTTGATAATAATTAATTATTTTCAGCAATATTTGTAACATCTGACGGTGATTATCTTTCTTTGGTATTCTCTCAATACTTTGTGTAAAGATATGAAAAATATTCACTGCTGTGCGATTAAACCTGTTCTGTAACGTTTTACTCTTTATAACAGTTTATATCTTGAATTAAACAGCTCTGAATTGTTGATAATAAATTGATACATTTATGTTGTTTATGTATATTAGGTAAGAACTAAATTAAATGGTATAAACATATTTATTTAATGTGAATGATTGAGATAGATATACATTCTCACAAAACTAACAAAAATATAATAAAACATAACATCCTGATAAAACACAAAATTTTTAATAATATTATTATTGATGCATGTTGAATTGTTTTCAATAAGTTCTGTCTCTAAGACTGTGTATGCATTTTGGATAAGCATGGCATTTTTACAGTAAAATAATTTGAAAATTATTTAAACTACAGTAATTGTTAAATTTATGATCTTGATATCAGTTTAAATTAGTTTACCAAGAATTAAAATAACTAAATTAGCTAGTAAAAATTAGTATCTCTAAAAAAACACATGTTACATAGTACATTTAACATACATAAAGATTTAGAAATGTCCATCTAATAATCTAGATTTCATATAAGTGACTAAATTAATCTTTGTGCTTTGAGGGTTGTTTAAAAATGCAAAACAAATCCATCGTCTGATAAAATTCTTTTTTATAGAAAATGTATATTTTTCCTTGTATTAAAAAGAATATTTCTTCAATTTTGCAAAAGCTTAAAATATGCACTAAATTTTATAAATGTTACAAAACATAATTAAATATAAATGTTTTATTATAAATAAAAATTGCTTGGTAAACGAAAAGCAATTGTTTTAGTTTTTATAAAACTACTTTTGAAGTAATTAAGGATTAATATATATTTGTTTTATATAAATAAATTACTTCCGGAATAATAATTTTTCTAATAGATTAAAGAAAAAACTAATAAATTAGTATTGAAAATTTTAAAAATATCATACACATAATAAATCAAAGAACATGTTATAGAGTAATAATTTATGTTAGGTAACAAGATACCAAAGACATCAACATAAAAATAGGAATTTTATGTTTTAAAATGAAAGTATATTTCAAAAAAGAAATTATGACTTGTACCCTTAATTGTAAAACGATACTACAGGTAAAATACTTTTGAAGCTGTAGATAATATAAAGTATTTTTTTTTTCAGAGAAAAGTACTCATTATTATCAGTGGAAACTTATGTTTTTACAGTAATATTCATTATGGAAAGATAAATATTAAAACTAATTTCTTCTCGTTTACAGTTACAGTTTGAAGTTAATCACTCGGATGGAAATAAAGTAATTAAAGGTCTTAAATAGTTTTAAAATAAATTCTTAGTGATTCACTGCATTTGTTAAAAGCGTAACAAAGTGTATTCTGTTTCAGGCACATAATCTCTCCCTCTAATTACGAAGCTAATTACTTTATTTTCAAATTTTATTTAAATTAATCAATAATACATTATATAGCAATGAGCTTACAGCCGAAATCAACAAGTGTGATTTGTTAATTTCTTCTTCTGAAAAGATTTTATTTCTGGCATATCTTAGTAAACACCCTAGAAGTAAAAAATCATTTTTCTTTTTATAGCCATTATTTAATTAAAGACATTCCTGATTGAAAATTGATTCTTTATCAAATTAAGTTTTCTTTAAAGTTAACCATGGCATTACATAACATTATTAAATCTTCATTAAAATTTAGCAAATTAAATGCAAAAAAAATCTACTTTTTTTAGTCAAGAGAATTTCAGCAAATACTTTATTATTGTTTGAAAATAACTAATTTGAAAGTAAATAAAACCTTTAAAACAATACTTCCATTATTATTGGGACTTTAAATTTAAGTAAAAATTTCGTTTCAATTAAAATATTAACTATTCTTACTTATTATAAGACTTTACCATAGATAGAACTGATATCCAGAAATGAAAATAGGGTAAATTTGTCACGGATACTCCTTTAGATCTAAGCCAAATAATTAACACCAGCGTTCTAAGCGTTTCACACATAATTTTCTTCCCAGCCGACTTTGTCTTCAAAGGGGTGTGCACGTGTTATTAGGTTAGATTTGGATCCGAAACTTTTAATGAAATGTCTTAAATGTTATAATAAAATATTGTTAAGATTGCTGTAAACACGTAATTTGTATGGTATCTAGTCAAATTGGCGAGATATTGGCTCCTTGTTGAAGTTTTGGGAGACTCATTTTTGTCACCAAGTTTGGCAATATAACGCCAAATTTGGCGACTTATCGACATTTGTTGCCGACTCCCCTTTTTCTGAATTTTATTAGAAGGTTGTGGAAAAATTTCCAGAAACCTGAAAGCTATATAAAGGGGCGTTAGTTCTAAAAAAAATCAGCCTTCGCTCATATCTGGTGACACCAGGATCTGTGTTAATGCTCTCTGTATTTGCTCTGAAAAGTTCGCCAAAAGGCTGCCAAGTTTTATAGCCATCCGTTGTAATTGTGACTCATTTGGCATGTTAATACATTTTAAGAGAATTTTGCAACAATATTTTTCGATGGATCTAAATCACGACATAACACTTGCACACCCGATTGAAGACATCATCGGCTGGGAAGGAAATTACGTGGAAAACACTTAGAGGTTCCATTTGGTTTCATTTGGAGAACATGGTCTCCTTTTTTTGCTACACGAGGACTAATGAGAACTGGACCTATTGCGTAAAGCCGATTTCAAACGTCTACAAACTTCTTTTGTCACTGTGGAATTCGAACCAACGGACTGAGGTTTCGAAAGTCAACGGAAATGCTTAGAGGTCTAGAAGAGGCACAGCCGTCATTTTTACCACTTTCACTATTTCAGATTGGAAACCTAAAAAACTATCTGTAGTAGAAAGTCAGATTTATTTTAGTTTTTAGAAACCCTTCATCTTTATTAGAACCAATTACAAATCTACCGCTACTATATTGACTGCTACTATATTTAGGTAGATTCTACGTGTTTCCTTCTTGATGTATTCTCGGACTATTAGCCTCTAGATTAGATTATTAAAATATTTTTAAAAATTAGAAAAAGCTGATAGAAACAATAGAGTTTTACAAAACAACTAAATATGGAGTGGGTATTGTTGATTAGACTGCTCTTAAAAAATACTGTCCTCACTTCTAAAAGCATATGATCAGTGCCTCTGTTTCATAATGTACTGTATTTGGGAAGAATAAATACTTATATAATATAGTGATTTAATCAGTAGAGTTCAAAAATATTTTTGTTTAAGGGAATATAATAATTGCCAGATTTACAAGTATCAGAATTTTTCAAACCATTATAAAATAATTCAGCTTGTTTTAATTGAATATTTAACATGTTCCATCTAACTTTCTAACTTTCAATAAAATATTTAATTTTTTTCCTTCCAAAGAGTATATAAGTATATATATATATATATATATATATATATATATATATATAATATATATATATATATATTTATATATATATATATATATATATATGTATATATTATATGTATATATATATGTATATATATATATATATATATATATATATATATATATATATATATATATATATTTATATATATATATATATATATATGTATATTATATATATATATATATATTATATATATAATATATATATATTATTTATATATATTATATATATGTAATGTATATATATATATATATTATATATATATATATATATATATATATATATATATTTATATATAATATTTATATATATATATATATATATATATATATACATATATATACAGTATTTAACAACCAATTTTTCATGGATTTTTATATAATGGTAAATATTCTATATACATAATACATTATCGTCCATTTCATTTAATATTTACTCATATGCTTTAATAAAAACTAATATGTTTATATATATATAAATTATATATATATAATATATTTATATAAATTTAATAAAAATTTCGTTAATAAAATATTAACTATATTTGTTAGACTTTTATAGATAATACTGTTATCATATATGTGGTAAATTGTCACGGATACTCCTTTAGAAAATTCGCATTAACTCCATTTAATGCGAAATAATTTTCTTATGCTTTGTCTTCAAGGGGTCAGCAGGTTTAGATTTGGATCGAAACTTTTAAGAATACAGATAATAAATATGTTATTGTTAATACCCCCCTTTTTTTAGAAAGATTAAATCTGTTGTATTTTTTATTCTCCCCACCCCCATCAGGCAGGGAATCCTTATTGCACCACCCAGAGAAACTGAGGGGGGAACTAGACAATCGGCCTTGCAGGTATCCTAGGTCCTTTGTTTCGAATTCCAATCGGTGCAGTTAAGGAAGAATTGCTCCTCTGTCACCAAAATGTTATTCACGCCAGTTTTTATTCATTAGTTGGTCAGTGATCTGAGTTGCAATGGTGTCGAAACGTGTTTTCCTAGTAAGATAATGATGCAAAAATCAGAAAATGCTAGAGGTGGAAAAATTCCGAAGGAATGGCTGACCATTAGTTTTTGTGCAAGCTCAACTGGAGAGAGCCACCTGATAATTTGGAAATCTCAAAGACTCAGGTGTTTTAAAGGAAGAAATTTGAACCATCTGGGTATGCCGTGATACTTAAATAAAAAAGCATGGATGACGTCATTTATTTTTGAAGATTGGCTGGTAAAGTTCGACAAATCAAGACAGGAAAGTTCTCCTTTAAATCCTTTTTATCAAATCTAAAATTTGAGGTTGATTTAAATTAACTAAGCAGTATGTGTATAAAACGTTTTTACAAATTAATTTTTGTAACTTTCAGGCGATAATTCCGTCCTGAAGATGTACTTCCCAATGTTTGTAATGGAGAGCAAACTAAACTTTCAACACAAGCGACTTTAGGAAAAACTGATGAAATTATTGAAAATTCCGAAGCGATTGCAAACGAATCTGTTAGAGATCTGTTTTTTAAAGTAAAAAAAACTGTAAAAATGGCTGTTATAGAGAAAAGTAAAAACTTAAAACAGACACAAATTGTAGACTTCTTGAAAAAATGTAAGAGAGCATGAACAAAGTACTATTTTCTCTTTAGATAAGTTTTAAATTTCATTTTAAATAAGGAATATATATCAGACTTGTTTATATTACGCATTATAGCAATTATCTTATAATAGTAAATAAAACCCTTCAGAGCGGCCAAATAATCTCGGAACGGTGGGGTGGCCGCTCAGAGAGGTTTCACTGTATATATATATATATATATATATATATATATATATATATATATATATATATATATATATATATATATATATATATATATATATATATATATATATATATATATATATATATATATATATATATATATATATATATATATATATATATATATATATATATATATATATATATATATATATATATATATATATATATATATATATATATATATATATATATATATATATATTATATATATATATATATATTATATATATATATATATATGTATATATATATATATATATATATGTATATATATATATATATATATATATATATATATATATATATTTATATATATATATATATATATATATATGTATATATATATATATATATATATATATATATATATATATATATATATATATATATATATATATATATATATATATATATATATATATATATATATATATATATATATATATTTAAGAATGTAGAAAATGTATGTTAATATGTATAATATTTTTTTTCAAATAGCAGTTTTATACTTAATAAAGTTTTGGGGGATATTTAGAGAAGAACAAAAAATTTGTAAATATCCGATGTCGTTGTTCTCATAGTGTTTAACTATTCAGGAATTTATAGTTATTAGTAAAAGGAATTAATTAGTAAATTTATTTGACAGATACTTTGATAAATGTTGCATTGAAACTCAGAAAGAATCATCCACGCATGACCTATGAATGCATATTAAATAAATATATATTTATTTATTATACAAGAATCTATTGAAATCGATAAAAAGAAATGTTTGTATGGAATCAATGGTACATACTCTTGTACCTTTGAAGTATTTGAAAGAGGACGAAAGTACATCAGCCATTTTTTTAGCCTCTTTCTGTTACCGAATAAAAGTTATTTTTTTTATCTTGCTACTAAATATCAACACCATTTATAAGAAATGATATAAAAGACAACAAAAGATATCTCTTCTTACGAATTTCAGTCTATTGCTTTGCGTTATATAGAGTTTTCTGTTTTATTAAAATGCAGAGAATGCATACATGCTATAGGATCAAAGCTAAGATAGTATTACGTAAAATAGAGGGGAGATATCTTATATACTATTAAACATTTGTTTTTCAAGATTTCCTGGTAACAAGCAGATCAAAGCGATTTTTTAAATCAGTATTTTTTATAGTCAATAGGATCGTAATTAATACTTATTCATGGTCATAGGTTTTTTCGAATATTTAACTTTTTCCTGATACCATTTGCCTAAATGAAAAGGATTATATAACCCGAAAATTTAATTTGTATTGGTAGTATCACAACAATGTTCTGGAATGAGCAGACCACAGAGCCAGTTGTAGCTTGTCAGTATTTTCAATTCTATTCCATAGAAGACAAAGTGATAAGAAAGAAATGAATTGTTTACATAAAAAGAGAAGAATTATTATTAAAAGTCTACATACATATATATTTTTACTTACTTCTCTCGTGAGTTTAGTGGTTAAATGTACTTTGGATAAGTTAAAATAAGAAGCACTGATTTATTTGTAAACAATTCCAAACTCAGTACAACCCAGTACAAAAAGAATAGTCTAGGATATTTTAGTTTCGAACAGCGTAGAATATTCCAGTATTCTCTGGTACAACTAAATGCTCAGCGGAAAACAAAAACACACATTAGAATGCAGACTCCAAAGTTTACTAATAGAATGTCAACAGGAGACGAAGTGAGCCATATATATATATATATATATATATATATATATATATTATATCTATATATATATATACATACATATGAGTTGGTGATATAAATGCCGGGCATCACAAAGTTAATTTAAACTGTAGTATGAAATATATTAAAATACAAAGATTTTGTTTACACGGAATTACTTTTCACGTCACTGTTACACTTTACAAGTTGGAATGTGCCATTCGAAATGCTATGAAATGTTTCTCTTTCGAAAGATATGCTATACATAAGGAAATATTGGAATCGATAGTCAGTGGTATTTGTCTGTAAAATGGAACTTATTTCACATTCTGGAGACTATTTTTTTGACGACAAATAAAAAGTTGTACCCCAATTTTGCAAGGTTTTTCAAACATTGTATCCTGTGACAAAATCAAAAACTTGAACAATGGTTTCAGTCTGGCTGGATGTGAAATTCAAAACATACAACAGTATAAACACGGGATTTTATTGAAACATAGTGTTTATTATTTGAATTTCGAAATTTCACTGTTATAAAATTTGATATCGATTTTGGATACAAAACTTTTTTTATTACTATACATAGCACAGAGTTGTAATTTGAATTAAAATTTAAAAAATTCCAAATGTTTATTTTTCTCCGTCGAACATATATATGTAATATATCAAAATTTATTTTTATAATCAAAATTTATTCTTCTATATTATTTATAATCTGCCCATTTAAATATTTTTGGTATTAATTTGCTACTCGTAATGGAAAAGAGACTTATTTCAAAAATCAAAACAAAATGCGCTTCTTAGAAACTTTTATTTTCTGTAACTATTTTGCTGTGGCTCTCACAAAAAGAGAGTGTCTATCAATTTTTAACCAATTGGCGTTTTTTTTTAATATTCCTGACTGGTTAGGTAAGTTAATTTTACATGAGAGTAGCGTGTGTTCACTCTTGTGTCACAGCCCAATGACATTTTGTGCAAAGAAGTTTCGTGGTTCCAAGGGGACTGTACGGAGGTACTTTCCCACGGTGGTCTGCACGTGCATGCACAGCTGTGGGAGAGATTTCCTAGAGAAATGTAGGACTCCGATTATTCACGCCGAGTTTAGGGACCCCTGCAGAGAAAATATGATCACGAAATGGCAGCTTAACGGTCAAGCTCGCACAGAGACGTAACCGTGAGTTATGAGGTCAGGGTTCTAAAAATAATGCCAGCTTGCACAAAAGGGGCTAATTTAATGAGCCCATCTGCACTCCCGGAGGGGGTGCAGATGTGGGAAAATTTCACGAAACAGACGATTGGAAATTAAGAAAAAGGGGCGTTAAAACCAAGGTGAAGAGTTGGAAAACGAAGTTAAGGAAAGGAGCTAAAGTCAGGATTCGAGAGAAGTGGGACATAAAATTCTAAGCCCCGCTCAACAGGACCAACTCGTCCCTTACGCCCGAACCAACACCACACGAGGAAAGCCCCTGCCTGATCGTTTGGACCTACTGAAGGACCGACACATCGAGTGAGGAAAGCTCCTGCCTGCTCCCCTGTACCTTTAATGTATGTAAAGATAAAATAATATTTACAGTCACTCAGGCCTCTATTAAGGATTTAACCTTGTAATTGAATAATTACTCATTATAAAGAGAATTGTAATAATTATGGTGTAAATATAAGACATAAATAATTGATGATTATGATACATGATAACCAAGAAGCAATTTGTAAATGAATGCACAGAATAAATATATGAATCTCAATATAAATTATTATATTTTTACTGTGTTTCCCCTTGTAACCGAAGACTGGTGTAGAGGTTGTAAGTACATTACAACAGGGACATTTTAAGCAAAGGTAAAATATGGAGTTTTAACAGAATTTTGGTTCCGACTGCTCTTTTAAGATTGATGGTAAGTTTGTTGACAGTTCGAAATTTAATAAGCTTACAGAACAAGTTACTCAAGCAATACAAACGGTGTTCTGGGTTTCCTTAAATATATCAGAAATTTAAAATAAGTATACTTCTTTAGTTCTTTAAATCTCTTTCATTTCACGACGTTTGGTCCTTCTTAATTTTAACATTCGCAATTGCAAAAATTAATCCCTTCAAAATTTTCAAAATTAAAAATTATATTAATAATTGCTGCCTGGGCGTCTATATTTTACTAAAAAATCAATTTTTCAATTAAAAGCCGCAGGTATATTCTGTCATTCTGTCTGATTTTTTGCGACTCTGCTTATTTAACCAGAAACAAAAAAGTTCTTAACTACTGTCTAGTGAGAACTTAATTGAAGTTTAATACTACAAGATAACTTTTTCCAAATGATGAGAGGCTTGGCTGACTCTTGCCTATGTCTATCAGAACTGTCAGTCGATTCCCCGAGTTTAAAATGATGTATAAAGCAAACCGGTTGGGAATTTTCTTGGTGCTTAGTTGCCTCAGCTTTACTGTTTCCCATGTCCTATTGCCTATCTTTCTAGGTATAATCAGTTCCAGATTTTGTAGTTTGCTATGCAACCGATAGGTGACACTGGTTTTGGTTTTAGGTGACCGCTAGATGGCTTTTGACGAAGAAAATGTATAACAGTAGCAACACCTAGAATGGAGGACGGGTTGGGAACTTTCTTGGTATCCTGTTGCCTCAGTTTTCTATTTCCTTTTGAATTTAGAATATTGCACGGGCTCTTCTTACGATCCCATATATTTAATCCACATAGATTTTGTATTTTGCCATGTAACCGGTAACTGGCACTATTATAGAATTTCCTGGTGGTCACTAGAGGGCTTTTGGCAGAAAATGTACAAAAGTAGCTACACCTGAAAGGGAGGGAGCGGGTTGTTACCTTTCTTGGTACCCAGTTGCCTCAGGTTTACTGTTTCCCATGTCTGGTTTTCTATCTTTCTATGTATATACATTCCCAGATTTTGTAGTGTGCTATGCAGTTAAGCCTGTTCTTCTGTTCGAGTGGCTTCTATGCCATTTTGCTGGAAGTTTTCGTGTAAGGGCGAAAATATTTTAAGAAATACCCTAGTAAAATATGTAGGTATATCAGAATTTCGGTTTTGACAGCGCTTTTAAGTTAGATCGAAATTTGAGAGTTTGGTTTCATCACTGTGTCTTCTGTCTTCGAGTGGCAAATACAGTAAAGTAATGTTCCCAAGAAAGACCAGGAAATCTTAAAGTGCTTTCATATATATTTCATCTTAATTAGTGAAGCTGAATATTTAGCAGTTACACTCACATACATTATAAATTAAATTCATATTTATATTATTTCTCTAGAAAGCTTGCCGAGACTCTGAGAACCCAAGCGTTCTGTTCCACATAAAATCCCTCAATAGAAATAAAATTTCCCAGATCTTCAGTAGATGTCTGATTAGTTTTTGAAACCTTCAGAACATCCATTTTTTTTTAAATTTATTCTGGCTCCAGAAACCCACTGCACCCTCAGTGGGATGCAGTGCACAGTTTTTCAATTTCATTTAATGCTTGTGGTCAATGACGAGATGTTGAGAAATTCTTATTTCATTAAAACGATGGAATATATAAATTGATTAGTTTTTAACTTGTGTGTGTCTTATACTTATACTTTCGCAATGTTAATAAGATTATAATTTACAGTTCAAAATACTTTTCAAAATTAATATTTTAAATACTCCGAAATATATTTAAATATATTTGAAACTTATAATAAAGTATTTTTGGTAATATAAATTTTCTGTTCATGAAAAAAAAAACAATTTTGTTGGTATTTGGCTGAGAAAAGTTTCATTTTGTCTCAGAGTGCCGGCGCTTGTTCTCCTCTAACTGCATATTTTAATCGGGGTCTTTCTTTACACACGCATAACACTATATCTATCGAAATACAAATATAGTATTCACAAAACTGGAGGAAGTCGAATATAACATTCCTTAACCCCTTGTGTGTGACACCCTAATTCAGTCCAAGAAACGCAAATGCACCAATTTTACAGTGCGCGAAAGAAGTTCGGGCAAGAGCAAAAAAGGTATTTTAAGTCCGTGAACCCCAAAATTGGTTCATAATATTTAATGTGTAATTTTCCCAATACATATATGTTACCCCGAAAAGCTTGGTGGTATCGTGCCATTTGTTGCTATTTCTCGGATAATGTAAAAGATTTGTGGAAATCAAAATACTCTGAGTTACATGGAATGCATGACAGTTCATATAGATAATAGTATTGTAACATTAGTGTAATATTTATCCTTAAAATTAAGTCATTTGGATAATTTTGCTGTGTTTTGGGGAAAAAATTACTGTAATCCATAAACATTTTTATATACGTGAAAATATTTACTGAAAGTTATTTCATTTATTTATTTTTTTCAAAAATAAACTATTTATATTATTTTGATGATAATAACGAACAAAGTTTAAAAAAATTCCACTTTATGGCACATTTTTCTCAAATATATTCCATAGGCAAATGATTAAACTACCATTAAATTGAATCAATTTAAAATTTGTGACGGTAGGTTAATACGTCTATACACCCCAATATCTGCCAACATAAACGAATGATAAATGAACCCCCATTCATACGAACCAAGTATTATAGAAACCGTAAGGCAAAATTCGTATAGGAATATTCTTTTATTTAAATCCAGTGATCCCGTCTTTATTTGTATCTTCGAAAATTTCTTTTATTTTAACAGTAATTTACAGTCTCCCTGACGATGGGACAAACTTAGTCCTAAATATTTTTAATACAAATAAAATAACATTAATACAAACAATATTAAATATAATTATTTGCATAATTCACTATTTAATATAATAAAAATAAATTAGGGGACAGTAATTTTTTTAAGTATTTAATATTAATAATTGATAAACGATCTTTTTTTTCATTATATTATAAATTACCTAATGTGGTGTAGTAGATTGCATTGTTATTTCAAAGTCATTGATAACCCAAAGTTGCATTATATTGCTTTTAATTATAGTATAATACCACTGATCTATATTACAATGTTCAAAATTAGACCATTCGAGAAGAAAATATGCAAAAAATATATAAAAAAAGTAAAACGTAAAAGACGCACTCCACGTGCTACGCCTAAAAAAATTGCCAATGTCCAAGAGAATGCTGCATTCTTTTCCTTCCTTCTTTTTCTCAGGCAACTCTATACTTTTCATTATCCTGTGCTGATGTGTTCGTTGTTCCATTGTCATTTTTACTATGTTTCCTTTCCCGGCTCTGCTCAGAAGGACCGGGACTCCAAGGATGGTCCTGAATTACCTCCTGGAGACCTATCATAATTCTCCAAAACTTGGTGAAGTTTAAGTGCAATTATTTTCACTGGCCACACCGCACGCTTCCTGGAATCGCGAAAAAAACTTGGGCATTCAAAACACAACGTGTGAGTGCGGCGAGCAAATTAGTTTCGCAAATCTTATGTCAAACATAGCTGCACTCTCACATTACCTTCACATTTTTATTAAATTTTTACTTGTTCGATTCTTTTAAAATATTGAAGTTGAGATTTTTTTCTCAATTTCAATACAATTCATCGTAAGTTTACATGCAGTTTGTCGAAAAATTTTGGAATTTCCCAACTGACCACATTCACAATTGGAAGTGTTTAGTTTATGAATTTTATTTACAAATACTAGGAAATTTCCACAAGAGGTTAAAAAGTAAAATAAAATATTTTTGTAACTTAAAACCTACTTACGTACATATATTCAATGTGCATTTTCCTTTATTTATATTTTCCCATTTATTTCGCCAATCCTGTAATACATTGAGCTTTTTATGAATTTTATTTACAAATACTATGAAATTTCCACAAGAGGTTAAAAAGTAAAATAAAATATTTTTGCAACTTAAAACCTGCTTACGTACATATATTCAATATGCATTTTCCTTCATTTACATTTTCCCATTTATTTCGCCAGTCCTGTAATACATTGAGCTTTTTATGAATTTTATTTACAAATACTTGGAAATTTCCACAAGAGGTTAAAAAGTAAAATAAAATATTTTTGCAACTTAAAACCTGCTTACGTACATATATTCAATATGCATTTTCCTTTATTTATATTTTCCTATTTATTTCGCCAGTCCTCTAATAAATTGAGCTTTATATAAATTTTTTACTACTAGGAAATTTCCACAAGAGGTTAAAAAATAAAAATAAAATATTTTTGCAACTTAAAACTGCTTACGTACATATATTCAATATGCATTTTCCTTATTTATAATTTTTATTTATTTCGCTATCCTGTAATACATTGAGCTTTTTATGAATTTTATTTACAAATACTTAAATTTCCACAAGATAATATTTATATTTTTGCAATAAACCTGCTTACGTACATATATTCAATATGCATTTTCCTTTATTTATATTTTCCTATTTATTTCGCCAGTCCTCTAATAAATTGAGCTTTATATAAATTTTTTGCTCCAACGCAGTTTAACATAATATTATTAGAATTTAAACATAAACAAATTGTATGTATTTCTCTTATAATTCTAGATTTAGAAACTAAGTTTTAATTGTTCTTTATAACTATGCTTGTTATTGAAACATATTAAGTACAAGTGTTTATTTTTATAATAATACCTCCTCTAATGTTCTGTATTAATTCACATAATTCTAAGATGCTAATAAAGATGAAGTTTCTGCTTGAAAATGGTATCCTACTCATTTATTTTCAATTCCTTTATTTAAAATTAAAAAAAAAGATTATGTTAGAATATATCACACAATATTGTAACCTTGCATGAAAAATTAGTTTAGATTAGCATTCCTAAACAATCACTAAATGCTAATTTATAAAAATCTAGTTTACCACGAAATCTGAAGTATAATTTCTCAAATTTATATATATA
>CM063501.1:141321867-141331867 GCA_032207245.1 Pardosa pseudoannulata
GCCAACTTATTAACAAAGACAGGCTTAGCTGCTTCGGGTAGTCACAGCTCTGTCCGTGGAATGTGCATGCTGCTCTCTGCTCAGATCACTGCGCTTGAGCCGTATTTATGTGGCTAACTCCTCACGCTGCGTCACTCTCAGTAAAGAATCCTTAATGAAAATCTTTTAAAATTAATCTACAATTTAAATCCTCAGACACACACACACACACACATATATAAATATATATATATATATATAATATATATATATATATATATATATAGTATATATATTATAAATATATATATAATATATATAAATATACAGAGAGAGAGTATTACATTTTTTCTATCATAAAAATGGAATTAATTATTGGTGCAGAAATAATTCAATTCATATATACAGTTTTAAGAGTACGATCTATAAACAACCGAACCAAAAGTCCATATTTTTAGTCATTTGAAACAACGTAGTATATCTTTATATATCTATGCATCCATACTGTGTTTTGTTATTAGAGTTAATTTTTAATCCCTATAGCTATACAAAATTAATGATGTTCAGAAAATATAATTTATCATTTAAAATGTACATGATTTTGAGTTTGAAAAACCGTTTATTCGTAGTAAAAACACACAATAATGTACGATATACATAGAAATGTAGTGAAATATAATAAAATACATAGTTTCCGTTTAGAAAAATATCTTGTAAAAGGTAAATCACTTTTTGTGAGCTGAAACGTGACAGTCAAAATGTTAGAAAAGATTCCGCGTTAGAAGATATTTTATGTGCAGGAAAGTATTGGAATATGTAGAAAGCAGTATTTGCGTGTGAATAGGAAGTTATTTCCATATCAGAAATTTTTTATTTATTCTGACGACAAATACATGAAACATGTTCTCTCGTTTTTGGACATTTGTTTTTACTTGGAATATAGCAAACTCCATAACCAGGAACAATGATAATAGTGTCACTTATTCCAAATAATTTTTGTTTGCAATTTTATGATAAACAGTGTGTTCAAAACTTTCAAAAGACATTTCAAAAAGAAATTTCATAACTTAGTCTTTTTATATGAAACTATTTATTTTTACTTTTCATTCTAACACGCTTTGAGATATGATATGAACTTTTTGTCTTCTTCACGTTAGGTTTAGTGAAACAAAAAGTATGACTATACTTAAAAAGGAATGTACAAAATGCCAGCAGCATCATTTTTATTTTTGAGAAAGAGAAAGAATATCGGTGTTCAGCTTAAGGAATACCAGTCGTCCTCATTTGAACTTGATCGCTGAGAAGATAGGATTAATATAAAGATGAGAAATTAAGATTTAGAATGATGAATGGGGAAAATGGATAGTTTTAAATAAACTTTAGGGGCTTAGATGTTTATATTATTATAAACACACACACACACACACACATATATATATATATTATATATACATACATACATACATACATACATACATACATACATATATACATATATATATATATATATATATATATATATATATATATATATATATATATATATATATATATATATATATATATATATATATATATATATATATATACAGAGAGAGAGTATACATTTTTTTCTATCATAAAAATGGAATTAATTATTGGTGCAGAAATAATTTATATATACAGAGAGAGAGTATACATTTTTTCTATCATAAAAATGGAATTAATTATTGGTGCAGAAATAATTCAATTCATATATACAGTTTTAAGAGTACGATCTATAAACAACCAAACCAAAAGCTATTTTAAAATACTTTTTCATGTATTATAAAGGTACGATGGTGGGAAGTAAGTATATAAATAGTGTGAAATATATTGAAATAGACATATATGCTCACCGTAAATACCTTTTATACAGTAAAGAATCCTTTGTAAGCCTGAACGGGGAGTGAAACTGCTATAAAGGCGTTCGTGGTGAAAGAATATGTTGTATTATGTTCGAAAATGCTGGAATCGATCGAAAGTTATATTTGCGTGTGAAGTGGTACCTAGTTCCATGTTTGAAGATTTTTTTTGACTAAAAATTGTGACATAGCTGCCGTGTTTCGCTTCCAATGGGAGGAAAAAAAATCTCATGTTCAATCTTATTTCTCTCATTATATACATTGTCTTTATAAAAGAAAATTTTATAATGGAAGTATCTTACAACGGCTTTATTAAGGGGCTATAAAACACAATGAAATAACGGCTATATTCACACATATTTTACAATTTAACAATTTAGTTTTCACTAGAAATGGAATTACATGTGATCGGAAATGTTTGGTTTACGTATTTATATGTACTTGTAAGTAAAAGGTGATATATCTGTTTTGACTTAATTATTAATTTCAAATCATATTTTGATTTCAGATAATATATGCTTAAATTTAAAATAGATAGCATACCCTTTTTAGAATAAAAATATTTAATAAATAAAAAATCACTTTAACATAATATTTGTATTTTACTTAATCAAAAACTGAAGAAAGTAAATTTTAGACTTTTATAATTATCACTGAAACGTATAAACGCAAAGAAACTTCCATGCAAATAAAATCTTAAAATAAATTTAGCATCTTAGCAATGCAGCTTATAGAAAAGATTAACTCCTCTTGATTTAGGACAAATGTATGAAATTTCATTGACGGAAACTATATTGCTGAAAACAATTAAAGGAGCACATGGTTTTATCTAAATTACGAAAATACTTGCACCGATAGTAAAATAAAGTAAATAATCCATAATTTAATGCCTGGCAGGAAACAGAGGAAGAAAACTTTATATGCAATTCAAAGCTCATGACATCAAAAACCAGAAAAAGTATATAAGGGCAGAAACTGGGATGTTGCAGAAATGTCTATTTCACTGCTTTAACTGTGAAATTTGATTGCTTAGTACTTTTTTTATAACAAAAGGTGACTAAAAATGTCTCTGCAACGTGATATACAGGAATCCATGGGATGGCCTATTACAGGCAGAATTGAATTCAGGCAAACGCAATGTATTATCGCGTACGCTGTTTTAATCACCAGAATTGTCATTGAAATGCTGTGGAATCCATTCCAAGATACAAGGAATGTTAGATGTCGACCAGCGAAAGGTCGGCCAAGTGTCCTTATAGCAACTTGTGACCGGTATATACTTTTAACAGCTCGTCGAAACAGAAGACACAATGCTACTGAGAAGTAAAGACAGTTTTTCCTGGCAACAGGGTGAAGGATATTCATCCAAGTAGTACATAATATAATTCGTCAGGGAGGTCTCTATGCACGTAGGACAATGGTCAGTATTCCGTTGATCTCAAGCTACCGTGCTGCCCGAAGAAGATGGGCTGTTGAACATCGAGATTGGAAGCAACATGATTGGAGCCAAGTGCTGTTTACAGATGAGACCCGATTGAGTCTGGAGTGTGAGATCCGACTTGTTTTGGTATGGGAAGGGATGTATCTTGTATTGGATGGAATAGGGCTCTCGAAATAACCCCACATTCGTGGGTGAAAGGTCATAATACAGACGAGCTGGTTAAATGGTATGAGGTGAAATGAGCCCAGGGGGACCTAAGGACTTGCATATTATTCGGAATGGTACTTTGGCTTCCCGAAGGTATGCAGACGAGATACTCAGACCTCATGTCAAATCTTAAGCTGCAGTCATTGGAGTTTCCTTTGTTTTACAGCATGATAATGCAAGACCGCATACAGCTCGTCTTCTAGAAAACATGCTTGTATCTGAAACAATACAGCGTGTGGAATTGCCAGTGTTCTTTGCTGACCTTAAATCAATCGAGTATGTTTAGAACATGCTCAGGTGACGCATTGTGGGGGTAAGGCTTCAGTTTACTCTGAGACTGTTACAGTTTACTCTGAGACTGGATATGACATTTCTTGAAGAGTGGAACAGTATTCCCCAAAGTGTTATCGATAACACATCCATGGAAAACAGGTGTGCAGCAGTTGTAGCTATTCGAAGAGACCACACGCCATATTAAAAATCTTGTATCATTTCTATACAATACCTTTTTTATCGTTTTCGTGTAACACATGTTTTTTAAGTCTTTTTATTCTGTATTTCGCATTGATACACATGTACTATCCATTTTATGCCAATGCGTGACTGTCTCGTACAATTTTTTTTAACTTTTTTGCTTGCTCCCCTAATATTTTTGAGCAAAGTATTTTAGAAATAAAGCTATAATTTATATAAATTGCGGTCATATGATGATTGTGGTAAAATGATACCATGATACTTTTAAAAGTGGTTATAAAGTTAATATATATTTAAAAAAATTTTAATGTGAATAAATAGTATGAAATTATAGTATTAACAATAAAACTGAGAAATTTAAATGTAATCAATTTTTGAGCTGAAATCTTAAATAATAACACACTTTACATCCTAATAGAGGATATTTTAACAAATATTAACAGATATCGTTTTAGGAAGAATGTATGGAATTTTAAAGAAAGTGCATTATCATAAAATTAAATTCTAGATTTAAATTAACTTTTGTTATATTAAAATAGTGCAAGATATCTTCTGTAAAAGTTTGTAAAATTTTATATAAATTATTAAATATTAATACAATTAAATAACTTTAAATAATTGAATTAGCGTCAAATCAATATTACATTTCATATGTAAATACATACGTGATACAGTTTAAGTAAATGATACTTTTAACAAATCGTTCGTGTTATTAGGCTACGCAAATTGTCAACTACATCGTAGACTGCACAAATCACATAGCACAAATCGTTGTGTAGTTATTATACTTACAACACTATGGAAATACATGATTTAAAGCATACCTGATTTTCTTTTAAAGAAACACAGTGCATTTTGCAACTTTCTTGTAGAAGTTCTTTCCGACATGCAACAAAGATAAATGTTCTGCTCTTTTTAGAATATATTTTTGAAGTTTTAATAAAAACTTTTGCTTTAGATTTAGTTTTGTGTTTTAAAGAATAATGTTTTTAAAATAACAGAAAATATATACACCAAATGCAAAAAGGGAAATTAGCTTACCTGCAAAACAATTTTGAATGGCATTTATTAAAAATTAAAATTTTTGCGTCCTACTGAAGAAAAATATATTTTATTCTGGAAACTAAAGCTTGAAAAGTGATTAGTTTTTTAAAAATAAAAAGTCTAAAACCTATTAAAAAATTTAATAATAAAAAACTATCTTTTGTTATAATATAAAATGGAAAATGGGCTCGTATTAAGATAATTTAGGTTCATCGAACAAAAAATAAGGCAATTAGCTTCAATTCGATAAAAAAGGTTTTAAAAAAGTAAGAAAAGAAATTCTACTACACATGCACAATTTCCTCTTAAAATTTCAATAGATTATTTTTCATCATCGTTGCTATGTGAACAAAAATTCGTTCGTTAACATTTGTTAAAATATAATTCAATATTGCTTTCTAATTTATAAATCGATAGAGAAAATAAGAAAAGAAATTTGACTAGACATGTGTAATTTCCTCGTAAAATTTCAATAGATTATTTTTCATCATCGTTCTTATATGAACCGAAGTTATTTCATTTCCATCTGTTGAAATATAATTTAATATAGATTTATAATTTATAAAGCAACAGAGAAAATTATAAGAAAAGAAATTCGACTACAATAAATTTTTGCATAATTTAAAATAATTTTAATAACTATTACAAAAAATATTTTATCTTCATAACAAATTTTCATAGCTATATTAAAATCACCATATTTAATTTTCTACTAGAGTAGTTAAAACGAAATTAATTAGTAATTGCAATTATTATATTTTAAATTTTTTCTTCAAACAGTAATAATTATTTTAAAATATTCAAGTAGTGACTAAGTAAAAAAATAGCTTTTTATAACTTCTTTTATACTTTCTCTTTTCATAGAAGATGAAGCATAAAGGAACAAATTTCTAGATTAATATTTGAGGAGAATGTTTAAATGGCTAAAGCTATTATGCTGTTATGAAATGAAAAGGGGTAAAAAACAAGCCATGAGGGTATGTTCTGACTGTTAAAGACTTTTGGCAAATAAACTAAAACAAAATTGACTTAGACCGCTTAAATAATAAACGTAAAAAGACTCAAAGAATTAAACAATGACACAAGTTAAGATAAATTTAGAAACTCTTGTATTCTTACAAATCTCTTTGGATTTTCTATATCAACCTAGATTACTCTATTATAATAAAACTATTATTTTTGATTTGAATTATTTCCTAATTGTTTTACCTTAAACTTTTAGTAAATAAATAACTGAAAAGAGTTAAAATCAGTCAGCATTTTAATTGTAGTATCACTTAAGAAACCTAATGAATAACTATCTTGCTGTTACAAATTATATATACATATATATATATATAATATATATATATATATATATATATATATATATATATATGAAAGTTTATATTTGCATATAATAATTGGATTCTATATTTTACTATAGTAGTTTTATATGTACCTGCTATATGCCGTATGAAATATTCAGACAACATATATCATTTTTATGAAGCTAGAGCCTAATAAATAATCTAAGATTTTTTTAAAAATATATATAACATAAAAATATATATATAATATATATATAAAAAAATAGATTGCTAGAATAAAGACTTTTTAGATCGAAATATATAGCTTTCTTTTATATATATATATATATATCTATAAGTTATATAAATTATATATATATATATATTATTTATATATATATATATATATTTTATATATATATAATATATATATATATAAATTTATATATATATATATATATATATTAAAATATATATATTATATATATATACATATTATATATAATGTATATATAATATATATACATATATATATATATATACATATATATATATATACATATATTTATATATTATAAATATATATATATATTTATATATATATATATATATATATATATATATATATATATATATATATATATATATATATATACACATATATATATATATATATATATATATATATATATTTATATATAATATATATATATATATATATATATATATATATATATATATATTATATATATATATATATATAATTTGTAATAGCAAGATAGTTATCCATTAGGTTTTTTAACTGATACTACATTTAAAATGCTGATTGTTTTTTAACTCTTTTCAGTTATTTTATTTGCTAAAAGTTAAAGGTTAAACTTCTACGAAAAAATTCAAAACAAAAATAACAGTTGTATTATATAAGATAATCTGAGTTGATATAGAATATCCAAAGAGATTTGTAAGAACATAACAGTTTCTAAATTTATCTTGACTTGTGTCATTGTTTAATTCTTTGAGCCTTTTTACGTTTATCATTTAAGCAGACTAACTCAATTTTATTTTAGTTTATTTGCCAAAAGTCTTTAACAGTCAGAACATACCCTCATGGCTTGTTTTTTACCCTTTTTTACTTCATAACAGCATAATAGCTTTAGCCATTTAAACATTCTCTTCAAATATTAACCTAGAAATTTATTACTTTATGCTTCATCTTTTATGAAAAGAAATAGAGAAAGTATAAAAAATAGTTATAAAAAGCTATTTTTTACATAGCCACTACTTGAATATTTTAAAATAATTATTACATTTTGAAGAAAAATTTTAAAATATAATAATTGCAATTAATAATAAATTTCGTTTTAACTAATCTAGTTAAAAATTTAATATGGTGTTTGTAATATAGCTATGGAAATAAAAATAATTTTTTGTAATAGTTATTAATATTATTTATTATTTAAACTATGCAAAAATAAATAGTTTTAGGTTTAAAAGCTACGTATTTATTCTAGTCGAATTTCTTTTCTTATGATTTTCTTTATCGGTTTATAAATTAGAAAGGTATATGGAATTATATTTTAACAAATGGAAATGAACTAATTTCGGTTCACATAGCAACGACGATGAAAAATATTCTATTGAAATTTTAACAGAAAATCGTACATGTCTAGTCGAATTTCTTTTCTAATGATTTTCTTTATCGATTTAAAAATTAGAAAGCTATATTGAATTATATTTTAACAAATGGAAATGAACTAATTTCGATTCACATATGAATGATGATGAAAAATAATCAATTGAGATTTAAGGAAAAATTGTACAGGATTTTGGAAAAATAAACAAAATTGTTTGTTTTTTGTTTACTAGAACCTTTGCAATGTTTCTTTTATAATGCTTGTAAATTTACAGGCAAATATTTTAGTATAATTACATATAAACTCTTCTTAAAAATGCTTCACAAAAGAATCTTTACTTGACCAGATAGGGGATAATCTATCTTACAAGTGACATACACGTTTTGTAGTAAATTTTTTGTCGACAGTTGATAATCTTGAAATATGTATGTCTTTTTTATTTTAATCTCTTTTTTCAAAAAATCTTTTAATTCTTTTTTTTATTTCAATCTATTTTTCTAAAAAGAAATAAAAATGTCGTTGTATATTTAACAAGGAAAAAAAACTTAAAATTAAAGGCAATCGTAAATACTATTGGAGGAAAAAAAGACCAGATATCAACTAATTTTGTTTCTTAAGAATATTTTATTCTAATTACTTATGAGATCTGTAGAGAGGCTTTTCAGAACTAATTAAAAACTTACATACCATTAATTAAAGAAAAAACAAAAATGAGATGCATTTGTATAAATTCTCGTAAATTAACACATGCTTATATTAGCACTTTAGAAGTTTACATAAAGTTTACCTCAAAACCACAAAAAATTCCATCTGAGATGCTAGTATAAAATTTAATTATTATTAAGACAATAACGCACAAATTAAACTGAAAAGTCATAAATTATGTAGCTCCTAATTAATATTATACACATTATTTCTTTTCATTAAGAATTATCAGATAAATTGGATATATAAGTGCTCCCAAACACTTGAAATGTCTGATTACTTGTAAAATTGAGCAACAGCCTTAAGGTTAAGATAACAAGAAGATATATTAGATATTTTTAAGTTGAGTTCTTACGGTTTGTGCTAAGTAAATATTCATTAATAGAATAAACAGTTTTTTAAAGTAAAGATCATTGTTTATGAGTGTAACATATGCCTCATTTTCTTAGAAATAGTATAAGTATTTATTATTCAGGAAAAAATATACCTCCTTACGTAAATTAACATTTAAATGAAATGCATTAGAAATTCATTAAATATTTAAAACTTGATAACTTAATACTAATAGATATAAGAAAAAATAGAAAATAAATATATACATTGTTTAAAATACACTTTTAATCCTTCAATTAGTATGAAATTTTAATGCTTTATTTAATAAATCATTTGTAATTATCTAAAATTACTAAAATCATTTGTCTTTATCCAAATTCAATTCTTAAAGAGTAAACTTATGCATAAATAATAATTAATAATGATTTAATTTGTAAATTAATCTAAGATAATATTGATTTTGATTTATATACGAACGTTTGATTGGGTCTGATAAAAATATTACTTTTGAGTTTTGACCCAAACTCGCGCTCAAGTTACCTCATAGACCATTCCCTTTTACATCCATTCATTGATTGAAGAATGTAAATCAGTTCATTGTGATAATATGAATTAAGCGTTTCTTAATAAATATAAGACTATTAATATAGCACTATTTATATATTGCTAAGATAAATATAGCACTACTTAATAGATCATTTGTAATTTAGAAAAAATTCAATTACTAAAGAGTGCATTTATGCATGAATAATACTTTAGAAAGATTTAATTTGTAAATTAAACTAAGATAATATTTATTTTGATTTAATATACGAATGTTTGGTTACGTCTGATAAAAATACTACTTCTGGGTTTCGACCTAAACTCGCATGGACGTTTCGTTCTACATCCATTCTTTGATTGAAGAATGGAAACCTTTCATTGTTATAACATGAATTAAGCGTTTCTTAATAAATATAACACTATTAATATAGCACCATTTATATATAGAGAGAGAGCACTAATTATATA
>CM063501.1:141336867-141341867 GCA_032207245.1 Pardosa pseudoannulata
CAAGGACCCTTTATATACCTTTCAGATTTCTGGAGATTTCCATAACCGTCTAGAAAAATCCAGAGAAGGGGGTCGGCAACAAATGTCGCCAAGTTATTAAATTTGGCGCCAAAAGGAAGTCTTCCAAAACTTCACAAAAGAGCCAATATCACGCCAATTTGGCGAGATACCATACAAATTACAGCATTCTTAATTATTCACAGATCAATTCTTTACAGCATTCTTAACAGTATATTTTAAAAAGAAGTATACATTATAATATACACCTTATACTTTGAAATGTGTTCTAAGGAATATCTAAAGTTTTTACACAGCAGGAAACCTAACTTTATTGATGATAAATGGTAAATAAGGTATAAATATTAAAAACTAATATCTGGAAATCCAAAAATCTATAACTTGGAGGCTGTGTTATATTGTAGTACTTATTAATTACCGCTAACAAAGATAATATTAAGTCACAGAGCATAGCTTATAGTAGTATTTATGATTTCAATAGACCTTTTAGCTCTAAAGTGCAGCAAAGTTGAAAAATCTATTACAAAGAAAAAAAATTGCTATTTTAGATTGCATATTTTTATGCAATTATAAAATTTTACATTTAATTGTATAAGGAGACGGTATAGCTTATTATATGTGTAAAGTTGTTTTTTCCTTTTATAAGCCCTGTTTCATATATGTTTAATGGAAAATAGGAAAAATATGAATTTAAAATGATCTGAAATTTTAAAAGTCCGTTGTATTAACATGAAATCTTGGAAAAGACCATAAGAATAGAATTGTTGAAATTTTCTGTTTTAAAGCTTTCTTTATATTCTGTAATTACAGACAATTGAGATGACATAAAAATATGATGAATTCTGGAAAAGCCGTAAAAATGTGAAACATATTAAGAGCTTTAAAAAGTCAAATTTAATTATAGGTATGAACGTACGAGTAGAGGTAAAAAAGGTTAGAAATACATAAACTAAAGAAAAGTAACGATATTACGCCTCCTCTGCTCTCCAAACAGAATAAATAAATAATGCCACAGAAGTTAAAAATCAACTTTCACAAATTTACGAACATATTCTATATTCTCATCACAAAGTAAGATTAAATTGGATTTTCTTTAACCAATTTTCAAAACATAATTTAAAGTAAAATATATGTTTAAAATATTTTAGCATGTTATCACGAATAAGGATATTTCTGTGGAAAAAGAAGATAAAATTTAAATGATTTCATGAAATACTGGTATTCGCATAGAGTAATAAATTTTGCATTTTTAAAATACGATATATATATATATATATATATATATATATATATATATATATATATATATATATATATATATATATATATATATATATATTTAAGTAATCAATTTATTTTAAAATATTTTATTATACCACCTCTTTAAAGCATTGGAAATAATGTGTTTGTAAATGCTATTTAATACTTTAAAAATATTTTTACTATTTTAATAGAAGAAAATGTAGGAAAATATAAGAAAATATCACTTTACTTGGAAAATATTCAATTATTTATATGGAAAATGAAATTTCCAGACTTGACTGCAAATATATACTGATATCTATTTAAAATGAAAAAAAAAAGCTAAGAGAAAATATAAAATAAAATTAGTATTCTGAAATTCGGTATTAAATTATTTTTGTTTTCGTTTAGAAATAATGTTTTCTTTGATCTATAAAGAGGTAAAATTTATTTTTAAAATTTAAAATAATTTTGATGAAATTTTGATTACAGGGATATATATTGCAAACATAATAATCTAGCAAACTTGTGCTTCCTGTTTAAAATAAAGTCTTGAATATGTTTCACACAATTTTTTAAATTTATTTTCTTTATTAGTTATATATACAGTACTACAAGAAAAAAGTTCAGAATAAGAAACATGGGAGCAATTTAATTAATTTTGCTTTCCTGCAAATAATTATTTTTTTTTAAATACTAAGAGAACTATCATTAAAAATGGCTCAAAGTAAATTTACATTTTGTTTTCAATTGTAAGTTAAAATTATATAAAATATTTCAGATTCTTTAATGTCCTGGAAACTTGTATCTAATAACAGATAAAACATATAAGACCAAACGACAAAAGTAATATTGAAAAAAAGCTTATATTTATTTTAGTTCTTGCTTATTATTTTATAAAATTATCGAACCTACGTTTAAAGAAACAGTGGAACTTACAAATAGTTTAGGTATACTATTATAGAGTTAGTTGAACATCCGAGAGTCTCAAAGATTAGAGTAAAACATAGCCCAAATCATTAGAAAATTATAACATTTAAATATCAATGTTTGGTTCAATTTTAAAGTTTAATTCTAAGCTAGCTTAAAATTTCGTAAGAAAATATATCGTAAAAATATTTGAATTTTATAAATTATATTTGGATCATATAATTTAATTTAAATTGAATTTAAATTAATTGAATTAATTGAATATTTGAGTAATTGAAATACTTAATTAAATTTAATATCCACCACCTTTAATTAATGCAAGTATTACCTCAACAGGCATTTATTACTTATTAGACAATTATAGTTATTACTCGTGATTAATTTAAACCGTACAACTTTTAAAAGAAACCTTTTTATTATTTACAAAAGTCTCAAACACCCGAACAGATGCATGAATGCGTCTAATTATTATTGACGTTTGCTTCATAATGACTTTTATGTACTTGTTTTCGGAAAAAGGCATTTAATTATAAATTAAAGGCTATTTATTGCATCGTTTTAAGGTTTTAAGAACAAAATATGGATTTTCTACTCTTAGAAAATCTTTAAAGGTTTGACATTTACTATAGGCTTAAATAGTTTACACACACACACACACACACACACACACACATATATATATATATATAATATATATATATATATATATATATATATATATATATATAAAAATATATAATATATATATATATATAATAAATATATATAAATATAATCCTTCCATAAATTCAGTATTATGTTTTTTTAAATTAATAATATAATACATAAAGAGATTGAAAAAATAATTACTTGAAATCTTATTGCTTTAAATTATCTATTATCTTATCGCAACTAAACCAACAAAGGAAAAATATGTTTTTTTATCATTACTGAATATAAATATATATATATATAAAAATATATATATATATAAATATATAATATATATATATATTAATATATATATATATATATATAAATATAATATAAATATATATAAAATAATATATATATATCTGTAATATGGGCGAGACTCATTCAAATTCACAACACAGTTTACAGATACATGAAATTCATACAACACGCAAACACTTTTACAACATCGTGCACACAGACAATGTGATTCTGGACACACACCACTTTTCAGGTAGGGATTTCTCAAGTAAAAAAACTACGAATAAATCTCTAAATACAATTGTAATACTCTAAATACAATTATTTAAAAATAAAAGTAATGGGTAATACTAAATTATAATAATATTAAAAATCTTGTAAGCTTTTAATAACATAAACACTTAATTATAACATAAACATTTAATAATAACACTTTCTACAAAATATCACGTTATATCTTTAAATAATCATTAACTATTTTTAAATTTTGAAATATTTTTTAAATATTTAAAGGCATAATTTAAAATATCCGATAATTTTTAACTTTTATTTTTGAAAAAAGTAACAGGTAATACTAAATTATTATAATATTCAAAATCTCGCTACCTTTTAATAACAGAAACCTACACTAGATAAAATAATGACACCATAGAGAATATGAATGACTAGTTTGACTTGTCCTAAATTTCTTAATTAATTGAATTAACTGAACTCGTTAATTAACTCTCTAGTAAGGCTGATTTTTGCACCAAAAGTACTTCGCTGCAGTTTGTTCGAACGACGGCTATTTGATGCCTGGATGATAAATGTTAGTTGTTAAAACAGACATTTATACCCCAGCTTATTAAAGCGAATAGGAGCATGTTGACAGGGGGAAATGTTTATCTTTAGACGCTATTTGATTTTCCGTTATCCTACTTAGAGTCCGACAAAACTAAAACTTTTTCCAGGTTGGATATTACATGTTCAAGGGTATATAAAATTAATAAAATTAATATTTATTGCATTAAAATATTGAGAGATTAAAATTTTAACTATTTGATCCATTTTAGTTAGGCTTTTGAAATATTTATCAAGGAAATAAATTCAGGAGAAAATTAATAAATTCTATATTTTATTTTGCTGAAGTAATAATTAATTAATTTAATTTTTTAAGTGTTGGATTTTCTATTAACAATAAGGTGTTTGGTTTTGAAACTTAGAATAATGTATAGATAGCAGATTTATCTAAACAACAAAACGCATAAAGATTTATATGATTAAATACTTATTTTCAAACAGATTAGTCAGTCAGCATTAAATGTCAGCATCAAAACTGAACAATTACTGATTTTATTCATAATTTTATGACAATAATTTGAAAAGATAATATATGTAATATATTGACAAAAATCGTACAGTAAGAAAAAACGAATATGTAAAAAATACCGTGATTTAAGAAATATCATACATAGGTATGTTAAATTACAGCTAGCCCTCGTGTTGCAAAAAGGAAATAGTAGCGCTCCAATCCAAAACCAAAAAACCTAAATTACAGTTTTCCGTCATTATACTTCTATTGAATTCCCACTTCATTCTGAATTTTTTTTCTATTTCGCTGTTATGCACATGTAGCTACATTTACAACTGATGCAATACTGCTACAAATTCTTCAGACAGATCTTTTTATTTATAGAATGTTTACTTTAGTCCTTAAAGTTTCCTGAAAATGAAAAGTAACTAAAAATATTCGAATTTATATTTCTTATCAAATATCTAAAAAAACATCTTAGAAAATTATCCAGAAACTTTAGGTGTAGTTCATATTATTTTCAGTACTTATTAAGCTATCATATTGCTGAAGTGGAAAAATTTTATTATGTGCACATTTTCAGAAA
>CM063501.1:141346867-141356867 GCA_032207245.1 Pardosa pseudoannulata
GTAACAACAGTCTGTGAGACGAATATTGTTGTAAAAATGCTACTTGCAGTGTTATTTTAGTGAAAAGGAATGTTGTAATACGTAGGAGTTAATGTTCTGTGAAGATTCTCAGGCACGTCCTATATCCTATTTTTCAGAAGACAGGCCAGGGTTTATAGTTAAGGACTGGATAGACGTATATATATCATTCACATGTTAGACTGCAGGGGGAATTTTCTTCTCATGGATGCCATGCATAAGAAGATTTTGAAACAGCTGAGAGGCACATTGGTTATTAATAGATTATCTTAAACTGAGAAATCACTAACGAGAAATGTCCAAAAGAGGTTCTAAAAAACCTTTTGTTGTAATGATAAAAACAATATTACTTTAAATTTCTCGATTTGAAAACAAATCACGTAAAATTAAATGAATAGCTTCGATATCTTTATTTTTTTTCAAATTTTGTAAGCATATAAGAAAAGTATTTGTCAGTATATATAATTCTTAATATAGGGTTCATTTTTTGTCACATTGATCGCCCCCTACATATGTATATATATATATACATATATATATATATATACATATATATATATATATATATAAATATACATATATATATACATACATGTATATATATATATATATATATATGTATTATATATACATACATGTATATATATATAATTTATACATAATTTATACATAATTATATACATACATTTATATATAATATATATATACACATATGTATATATATACATATATATATATATATATACATATATATATATATATATATATATATATATATATATATATATATATATATATATATATATATATATATATAATATATATATATATATAGTATAAAGATTTACGTCATATTGAAATTCCTTTTTATGTATTATTTAATAATTGAATTTACTGAATTTTAGTCATTGAATAATAGACAAATGATTCTTATGTAAATCATAAAATAAATGGTACATAATGGGCACCTCCTGTATCTCTGTGTAACTTTTCTTCATATGTGCAACAAAGAGTTAAATAAATATTATCATGAGACATCGAAGAAATTATTGTCTAGTTGATTCGTTAAGAAATGTTAAAATATGTTTTATTATATAATATGCTGTAAAATAAGCGTTTAACAGACATGTTTATCAGTATAACAATGAACTAATATACAGCATAGTTTAAAGTTAGTCTTAAAAGTTAGCATGATTTATTATGTGTAAATGATAAGCAAATTAAACGGTTTAAATGCATAGCGGAAATAACTGATACCTGGAAAACGAGATTGGTTAGCTCTGAGTATTATTGTCGACATTCTACATGAAAAGGGATTAGCTGGAATTTAATTTTTATAATTTACTTATGCTCAACTCAAATGTTTTGTTACAGCAAGCATAATATGGTCTCACCAAATCCCGAAAAATATTTGTCAAAACAATATTAGAAAACATTTTAGTAAAGAGTATTTTATTAAAAATATTACATTACATTATTTATTCAGCGAACTATTAGTAGTTAATTAAAGTATTACTTCAGTTAATTTTATTCAATATAAAAAATTTGAATTTTTATCCATTTTTTAGCATGTAATTTCTAATATCGAGAATTATTTTTTCTTATTTATGGAATATTTTAATTTAAATTTGTTTGGAATACATATTATTAATTTTTTATTCACATTCTTACAAATAATTTTCAAGAAACTGTAAGCGTACATAACGATTACATTCCAGAGGAAAAGTTTGTTTTAGAAAATATTGTTATTTAAATTTTAAAAATTCTAAAGATTAAAGGTTTAAGGTTATTTAAAATAAACCACTATTTTGAATTAATAACCCTTTAAAATATATTTTTCTCTTTTCCTTAAAAAAAGTATTTTAAATTAATTAATCTTCGGAATTTTTGGAATATAACTGCTAAATTTTAATATTTATTAAGATAAAAATGTATAGCTAATGCTAGTAAAATATTTTCAGGAATTTTCATTATATATAAAACTTAAACATCAAACAATCAGAAAGAATAAAAAGTAAGCTATAACATGAAGTTTCATGCATATAAAAATTAATAAAAATAATATATTTGAATGTGTAGCCTTTAAGATAAAATACATTTGTATCATTATAAATCACTATTAAAGAAATTATTCTTTAATTACATTAGTATTACTAGAAATTATTTTTACATGCTTTATTATAAGAAAATATTCAGATTTAAACATGTAAAATCTAAGATCTTAAAAATGCATTAAATTAAATTATCAAAATTTAAAATCTTCACTCCTAATATGTTAATATGTTTAAAAATAAAAAATAAGAACTTTAATTCTATTTAATTTTATATAAATTAAATTTTAAAAGTTCTCGAGTTATTCATTTTTATTCGACAAAAAAAAGAACTTGATAATTAATGCATATGTTTTTCTATTCCACAAATGCTTTTCAGATTTTAACTTTATTATCACTGATATGATTTGCTTCATTATATTTCTATCAAAATTCAATTTTTGTCGCTTAAAGTTAAATCCAGTTGTAACTTTGTTAAAAATTAAAACTTTTATCAGCATTGCTAGAATTAATATGTAGCACACTGTGTTACACATTTATTATATTAACTATCTTTGATAATATATGCATATTATTTATAATAAAAGCTAAATTATGTTGATAAAAATTGATAAAACTAAATTAAAATTTAAGGGAATAAAGATAAAAATGTATTTTTTTTATATTGTACGGAATTTTAAATTTGTATTAATTAAGCTTTTTAAAGCTTTTTTTTTCTTATTAAAAGAAATGACTAAAATACTGAGCACAAAATTTGCACAATTTTTTATGCCTTATTACATTGTCACGTTTTATATTTAAAATTTTCATGTTAACATTTAAATTGATATTTTAAATTTTTAATATTTGGTGCTAGGGCTAATTGTCAGAACTAGTTATTAATTACTGCACAAGTAAAATAATTCGTTGAAATAAACCTTTTATTTAGTTTGAAAATGTTTATAATTTATACTCTTCAGCTGTGAGTTCTACATAGGTGTCTTTTTTCCCTAGCAAAATCAAAACTATTTAATCTTTGAGATTTCAACCACACAAAAAAATTTTGAATAATTTTACTTTAAAAAGATATCAATAGATTGTTCCACACCGAATTCATTTTTATCCTTAGTCCATCAAATAAAAAATATTGGTTTTTCTATTATTTGCACTAAACCTGAACTGACGAGGTTATAACATTTGTTTCTCGGTAATAATAAATATCATGATCAAATAATAAATAACGTCATAAAACAATTAATTATATCAATAATATTATAAAGCAATAATCATATAGTGCCATAAAATAAGCATATAAATAATGTCATTTATTAAATTTGTTTTCCATCAGCTCATGTGAGAAATCAGTAATTGTAATTGAGTATTTCATATTAACTTCTAAATTAGTATTCTAGAATTATCATATTTGGTATTAGCTGTACAGGTTAATACAAGTATTTAATTACTTAATAGTGTAACAGTCCAATAAAATGCTTCTTTTATCTAGTTATAAATGTTCAATGTAAATAATTTAAATTAGTAGATAATATTAAACATAATGATAAATGATGATTGATATTAAATAAATATAATTAGTATGCAAATAGTGATCTTATAGTCCTCATTTATTACTGTCACAAAAGATCATAAAAATAATGTCATAGATTGGATTTATCATGTACGAAGTTCACAAAATGTATTAAAACTGCATTTTATAGTTCAGGCTTCAATACTTATAAATAAGTGTATTAGAATTTCCATCTTTGTACTCGATTCATTAATGAAGAATTCTTCACACGCAATTAATTAATGCACTATATTAATTTTACACGAAATATTTATGTTTGCTTAGTTGTGAATTGTCAATAATTTATACATAATGTTAAATAAACTGTGATTGCAGAGTGTTGGTTAGTTAATGCCATAATAATAATCATATAATGTTATATATGTGTAATATAAATAATATCATGCATTAAAATTCTCATGGAATAAAGTCATGTACTAAAGCAAAGTCTTTTTTCATAGTTGTGTCTTCAATATAAATTTCTATATCAATATTTTTGAATTTTCATATTGTACTAGATTTATTATTAACACTAAAACACTGGCTAAAACTAGTAACCAACAATTTACTACATAATTGGTCCAAGAAAATACTATTCTTATTGAGTTTTGAAATGTCAATAATTTTTAAAACAATGGTAAATAAATTTTGATTACATGGCGTTCATTCATTAAAATCATAGAATGATCGTGTAATGTCATATATTTATAACATAAATAATGTAATACATTAAATTTCTCATGTAATAAAGTCATATCGTATAGCAAAGTCTTCTTTAATACTCCTGTCTTCCATATAAATTTCTATATCGATATTTTTGAATTTTCATATTTTAATAGATTTATAATTAAAACACTAGCTAAAACCAGTAACCAAATAATGTGCTACATAATTTACATAATGTTGAATAAATAGTCATTAGATGGTGTTCATTCATTAAAGTCATAATAATGCTCATATAATATCATACATTAAATTTATCCTTATTAAAGTCCTATATTATCAAAATCCTGTTTTATTGTTCAGTCTTCCATATAAACGTGTAACTCAATATTTTTGAATTCCCATATTTGGTACTAAATAAATTATCATAACACTGGCTAATACTAGTAATCAAATGTACTATATAATTAGTCCAATAAAATACTACTTTTATTGAGTTTGGAAATGTCTATAACTTTTATCAATGTCTTATTTTATAGTTGATTCGTATATATAAATATCTAAATAAGAATTTTTGAATTTTCATATTTGGTACTAGATATATTGTTAAAACACTGTATAACCAGTAACCAAATAATGTACTAGATAATCGGTCCAATAACATAATACTTTTATTGAGTTTGGAAATGTCAATAATTTTTAAAAAGTGATTAGAAAGTTAAATAAGTGATTAGATGGTGTTCTTTCATTAATCCTATAATAATAATCATAAAATATCCTACATTAAATTTCTCATTATTAAAGTCTTATATCAAAGACCTATTTTATTGTTCAGTCTTCCATATAAATGTGTAAATCAATATTTTTGGATTCCAATATTTAGTAATAAATAAATTATCATAACACTGGCCAATACTAGTAATCAAATAATGTACTATATAATTGGTCCATAAAATACTACTTTTATTGAGTTTGGAAATGTCCCTAATATTTAACGCAACGTTAAATAAGTAGTGATTAGATAGTTTTCGTTCATTAAAGTCATAATAATGATCTTAAAATATTAAATAATTAATTTCTGATTAGTAAAATCATATATTATATGAAATCCTGATTCATTGTTTAGTCTTCTATATAAATGTGTAAATCAATATTTTTGAAATCGCATATTTTGTACCAAATAAATTATCATAACACTGGTCAATACTAGTAATCAAATAATAAACTATATAACTGGTCCAATAAAATACTACTTTTATTGAGTTTGGAAATGTCAATAATTTTTAAAATGTGATTAGAAAGTTAAATAAGTGATTAGATGGTGTTCTTTCATTAATCCTATAATAATATTCATAAAATATCCTACATTAAATTTCTCATTATTAAAGTCTTATCTTATATCAAAGACCTATTTTATTGTTCAGTCTTCCATATAAATGTGTAAATCAATATTTTTGGATTCCAATATTTAGTACTAAATAAATTATCATAACACTGGCCAATACTAGTAATCACATAATGTACTATATAAATGGTCCAATAAAATACTACATTTATTGAGTTTGGAAATTTCAATAATTTTCAACGTAAAGTTAAATAAGTAGTGATTAGATAGTTTTCGTTCATTAAAGTCATAATAATGATCTTAAAATATCATATAATAATTCCTCATTAGTAAAATCATACCTTATATCAAAGTCCTGTTTTATTGTTCAGTCTTCTATATAAATGTGTAAATCAATAATTTTTAATTCCCATATTTGGTATCATATAAATTATCATAACACTGGTCAATACTAGTAATCAAATAATAAACTATATAACTGGTCCAATAAAATACTACTTTTATTGAGTTTGGAAATGTCAATAATTTTTAAAATGTGATTAGAAAGTTAAATAAGTGATTAGATGGTGTTCTTTCATTAATCCTATAATAATATTCATAAAATATCCTACATTAAATTTCTCATTATTAAAGTCTTATCTTATATCAAAGACCTATTTTATTGTTCAGTCTTCCATATAAATGTGTAAATCAATATTTTTGGATTCCAATATTTAGTACTAAATAAATTATCATAACACTGGCCAATACTAGTAATCACATAATGTACTATATAATTGGTCCATAAAATACTACTTTTATTGAGTTTGGAAATGTCCCTAATATTTAACGCAACGTTAAATAAGTAGTGATTAGATAGTTTTCGTTCATTAAAGTCATAATAATGATCTTAAAATATTAAATAATTAATTTCTGATTAGTAAAATCATATATTATATCAAATCCTGTTTCATTGTTTAGTCTTCTATATAAATGTGTAAATCAATATTTTTAAATTCCCATATTTGGTACGAAATAAATTATCATAACACTGGTCAATACTAGTAATCAAATAATAAACTATGTAATTGGTAACATAAAATACTACTTTTATTGAGTTTGGAAATGTCAATAATTTTTGACATAACGTTAAATAAGGAGTGATAAGATGGTGTTCATTCATTAAAGTCATAATAATAATCATAAAATATCATATATTAAATTTCTCATTATTAAAGTCATATCTTATATCAAAATCCTGTTTTATTGTTGAGTCTTTCAACAATAAAACGTCCTGTTTTATTGTTGAGCCTTTACAATAAATATGTAAATCAATATTTTTGAATTCCCATATTTGGTACTAAATAAATCATCATAACACTGGCCAATAATAGTAATCAAATAATGTACTATATACATTTTCCCATAAAATACTACTTTTATTGAGTTTAAAAATGTCAATACATTTTTAAGTAATGTTAAATAGTGATTAAATGGTATTCGTTCATTAATGCCATAAATATGATCATATAGCATGATGCATTATATTTCTTATTATTAAAGTTACATTTTATATAAAAACCTGTTTATCGTTGAGTCTGCCATATAAATGTGTAAATCAATATTTTTGAATTCCCATATTTGGTACTAAATAAATTATCGTAACTCTGTCTAATACTAGTAATAAAATAATGTACTATTTAATTGGTCCAATTAAATACTTCTTTTATTCAGTTTGGAAAAGTCAATAGTTTTTAACGTAATGTTATATAAGTACTGATTGGATGGTATTCGTTCATTGAAGTCGTAATAATGATCATATAACATACTAAATATATGATCATATTACTGGCCAATACTGGTAATCAAATAATGTACCATATAATTGGTCGAATAAAAGACTGTTTTTATTGAGTTTGGAAATGTTAATAATTTATAACATTCCTCTCTAGGTATTATTAAATATCCCATGAGTCGACAGGATTCCCTACAATAGGACATTATTCCCTCAACTGAGCCGTTTGGAAGAAGAATGCAGGACAGAATGCATCTTCTGCTAAAGTATGTACGATCCAAATGGGGGATTTTATGAAAGATATTAAGAGAGAAGTGAAATAATCTATCAGGTTAATAATGTTCTTCTAAATCATATATTATATGCATTTCCCCTGTTGGCCACGAATGCTGTTGGATACGTATTTATTAATAAATGGATATAGACATATGTTACTTTTAATAATTTTCATAACAAATAGAGGTTGATTGATTTCATTGTCTTTCCAGATATTTCAGAATTACTAATGAATTTTATTATAAAAAGTTTGACAATTGTAAGTTAAAAATATTTTGTCAAATTTTATAAGTATTTTAAACTGTTGTTTTAATCTTCATCATTTGCTTCAAATTATTTTTAAATATGAAAATTCTAGCATTTTAAATTTTTTCATAAATTTAAAGTATTTGTGAATTATTTAAAGTTAACTATTCCTCAATACCCTGTCTGTATATTTAGGGGTGTCTTGAACGTAACATTTTGATATTTTTGATTGATGTTTATTTTTATGGATATAACGCCTTTAAATAATTATATAGCAATTACGCTCCACACAGTTTTGATATATCATGTTAGGAAGTTCTTATTACTAAGTGACTAAATACTTAATTTACTTAAATAAAACTCAACTAGTATATATTATAATTTTTCACTTTCGAGTATGGGTCATTTTTTAATTTATTTTTGGAATATTTCATGTTATTGGCTAGTATGTTCATTAAAATGTTTCGAAAATTGTATCCAAAAATCAGAATATTTGTACAGATATAACTGAAAGGACCTAGATTTCTCAACTTTATCATTTAATGCTTGAAAGGCAATGAATATACTGCTTGTCTCAATATGTTATAACAAAACTTTTAAATATTTTTAGCAAACTTGCTGTAATATGTCCTGAAAAAAATAGTTCGTACATTTTTTTCCCTAAATATTTCAGCACATTTAACTAACTCCAATATTTTGATTTAATCCGCATCATATTTATTTCGACTAAGTGCTTTTAAAATTTTTAATAATGATCACAAGGTTTAATGAAATGCAATTGACTTTATTATATTACATTTTCTAAGGTAGGAATTTTTAAATACAACTTTTGGAAAAATTTAAAAATTTTAAGCTTAAAATATTTTTCTCAAATTTTATAAATATTTTAAACTTTTGTCTTAGTCTTCATCTTTTGCTTCAAGTTATTTTTAAATATAAAAATTCTAACATTTTAAAAATTTTTATGACGAAGTTTAGTATTTGTCACTTACCATGTCTGTATGATTAGAGGTGTCCAGGACATAAAATTTTGATATTGTTGATTAATGTTTATTTTTATGGATATAACCCCTCTAAATAACTATATAGCAATTATGCTCCACACATTTTTGACATATCATGTTAGGAAATTCAGAATACGAAGTGTTTCTAAATACTTAGTTTACTTAAATAAAATTTAAGAACAAGTATGTATTATCATTTTTACTTCGGAGTATGGAATATTTATTTTTTTTTAATATTTCATGTTATTGGCACGCATAATAATTAAAATGTATCGAAAATTGTATCCAAAAAACATAATATGTGTACAGAAGTATAATTGAAAGCGATCTTGAATTCTCAAATTTATCAGTTAATGTTTGAAAGTCATTGAATATACTGATTGTGTCAAAATTTTAAAATAAAACTATAAAATACTAAATTTTAAATACTAAAATATATTTTAAGCAAACTTGCTGTAATATGTTCTAAAAGAAATAGTTCATACAGTTTTTTTTCTTGCTGAATATTTCAGCTCATTTAACTAACTAAACTCTTTTGATTTAATCCGCATCATAATTATGGCCACAAAATGCTTTTAAATTTTTTTTTAACTATGATCACAATGTATAATGAAATGTAACTGATTTCATTATAATATATTTTCTAATATAGGAATTTTAAAATACATCTTTTGGAAAAATTTGAAAATTTTAAGTCTAAAATATGTTTCTCAAATTTTATAAATATTTGAAATTTTTGTTTTAATCTTTTCTTTTGCTTCAAGCTATTTTTAAATACAAAAGTTTTAACTTCTTGAATTTTTTGTTACGAAGTTAAATATTCGTCAAAGATCATGTGTTTAGAATTAGAAGTGTCCAGAAAGTGAAATTTTAAAGTTTTTGAATGATGTTTATTTTTATGAATATAACTCCTCTAAATAATTCTATAGTAATTAATTTTCACAAATTTTTAACATTTCATGTTAAAAATTCTTAATATTAAGCAATTCTAAATAATTAGTTTACTTAAAATTAAATAAACTCAAGAGCTAGTATATATATTATAATATTTTACTTAGGAGTATGGATCATATTCTGATT
>CM063501.1:141361867-141364367 GCA_032207245.1 Pardosa pseudoannulata
TCTTCGCATGAACCTCATTCGCACGACCTCATTGCATAACATGAGCATTAGAGTGAAGCAGTTCCAGGATACCGGTTGCTTATGCAATACAAAAGCCCAGGACGAAAAGAAACAAAACTCGAAGTGGTTGAAAGAATTCGTGATTTGGTTTTACGGAATTCCTCAAATTCACCAGATCTAACCTCCTGTTATTTTTTTCTCTGATGTTTAGTTAAAGACAAGGATTTTGTGCATCCACTTTCTCAAGATTTAGAGGAACTGAAGCAGCGGATAACTGCAGTGTTGAACTCCATGATATGCTATCACGAGAGTGTCAGGAGCTTGATTACCGAGTAGACATTTGCCGTGTCATCGGAGAGGCACATATTGAACACCTGTATAAACTTGAATAACTATAATTTTGAGGTAAATTTGAATTTTCTAAATGTATTAATTACAACGTTCACAATCATGTTTTCTTTTTGTCCCATTCAATAAGAAACATCCTGTATATATGTAAGTATATAAAGTAAAATGTATAGTATGGTTTGAATGGTTACTGGAACTTATCAAACATGCATTTCAAATCCAAAACGTAATAAAATAGATATTTATTAGCTGAAAGATACCTATAAGATTGGAAAGACTAAATTTTAGTTGCAAATATTAATGAAAATTAAACCATATTTGAACTACTGATCTTAATAAATTATTAAGCTTTTAAAATAAATAATAAAAATATAAGCAAAAGTTTGTATCACTAAATAAATAGTATTCTTAATAGTATAACAATTTCGGAATAGGTAAATTAAATATCGGAATCGAAAAAGTATGTTTCTAGTTTTAAAAAAAGTGACAAAAAGTAAGTAGTACTTGAAACTGGGAAAGGAAAAAGAAAACAGATTTTAAGAAAAAACATAATCAAATAAAAAATTAACTCCTTAATGACTACTTCAAATACAAACATATCTTTTGTTTATATAGTTCATGCTAACAACACTTTTATATTTTAGAAATGTTTTTACTGATTTCACTAATTTTGCTTTTTCATTTGTTCCTAGTATCTTGAATGAATACATCTGTAAATAACACTGATAACATTTAAAAAAGTGATTCATTTTTTTTTAAGAAAAAACTGTAAGCTCCCAAAAGAGATAATTAAGTGGTTTTACCTAAAGACATGTGCGATGACCATTGAAGTATTTACCTTAGCTATTTACTTAAAACTTCTTTTTTTTATGCAGCTAGATCTGAACATTTCTTACGCAATTAAAAAAACTGCGTATTTTTGACTTGCAGTTGTTGAAGATCCGAATTAATAAAAGTGTCGCTAACAGTTTTTACTATCTGTTCATTGTATCACTTGATATTTTTAAAAATTTTAAATCTTAAACTTGATAAAAGAAAGAATTTTAGAAGAAAAAAGCTGACTCAAAATGTCTGTTAATGTAAGAGAAGAATGGATTAAAGATTATTCTACTTAAGATATTTACAAGATTTGAAAAAATAATGTTCTAAAAACTATAGTACCCAGTCCAATAAAATCACTGAGAAAAGTTAGATAGTGCAAAATAGAAAACTTTTATATGTTTTAATTTCCTAAAAACTTTATAATGTCTGTTAATTTAAGGGATGAATGGATTAAAGATAATATTCTACTCGAGATATTTACAAGAATTGAAAAAATATGTTCTATAAACAATAGTACTCGGTCTAATAAAATCACTTAGAAATGTTAGATTGTGCAAAATAGAAAACTTTTATATGTTTTAAACTCTTAAAACTTTATAATGTATGTTAATTTAAGGGAAAAATGGATTAAAGATATTCTACTTGAGATATTTACAAGATTTCAAAAATAATGTTCTAAAAACTATAGTACTCAGTCCAATAAAATAGCTGAAAAAAGTTAGATAGTGTAAAATTGGAAGTTTTTGTATGATTTAAAATCTTTCTATATTTTTATTGTTTCATTTCTAGTGAATTACAAGTAAAACATCAATTCTTGTAGTGTTCTCTGATAAATCTTGACTTTATTAGATTGCATGTACCTCTAGATATTTTTTCAACTTTAAGTCATTTCCTTGAAGTTTAATATCAGGTTTATGTAGACTTTATTGATAATTAGTTCGATATGTGTAACTTCCACTGCACAACTCCAGTTAAAACTTTTCAATTAGGTTGTTACTTATCGTGTTACACGTTGGTACTTACCTGAATGAACAAAGTTTTATTTTAATTTTACAATTTTTAATGGTTAATTCATATTAATAAATTGTTATTCTGCATGTATTATTTTGTATATATGCTTAAAGACACTTTAGTTAATAACAATATTTTAAAAGTGACTATGATTAACTATGATTCAAACATTTTAATACTTAATTCCTGATAACTTTCCAAAATGGACTTTGTTTACATCGTTTGTGAATGGAACCCATTGCATTATAAATTTGTAAAGATATATGCATATATATATATATATATATATATATATATATATATATATATATATATATAT
>CM063501.1:141369367-141381867 GCA_032207245.1 Pardosa pseudoannulata
CATTTTTAAAGAAATTATTATTTTAAATTTAATTTGTATTAAGGTTTCTTAATCCAAAATATGTAAATGTCTTAAAAAAAGTTTTTTTGTTTAATGTGTTTAATTTATCAGGTATAATATTTGCAAAGAAGTATTTCTATGATGTAGACATTTTAATGCTTAATTTTTAATTTAAGTGAAATTTTTAATTTTGAAAGTTTCATTTTTTAAAAAATTAATGATTTTTATTGATGTTTTTTTATCATTCTCTACTTGTTTTGATTTAATTCAATTTTATATTATCTTTTAATGTTTAAAATGCTATTTTAAAGTGGATTAAATATACCTTGATGATGATGAATTACCCAATAAAATATAAACGTTTGGAATCGGTTTCTTTCATGTAACATGGATGTATATTAACAAAGAGCTTGACAGAAGAAATTAAAAGAAAAAAACGGCGTAAACATTTTAACACTAGTCTAACACTTGCCTAAGGAAATAATTTTGACTGCTTTAATTAGATATACAATTATGTATATAATGACACAATTTCTTAGTTTTTTTAAATTTTTGTCACAAAATTATAAGAAATTTTGTCATTATATACATCATTGTTTTTCTAATTGAAATTAAAGGAAAGTCAAAATAAATTCCTTGGGCTATTTAGTGTTAAAGCTACTTTAAAGCATAGCAAAAAATGACGAAAAGATTTTTGCAATGGATTTACTTGTACAAGACAACTGAGAAAAATTAACTTTTTTCTATTTGTTAATATTTCTTTCTAAAACATGTGATTGCATATAGTTTTGTTCGAAGGTATACTCTGCCATAATAAGAATAATTGTGTAAAATTATAAATGCGTTATATTTTGGAGCACTTAATATTTAATGTCTGTAATTAAAACAAAATTTAATATGAAAATAGAATTTTTTACATTATATATTGCTAAGAACATTTAAGGAAACCAAGTATTGCTTTTATTTCCAATGATATTATTAAACAGATTCAGCGTAAACGATAGAATTTTGTTACTTAAGTCTATTTAAGATTTAAGTTGCAGTGCTTCAAAATATTTCATTTTGTGCTATTATATACTTTGTTCCATTATATACTTTGTTATACGAACATTAGAAATTAATAAATCATACTTTAAATCAAACGAAAATAAGTCCTTAATTGTTTTTTTTTGCTTCAATTAAGCTGTTTATAATATTAAAGATGTAACTAAGTCTTAAGCCTCAAATGGGAATGATTTACTAAGAAGCGATTCTTTAAAAATGAGATTCAACAAAAAAATAAGAAATAACATAAAGCAATTTAACTTTTTTTGAAGGGTTAATTTCAAGAATCCTAAGTTTTCACACATCTGAAAAAAATTACGAATCATTAGAAATTAAATCAGTAATTTAAACAGCTTCATTCTATAGATAAATTAAAAAAAATATTTTTCTGCATGATTCTTAGTGATTTAATTTTTATTCACATGAACGCTAAAGAGTCTATTAAATCGTTAATTTCAACCATAAAACTTTTTAAGGATTTTTAATATACAAAGAAAAAAACTTGTTAAGTATTAGCTGATATAATTCAAGTGGCCATTTTTTTCATCGTTCTAAAAAATTGTGATAATTCTCAAACCATTAAACGTTATGTAAATGTTGAATTTTTTTCGTTCTATTTGTGGAGAATATAAATTCTTATAAAAGGTATTTTGGCGGGTAGAAAAAAGATTGCTAATAATGGCATTAAGGTATTTAATCATGCCTTCAGTTCTTAGAAGTTTTCTTCACTTTTTTACTTAGCTGAATGAAATAATAACGCACTTAATGAAGAAAATATTTTGAGTAAATAAGCTGTATTTTTATGTTTTGTTTTGTACTAAATTTTTCAAAAATCTTGAATGCAAATATTTCATTTATACTTTAACGATTTGACGGTTCTGCACCTTTCATTCTATTAGAAAATTGTTCATACAATTTATAAGTATACCACTGGGGTAAATTAGTTAACTCAAGGTTAGTTGGGTAATATATATTGCTAGTGTTTGTCATTTGATTTACCGCAGAAGAGGTGTAGTTCAACAATTTTCTAAAGATATTTTTCACTAAATTTATTACAACGAAAGTTCTTAACTAAACGCTAATAATATGTTCTTGTTGCATGTTACACTCATGTCCATAAATTAAGGATAATTCAGAATCACACAGAAATTGAGCTCTAAAATAAAAATTTCACCTGTAGAATTATCACACACATCTTGAAGAAGAATATGCAAATTGCAGGAAACCACCAGATGGCGCGGATAGTACGTCACAATGACGAGAGTGTATGAAAGGGGTATATAAGGAATGGTAGCAAAGAAGTAAAATTGTTCACAAGCGCTTTAAAAGCCTTTCAGTGCAATAACCGCATAGTTATGGCACAAAGGAAGCATTTGGATGATTTTTTACGTGGTAGAATTATCGGACGACTGGAATGTGGACGTACCCAGCTGGAAGTATCCGAGGAACTTGGAATCGCCCAGAGTGTCATCTCCAGGCTTTGGCAACGATTCAAACATGATGGTAATGTGAGTAGATGTTACAGCACAGGTCGCCCCCGAGTTACTACGCCGAATGATGACCGGTATTTGGCAGTTACTGCCAAATACCGGTCATCATAAGACGGACGGAGCACAGCATCAGACCTGTCTCGTCAGCTCTCTTCAGCTACCGGTACGACAGTTTCAAGGCAGACCGTGTACAGACGTTTAGGGAACATTGGTCTATATGCTCGTAGGCTATGTTATACTGTTTTCTGTAAATAGGTTCTTTTTTGAAATTTGCTCCAGGGAGTAAAAATCGCAATTTTTATTAATTATGTCAAACATATAGCATCTTTTTTGCTCTTTACCTTTTGTTTAATAAATAGACTTTACAAATAAGTCAAATTTGTTTTGCTTTTGTCTCTTTTATTGCCTGAACTTCATTATCCTTAATTTATGGACATGAGTGTATTTGTATGCCTAAATTGCTATTTTATTTTTGGAATATGCTATTCTAAGTAACGGACTAACATTGTCTATTTGGAAGTGGACGGATCTGTGATTACGTTTGGACTAGTCAATAGGCATGCGCCACTTTGATATAATATGTTCATTACCAAATATCATAAATAAGCCAGTCACATTACAGCAATATACGACATATAATTTCTCCACAAAATATTTACTAAAGCCTTATTCTACTTTCATACGTAAGACACAGGAGCAGTTTATTTAACACAACATTAGTCGGGTAGTGTTGCTAGTGTTTCTCAGTTGCTTTACAGCAGAATAGGTGTAGGTCAACTGTTTTTTAAAGTTATTTTTCACTAAATCTATTACAATGTAAGTTCTAAACTAAACACTAATAATGTATGCTTGTTTTATGTTACTTGTATTTCCTAATTGATATTTTATTTGTGGTATATGCGACTGTAACAGACGAACAAACCTTGTCTACTTGGAAGTCCACAGATCTGTGATCACGTTCGGATTAATCAATACGCATGCGCCACTTTGATGAAATATGTTCATTACCAAATATCATAAATCCGCCAGTCACATCCCAGCAACACCAAACAAAATATTTACTAAAAACATATTATACTTTTATAAGTACGCTACAGAGTCATTTTATTTGACTCAAGGTTAGTCGGGTAAATTTATTACTATGTAAGTTCTAAACTAAACACTAATAATGTATTATTGTTGTATGTTACTTGTATGCCCTAACCGATATTTTATTTGTGGAATATGCTGCTGTAAGAAACGGACAAGAATTGATTATTTGGAAGTGCACGGCTCTGTGAATACGTATAGTACTGTTTACTAATCAACAGCTATTGAGCTACTTTAATAGAATAAGTTCATTACCAAATATCATAAATAAGCCAGTGACATCACAGCAATATACGAAATATTATTTCCCCACAAAATACTTACTAACATCAAATTCTACTTTTATAAGTAAGCCACAGGGACAATTTATTTAACTCAATTTTAGGTGGGTAACCTACTTTGCTGGTGTTTTTAATTGATTTATCGTATAGGTCAACTGTTTTTTAATGTTATTTTTATTAAATATATTACAATGTAAGTTCTTAACTAAACACTAATAACGTATTCTTGTTGTATGCCCTATGTGCCCTATGTATGGCTAATGTTATTCGTATGCCCTAATTGATATATTATTTGTAGAGTATGCTACTGTAACATGCTGACAAACATTGCCTATTAGGAAGTGCACTACTCTGTGATTACGTTTGGACTAATAAATAGGCCACTTTGATGGAATATGTGCATTACGAAATATCATAAATAAGCCAGTTACATCACAGCAATATATGACATATTATTTCTCCACAAAATATTTACTAAAACCATATTCTAATTTTGCTCGTAAGCCACAGGGGCAATTTATTTCACTTAAGGTTAGTCGGGTAACCTACATTGCTAGTCTTTGTCAATTGATTTACCGTATATGTCAATTGATTTTTAATACTATTTTTTATTAAACATATTACAATGTAAGTTCGTAACTAAACACTAATAATGCATTCCTATTGTATGTTACTTGTATGACCTAAATGATATTTTATTCGTGGTATATGCTACTGTAACAAATGGACAAACATTGTCTATTTCTAAGTGCACGACTCTGTGATTACGTTTCGACTAATCAATAGGTATGCGCCACTTTGATGGAATATGTTCATTACCAAATATCATAAATTAGCCAGTCACATCAAAGCAATATACAACTTATTATTTATCCACAAAATATTTACTAAAACCATATTCTACTTTTATACGTAAGCCACAGGGGCAATTTATTTAACTCAATGTTAGTCGGGTAACCTACATTAATAGTGTTTGTCAGTTGATGTACCGTATAGGTCAATTGTTTTTTTAATATTATTTTTTATTAAATCTATTACAATTTAAGTTCTTAACTAAGCACTAATAATGTATTCCTATTGTATGTTACTTATATGCCCTAAATGAAATTTTATTTGTGGTATATGCTACTGTAACAAACTGGAAAACATTGGCAATTTGGAAGTTCACGAATCTGTGATTACGTTTGGACTAATCAATAGGCATGAGCATCTTTAAAGGAATATGTTCATCATCAAATATCATAAAAAAGCCAGTCACATCACAGCAATATACGGCATATTATTTATCCACAAATTATTTAGTAAAATTATGTTCTACTTTAATGAGTAAGACACAGAAGCAATTTATTTAATGCAACATTAGTCGGGTAAAGTACATTTGCTAGTGTTTGCCAGTTGATCTGCAGCAGAAAAGGTGTAGGTTAACTCTTTTCTAAAGTTATATGTCATTAAATCTATTACAATGTAATTTCTTAATTAAACTCTAATACTTTATTCTTGTTTTCTGTTACTTGTATGAAATAATTTATATTTTACTTGTGAAATATTCTACTGTAATAAATAAACAAATATTGTCTATTTAGAAGTGCACGATTCTGTGATTACGTTTAGACTAATCAATAGGCGTGAGCCACTAAGATGGAATATTTTCATCACTAAATATCATAAATAAGCCAGCCAGATCACAGAAATACACGACATATTATTTCTCCATAAAATATTTACTAGAACCATAGTCTACTTTTATAAGTAAACCACAGGGGCAATTTATTTAACCCAAGATTAGTCGGGTAAAGTACATTTGCTAGTGTTTGCCAGTTGATATGCAGCAGAAAAGGTGTAGATCAACTCTTTTCTAAAGTTATATGTCATTAAATCTATTACAATGTAATTTCTTAATTAAACACTAATAATGTATTTTTGTTTTATGTTACTTGTATGAACTAATTTATATTTTATTTGTGAAATATTCTACTGTAAGAAATAAACAAATATTGTCTATTTAGAAGTGCACGATTCTGTGATTACGTTTGGACTAATCAAAAGACGTGAGCCACTTAGATGGAATATTTTCATCACCAAATATCATAAATAAGCCAGCCACATCACATCAATACACGACATATTATTTCTCCATAAAATATTTACTAAAACTATATTCTAATTTTATAAGTAAACCACAGGGGCAATTTATTTAACCCAAGATTAGTCGGGTAATCGACATTGCTAGTGTTTGTCAGTGAATTTACCGCAGAAGAGGTGTTGGTCAACTGTTTTCTAAAGATATGTTTTATTGAATCTATTACAATGTAAGTTATAATGTAAACACTAATAATATATTCTTGTTGTATGTTATTTGTATGCTCTAAATGATATTTTATTTGTGGAATATGCTACTGTAACAAACGATCAAACATTGCCTACTAGGAAGTGCACTGCTCTATGATTACATTTTGACTAATCAATAGGTATGTGCCACTTTGATGGAATATGTTCATTACCAAATATCATAAATAAGGCAGTCACATTGCAACAATATACGATATATTATTTCTCCAAAAATATTTACTAAAACGATATTCTACTTTTATAAGAAACACACAGGGGTAATTTATTTAACTGAAGGTTAGTCGTTTAACCTATAATGCTATTATTTGCTATTATTCTCCTTCGGATTCTGTGGGACACACTGGAAAAAATATATTCATCAAAACACATTTTAAAGAAAAAGCCTTTCGTAACGAATAAAACATTTATTCAACACATTCTGACAAAAAAGCACGAACATTATACATAGATTTCAAAGAACAACTCAAAACCTTAATAAAAAAAAAATCGTTTTTCCTTTTTCGTTGCCATTCGGCAAAAAAAAAACTTTGCAAAGAGAAAAAAAAACATAGATCATAGTTCATTTTTCTATTTTCCACAATAAGGTAGATTCCATTCATTAAAAAAAATACTATGGAAAGGCGATGAATTAATAACTTTCTAACACATATATTTAATATATTTCTGTCTAAAACAACTACTGAAATGCCCAAACTAAATACGATTCTTACTAAAACTATTTCTGAATATAATTTTCATTCTTTTAGTCAATCTGCTATCCACGTTTCTGCGTAAAAAAGTTTTGCATTTAAGTATGCTATTCCATTTTTACTGTTTAATAATACTTCTCCATTTCTCAATACTATTTCTTAATCCTACTTATTGGTTTTAACGCTTCTGCATTTTCACACACATATGCGTTATGTTTCCTAAACTGAGAAAAATTATTATTCTAAATTAATTCAACGAAATTCTAAACTCAATTCACAGTATCGGAAAACTTCAGAAGAGTATGAATATTAACAAATTATTCAGCCCGTACCAGATATTTCTCAGCCAAAAAACAAACCATTTTTTACCTGCCTCATAAGGTACTTTAGTTTTCTGGAAAATTAAAAATTTTACTGATCTTGTCATATGATGGGCTATATGATAGTTGTTAATAGCAAGTATTAAATTTCGTACTTAAGGAAAGAAAATTATCGAAAAAATAATATTAAAAGGCTCTTACAAATTTCCCCTTAGAGTCTGTGGGACTCACTGGAAAAATATATTCTTTAGAATACATTTTAAAGAAGAAGCCTTCCGTAACGAATTGAATATTTATTTAACACTTTCTGACAAAACGCTAAAAAAACACGAAACATAGATTTCAAATAACTACTCTAAACCTTAATCAAAAAACAAAAGTAGTTCTTCCTTTTTCGTTGCCATTCGGCAAAAGAAAAACTTTGCAAAATATATAATGAAAAACCATAAATTTATAGTTCGTTTTTCCATTTTGCACAATAAGGTAGATTCCATTAATTAAAAAAAAATACTATATAAAGGTGATGAATTAATAACTTTCTAACACATATATGTAATATATTTCTGTCTAAAACTTGTACTGAAATGCCCAAACTAAATACGATTCTTGCAAAAACTATATCTAAATATAATTTTCATTCTTTTAGTCAATATACTATCCACGTTTCTGCTTAAAAAAACTTTTGCATTAAGTACGCTTTTCCATTTTTACTGTTTAATATTATTTCTCCATTTCTCAATACTATTTCTTAATCCGACTTATTGGTTTTAACGCTTTTGCATTTTCACATATATATGCGTTACGTTTTCTGAACTGAGAAAAATTATTATTCTAAATGAATTCAACGAGATTCTAAACTCAATTCACAGTATCGGAAAACTTCAGAAGAGTATGAATATTAACAAATTATTCAGCGCATACCAGATATTTCTCAGCCAAAAAACAAACCATCTTTTACCTGCCTCATAAGGTACTTAATAATTCTGGAAAATTAAAAATTTTACTGATCTTGTCATATGACGGGCTATATGATAGTTGTTAATAACAAGTATTAAGTTTCATACTTATGGAAAGAGCATTATCGAAAAAATAATATTAACCCTTTGGCGGACAGTGGTTTCGCAGGGAAACCTCTTGTTAAAATTTTTTTCTCTACTTGTTTGAGAAATATGAATGGTTTTTTTCAGTTTTTTATGTTTCTGACATTTAAAAATTACAATAAATAGTACTACACTTAATTTATTTTTTCTTTTGAAATATATGTATTTAAACTTGATGTAACTTGAAAGTTAGTAATTCAATTTTTTCACTCATGACCCCAAGCAAAAATATCTATTCAAACAGCACTTATAAATTGTTAAGCTATTTATTTATTACACTTTTTAAGAACACTTATTTATTGTTCTTCCAATATAGTTAAAATTTTAAAGTATTATGTTCACGCTGTAGAGGTTGGGTTTGTCAGTTAACCCCCCTCAATCCCTTCTAAGGTATTCTCTAATGCAAACCTAAGGCTTGTAAAGAAACATTTTAATACATTTTGCATTTATAAGGTTCATAGGTAATATTTATGAACTAATTTCATTACATTCTAAAGAGTTTATATAGGTGACCTTTAAAGGGTTAAAAGGCTCTTACAAATTCCCCCTTGGATCCTGTGAGACTCACTGGAAAAATATATTCTTCAGAACACATTTTAAAGAAGAACCGTTCCGTAACGAATAAAATATTTATTTAACACTTTCTGACGAAACGCTAAAAAAAACACGAAATTTATACATAGATTTCAAAGAACTACTAAAACCTTAAACAAAAAACAAAAATCGTTGTTCCTTTTTAGTTGCCATTCCGCAAAGGAAAAACTTTGCAAAAAATACAAAAGGAAAAACCATAAATTATAGTTCGTTTTTCCATTTTGCATAATAAGGTAGATTCCAATAATTAAAAAAAATTACGAGGGAAAGGTGATGAATTAATAACTTTCTAACACATATATTTAATATATTTCTGTCTAAAACACGTACTGAAATGTCCAAACTAAATACGATTCTTACTAAAACTATTTCTTAATATAATTTTCATACTTTTAGTCAATATACTATCCACGTTTCTGCGTAAAAAACTTTTGCATTTAAGTACGCTATTCCATTTTCACTGTTTAATATTATTTCTCCATTTCTCAATTTTATTTCTTAATCCGACTTATTGGTTTTTCCGCTTCTGCATTTTCACACATATATGCGTTATGTTTTCAACTTGCGTAGGCTGCTGCTCATAAAATTTATCCTTCTTTTCATATTTTAAGTGTTTCTCTTTTATGGATTCGTTTCTCTGACTTCCCTCCCACGCCTTCTTTCACGGAATTTTTCATTGTTTCCTCCTATTTATTATATCGAATAGTAAGAAGTTTTATCGTATCTGCGAATTGCTTTTTAAGGAATTATCGTAATAATTTTCAGTCGCTAGACAAAGTATTCATTTATTTGGAAGCTATTTTCTGACAACTTTTCGATGTGCATAGAAAAGCGTTATTTCCTCTTCATGTTTCTCTCAAAATACTTACGTTTCACATTCAGGAGGTACCCATGGAGGTCAGGAGGTATACTAAATTTCTTATTTAACCGTTTAAACGCTGAATTAAGAAAGTATAGTCCCAATCACTTGAAATTTGGTTATTATATTAACTAAGGGTATATAAATACTATAAAGTTTTAAAATTAGGTGCAACAAATTTTGAGGGTGTTTTTAGCCATATTCCATTATTGTTACATTGGCATGTGACATGATTGTTTTTTGCATATTTAATAAAAAACTCATGAAAATAGTTAGTCTAACAATTAGAACACTTTCTTAATATTAACTGTTTTGCTTATTTATCTTTAAATAATTTACAATTGGCAAATGTTATGTCACTATAGAATTTATGCAATATTTGTACCGGATTTTCCAATTCTGTTGGATTATCAAACTTCATATTTGTTTTTCAATTTTACTACAGAGTTTTCAGTTTTTCGTTTCTTCTTAGCCCTTAGAACAACTTTCTGAAATGTTTCTTCATCTGGGGTACGTACATCTTCTTTATTTAAATGATGTCGCCCATTCCAAGCACATGAAATGGCGTAACAGCATCTAAATTGTTTTCATCAATATTTTTTTCATCTGTTATATCACTAGGTTCATCGGGGTGTTACTGTCAAATATCTACATCTTCCAAATCAGAATCCAAAAGAGTTTCCAGAAGGGCCAGAGCATCTTGTATTGTGAGGCATCTTTCAGACATGGTGTTAAATTTATGAAAACTTTATAAATGAGACACTTAGAAAGCACACATGCACCTTTTTCACCGTCATCCAAGAAAACTATTAAGAAAAACTCTGTCTCAAATGAAACTGATAACTATTTCAGCAAACATATGCAGTAAGACACATTTTATGTGAAACTGCACTTGTCACCAAAGGCACAGGCGAAAGAATTCCCCCCTACACACATATGTTCATCCACCTTATCAAAAAGAATTTATTTCTATTGTTATGACTTTACTAAAGTGAACATCAGTGTAAAGTTCTAATAATCCTTACGAAGCATTGCAGTTTTATCTATTTATTTCCTTTAGAATAGTTGATACTCTTATATGAATACAAAAGAAAATAATGTTTGCAATACCATACAATGCTTTTCATGTAAATTAAAAATGAGCCTTTGAAACGATAATATTCAAATAAATAATGGAACAGAGACATAAAAACGTAAATTTTAAATTGAAAAATAAAATTTTGCTTTTGTTGTATTTGCTGTGGTGTAGTACATTGGTGTTGTAATTTCGAAGTCATTAATAAATCAAGTTTGCTTTATATCGTCTTTAATTATAGTAAAATGGCACTGAACTATATTACAGTATTGAAATATAGAACAAAAGACAAGGAAATATGCTAAAAAAATATATTAAAAAAATTAAAAAATAAAAGTAGCACTCCACGTGCTGCACCTGAAAGAAGAAATATTGCCAAAGTCCACTCTTTTACTTCCTTCTGAAATACTCCAGCAACCCTAGACTTTTTCTCTTATCTTGTGCTGATGCTTTCGTTGTTCCATTGTCCTGTGGACAATGCGTCCTTCCCCGGCTCTGTCCAGAAGAACCGGAATCTAAGATCCTGAATCGCCTCCTGGAGACCAATCACAACTCTCCAAAACTTGGTGAAGTTTAAGTGCAATTGTTTTCACACCACACTCTTCCTGGAGTCGCGAGCAAATCAGTTTCTCAAACCTTATGTAAGACATATCTGCACTCTCACAGTATTTATGTAGGATATGGTGTCTAACTATATATTTTAGAGCTTTGTGTTTTTTCCATTTAAACTGGTATTTTGGCAAATTTAATTGTACTGGAGAATAAAAACTATATAATAATACTTTTTTTTATTTGAAAGGCTCTTTATTCCACATTATTTCAAGATGTTCAATTTCGCAGTCGGACTGAAAGAGTCATATAACACAGTTAATTGCTCCATTTACAGAATGAAAATTCTTAATGTTGTAGTAAAACAAAGAGTCTATTTAATTTGCTTTAAAAAATTCATATTTTTTTTTACTTATCAAGTAAGGTATATGTAACTTTTATCTTCATTATAAATCAAGAAGTACTGAGATCCAGCTAGTTTCAAAAGTTACTAAAAGGAGTCTTCAAAATTAAACAATAACTAACCTATTTTCTGACAACTTTTCGATGTGTATAGAAAAGCGTGTATTTCCTATTCGTGCTTCTCACAAAATAGCTACATTTAGCAGTCAGGAGGTACATATGTAGGTTAGGAGGTCTACTTAATTTCTTATTTAAATTTAGCAATTGACATTTCCATTATTAGAAGAAATTGGAAAAAATCGAAAATAATACTTTCAATTTTTATTTTTGCCAATATTTCAATATCTAATCTTTCATACAGAATGACTGCAAACAAATACATATCATTCACATTTTCATTGATACTATTGCCTTCATGACTGAATTAAACACAGAGAAAATGTACGAGGCTTTCAGATTAAGATTAAATTATTAAATAATATATTTTTTTATTTCAAAGACTCTTTATTCTATCTCATTTCAAGATGTTCAGTTTCTCATTAGGAGTGAAAGCGTCATATAACACAGTTAATTGCTCCATTTACAGGATGAAAATTCCTATTGTTGTAGTAAAACAAAGAGTCTATTTAATTTGCTTTAAAAAATTTATATTTTTCTAC
>CM063501.1:141386867-141394367 GCA_032207245.1 Pardosa pseudoannulata
AAAATTGTAGTTGAATCTCATTCTTCTTAATTTAAAATTTTTCACGATTTTGATAAAGCCATTCATACGATATAAATAGAGTCTTAACTGCAAGACCCTAGAGCTAGTTTTGGAGCTGACATTTAAAACATCTGTCGAGAAAGAATAACTTTAAATTATACAAAATCTATGAAGGTGTGGATATTATTAAGTGCGTAAAATTGGCTAGAATGAAATAGAAATGCCACCTCTTGAGAATTAATACAGGGATAACACCCATTATTGTCTTCAGTGCAACTCCTTTAGTTGAAAGATTGTAAGGAAGGGCCAAGAAAATATGGAGAGACTGTCTGGGTGTATATTTTGCTCTGATAAAGTGTAAAAACTGGAGGTTAGTTTTATAATCGATGTTTTGTAAATTTAAAATTCACTGTTTTAGTTAAGAATATTAAATGTAGTAACTAAAAAATATACTTATTTTACTTTTTTAAGGGTAAAATTGAAGTTGAAACTCATTCTTCTTAATTCTAAATTTTTCACGATATTGATAAAGTCATTCATAAGATAATCATAGTCTTGACTGAGAGACCCTAGAGCGAGTTTTGGAGCTGACATGGAAAACACCTGGCCAGAGAAAATAACATTTAATTATACAAAATCTATGAAGGTGTGGACATTATTAAGTCCATAAAATTGGCTAGAATGAAATGGGAAGTAAACCTTTTGAGAATGAATGCAGAAAGAACACACAATATTATCTTCACCTCAACTCATTTAGGTGAAAGATTGTGAGGAAGGACCAAGAAAAGATAGTGAGACTGTTTGGGTGAGTATTTTGCTGTGATGAAGTGTAAAAACTGGAGGTCATTTTTTTGAAGAAGTGCAGAATAGAAGAAGGCTAAGGCTCTGGCATGGCTAAAGGACTGCCATGCCAATATCAATGATGATGAATATAAAGATATATGACTACAAAAACAGGTTTCGACACAATGCAATAATCATGTCATTCTAAACATGTCTTTTGAGAATGAAGGGTATGCCTAAGTTGAATTACTTTTAACAAAAAATAAACCAAACATAACAAAAAGGTCACTTCTTCCTTTAATTTTCATAGGTCAAAGAAAAGATAACAAAATTCGCGTAGATGAAGTGAACGAAAACGATCAAGATTTTATTTTTCTTCAACTGAAGAAATCTCTACTTATATACACTTTTGGAACCATCCAGACTTTGAAGGCTCGCGGAAAATTATAAACTATAATTTACATGATCAAATTAAATTAACATAATGCAAATTCAAACTAAAAACAACTTTTAAATGCAACTTGCCTAGTTTTCTTTCGAATGCTGAACCTCCCATTCACGAGTCCGGTAATTTACCGACTGAACCACGACGTCCTTGATAGATAGGAGCGATTTTCGCTACAACATGTTAATTCTTTATCAATAATAAACACATGTGAAATTCGGGTTCAAATCAGATTGGTTGAAAAATATAGTGGTGGTAAAGCCTGATAATATATAAGATAACTGTGAAAAGATATTTTTTGTTTATATTATCCATCAAGATATATTTTTATAGTTTTTAAGCCTATAATTTGATAGAAAGAAATAAACTCAGAATTATAGTGGAGGATTTGGTACATTTAAACATTTTTACTGTACCAGATAATTGCAATTCTGGAAACCTTGGATATCCAAACTAGAAAAGTCTTTTTCAACTGTGAGATGAGAAAATATTTTTGTGATAACATCTAATATTGTCTATGAGAATATGTTTATTGATGATAAATAACAAATTTCATAACATTTATCAATAACTTAAAATTTACTTAAAATGTTATAAATATATCTCTCTTAGACTATCTCTCTTATCTTATTACTTTAAACTTTATAATTAAAAAAATATTTAGTATTTTATAAACATTGATTAGTATGTAAAATACTTTTTCAACATATGTAAAGGTATAAAATATAAAAATGACTTTTCCTTTATATACTAATATCAATTCCCTTGGAAACAAAATGCAGACAAATTTAGAATGAAATATTTCATATTTATTGATTTTGTTATTTTTAGCTTAAGGGTGATTTTCTATAAATACTTAATCCTTCGAAACGTTTATACTCAATGTGTCTGAGCTAATCACTGTTAAAAATGGAAGTGAGTTTACAGTATGAATATCTTTCTGAAATGTGTAGAAAATTTTGAATATATTTAATAATTACAAATAACTGAATGTGAAATATTTTGTATTCAGTCTAGTGATAAAGCATTAATGTTGCTGTCATAAATGCAGGAATGAAGAGAAGAATTTAACTTTTCCCAAATATAGATGGTCCTGAATTACTGAAAGTATTTCATGTCTGAAAATATAAAAGAAAATGTCATTGTTTATAAAGATAATTGAAAAAGAGCTGTACATATTATACCTTAATCATAAATTTCCAACTCTTCGTCAGCAAACGTCCTGCTCTCTGATGAACGAAATTTCTATATTTCTGTTTAAACTAATCGTTATGTCTAATGAACTAAATATGTTCATGGATAAAAACAAAAGCACAGATTTGGAAAGTAGAAGACTATATTAAAATGACAAATTTTGCGAAATATTTGAAAAACATTATTGTAACATATAAAAGAACATGACTTTATGTTTCTAAATATTCTTTTATATTGCTTCAACGATAATCAGAACAATATAAGTGAGGTTTTAATACATCAAAAGTGCTATGTAAATTTAAAAATGGAAAGTAAACATAATCAATATCTATGATTACCTAACATAATTTTGTAAAAATTTAAAGAAAAATGAATTTCTAGTTACATTTATCCCCTTCTGGCAACAAATAATATCATAATATTAATTATCAGCAATTAATTATTGGCATCCTCATTAAATGCGTTTTCATTTAAACTCCTTTTTCTGTATTTTGGTTAATATTAAATTTAACTTTTTCAGAAAAATTCAACGATATTTTCTTAAACGCTATGAATTGTTTTAAACATTATTAAATTCTCTTTGAATTACGTGCTAATTTCTAATTGTCCCTATGCAGTTTTGTAAAAATAGAATAATTAAATTTTTTATGGTATTTGACATATTTTCGTATATTAAATATTCGCATTCAAAATATTAGCAAAACTGTACAGAAACATTCTGTCTAATCATCTGCATCCATTCATGTCTATAGTGCCTTCTGATTCACTTGGAGAGCATCAGCAAGACAATAAGGCAACCAAAACGTCCAGAATTGCTACAAAGTGTCTTCAGAAACGCTCTTACAAATTTAAACATTTCCGCTGGCCATCAAAATCCCATGACATGAACATTATTAAACATATCTTTGATCCCTTGCAACATACTATTCAGAAGAACCTTCACCACCTCGTATTGTAAGGGATTTATGGACATTCATTCAAGATTCATGATGTCAATTACCTGCAGCACTACTTCAGAAATTAATCTAATCCATGCCGCGTCAAGTTGCATCACCTCTAAGGGATCTCAGAGGCCCTATACGATGTTAGACAGGTGTACAAGTTTTTGGACTCTTTAATGTATATATTTATATAATGTATATATTTTATTTATTGTATGTGTATATTGTATGTGTCTTTAATGTATATATTTTATTTATTTATTTTGGTTATATATTTTGTACTACCTGCTAATTTGTAACTGTCCCTGTACAGTTTGTATAAGTGTTTGTTAAAATATAATAATTAAATATTTTTTCATGGTATTTGACATATTTTAGTATATATTCAAAATATTAGAAATACTGTACATAAGTATTCTGTCTAATCATCTGCACCCACTCATGTCCATTGGGTATTCTGATGGATTTGGAGAATATCAGCAGGACAATACGGCAACCAACAAGTTCCAAACTGCTACAGAGTGGCTCCAGAAACACTCTTACAAATTTAAACATTTCCGCTGGCCGTCAAAATCAACAGACATTAACAATATTAAGCATATCTGGCATTCATTGCAACATAGTGTTCAGAAGAACCTTCACCACCTCGTAATGTTAGGTATTTATGGACAGTCATTCAAGATTCATGGTGTCAATTACCTGTAGCACTACTTCAAATATTAGTTTAGTCCCTGGCGCTTCAAGTAGCGTCACCTCTGGGTGCTCGCAGGGGCCCTACACGATGTTTGACAGCTGTACAAGATTTTGGGCTCTTTAATGAATACATATATATATATATATATATATATACACACACACACATATTCATATATATATATATATATATATATATATATATATATATATATATATATATTATATATATATATATATATATATATATATATATATATATATATTGATTATATAATTTGAACTACCTGCTAATTTCTAACTGTCCCTATGCAGTTTGTATAATTGTTTGTAAAAATATAATAAATAAATATTTTTTCATGGTATTTGACATATTTTCGTAAGTATTCAAAATATTAGAAAAACTATACATAAGTATTCTGTCTAATCATCTGCACCCACTCATGTTCATTGGGCATTCTGATGGACTTGGAGAATATCAGCAGGACAATATGCCAACTAACAAGTCCAAAACTGCTACAGAGTGTCCCCAGAAGCACTCTTACAAATTTAAATATTTCCTCTGGCCATGAAAATCTCCAGACATGAATATTATTAAGCATATCAGTATTGTTAGATATTAATGGACATTCATTCAAGATTCATGGTGTCAATTACCGACAGCACTACTTCAGATATTAGTCTACTCCATGCCGCGCCAAATATATATATATATATATATATATATATATATATATATATATATATATACACATATATATATATATATATATATATATATATATATATATATATATATATATATATATATATAATATATTATATATATATATATATATATAATATATATATATATATTTATATATATATATATATATATATATATATATATATATATATATATATATATATATATATATATATATATATATATTATATATATATATATATATATATATATATATATATATATATATATATATATATATATATATATATATATATATATATATATATTATAACTAAAATCTGAACAAGATCTTTAACAAATATATTTTACACATTTTATAATGTAAGCATATACTATTAAAATTCTTACATAGCGGCTCTTAAATAACACAAAGTTAAAATAAACCCTTGTTGCAATTGTAGATAAGCTAGAAGACAATATATATCGAAAATAGTTGAGTACATACTGCTAAATACTAACTTTTTTATATACCTTTAACAAAAATTTTTTTGCATGTATTGTTTCTCATATTATTTTCTATTTATAACATTTTACTAATGCGTCTTAGAAGAAATCTTTAAAAGTTTAAATATTTGTTTAAATAGAGTATAAATATTTTAGGCAACATGGAATCTTGAGAATCTATTTTCATAATTTTGCAATTTAAATAGAAATTACACCAAAGAATATGTCAAGTGTATTAATTTTATTACCTAATCATTTACTACCTTTTTTACTGAAAAGTAGGATTTTTCTCTAAAACATTTTACTCGTATTTCCGTTTGCAGACATTTTACGGTCTGATACTAAAAACATGTGATTTACATTCTTTTGGGACTAAGCCAAATGATGTAAATAACTTAGTATGCAATAAAAACTCCTGCAGAATGCACAATAAGACACACAATAGATATGTAACGAACGAAAAAGGAAAAAAAATCTATGCGAATAGACTTATATGAATTCTCAGACAGAAGTTAGTGGAAAGCTGAAGAGTCCGGTAATGGCTCTTTTATTCTAATTCTTCTGCTAAGAAAGTAACTAGTGATAGTGTTTTGAAAGGTTAAATAATGGACTCCCTATTCTCATTCATGTCACAGAACGTTTCTTTGATAAACGGAACGGGGGCAAATTGAATGCAAATTTCTCTCAATCGTCATAGCTGTAGTATAGTTTAGCGAACTATCTACATTTCCTTTTCAAAGTAAGTAGCTAAGTTTATTTATGACAGATAAACAAATACAGAAATCTACTTTAATGCTCAAAATTTAATCATAAATGACTATTACACTTAGACTTGCGGAATTGTAAATGTAATGAGGGGAAGTAATTCGGATGTAAAAGTGTTACGTAAGATAAAATACAGAAAGTGATGAATAGTGGTGAATTTATTTTCGAAATGACAAGACTTCATATTGAATGTCTCTGTTAAAATAGTAAAGGTTATTAAAATAATCATTTCATAAAGAGAATGAATAGTGATTACGTTATATAAAGTATGAGATTAAATTAGAGTAAATCCTGTGTAAGAAAATTAATTTGTTGGGAAAATAATATGTTTAGCATATGAGGTTTTTGGGTGCTGAAGAACTACAAATTATCTACTGGTTATATATCTCATATGTTTTATAAAATTAACACTAAATAAACTATATTAACAATTAATCAATGGCCCAATTGTAGAGTGAACCTCAGTGGTACCGGAGTTTATCGGTTTGAGTCCCACTGCTTTCATGATTGTTGTAGAGAATTCTTAATTAAGAATCGACTTTAAATAAAAGGTCCCAGTCTAATTAACTATCCGGACCAAAGCAGTAGACTGTAGAGATCCACACAAAACCAAACCAGCAATTGATAGGTCTTTTGGGGCAGCCTCTTTTTAAGAGAATTAAAATGAGAATAAGGAAGACAATTTTTCAATTCTACAACAGAATTTTGAACTTCTAGAAAAACAGAAATATATTCAGGAGCATTTCACACACATGATCACCAGAAATAAGTTTAAGATACCTGGAAAATCCGTATATAAGTTATATAAGTTATGTATGCATAATTCAAATGAAGTCGCCCAGGTTGAATACATTGTGAAGATGTAAAATATCATACATTATTATAAATCTAGGATAGATACTAGGAACATATTTGAATAATTTCCGCCCAGTATCTTATCAACTATAACATATCTCAAGCAAAAAAAGTGGAGTTTATTTTGACTATCTAACATTAAGCCTACTTTCCCCATGACAATCATGAGAACAAACTAAGCCTTCTTATAATTCAAGCGGATAATCATACAAATATGTATACAGACTAAATATGAACTGCATATTGACATATTACAGTACGTAACTAAGCACAAAATACCAATGAAAAAGAAAATAAATTAAACGAGAGGAAATTCTACTATGATGCATTTATTGCATTTGTCTCAATCAATTTCAAGAAAGATATCATTTATGTCCAGAGAAAACAAAGTATGGTGTTTGTATGTCATGCAAACTAATTGACTAAGTCTCTTAGAATCCACTATGGATACATTTTAAATTTCAAAACTTCCACTTTTAATCGTTCCACAGCCCTTTCTTTCTCAAGAAAATCCAGCTGTGATAACCCTCCATCTTAATGTACATTCATTTAAACTTTGAACATTGAAAAGATTCACATATATGACTAAAAAAGCCTATACTTTAAATAGTATTGTTGTTTAGTTTTGT
>CM063501.1:141401867-141406867 GCA_032207245.1 Pardosa pseudoannulata
AATCCCGACTTCGACTCCTCTTTCTGCTCTCTTTCTCAATTCCTCACCTCGGTTTTAACGCCCCTTTTTTCTTTGCCAATCGCTTGTTGGTGAGATTTTCCTACATCTGTACCCCCTTCGGGCTTGCAGGTGGGCTTTTTGTGAAAGCTGACATTATTTTAAGTCCCATACAGAGATATTATTCACTGTTACATGTCTGTGAGAGCTAGCCCGTTACGCTTGTGCCATCTATAACTCATCTATAACTCATCTATAACTATAACTCATCTTCAGGGGTCACCAAAACTAAGTCAACATCTGCACCTAAATTCTTCTTGAAAATATCTTCCACAGCTGTGCATGCATGTGCTGACAGTCTTGGGAAAGTGCATCGTTATAAAATTATTATTATAAATCTCTAAATAAAATAATAGATATGAATTCATACATAAGAGTGCGTTTAACAATAACTATGACAACTGGAGAATAAGTAACACCTGGTTCCTTTCTTTCAATTAGGAGGAAAGAGTCTGTATTGTCATGCTAAAGAGATATATCATAAATTTTCCGTAATGCAAGTTATACTGATTTCCATTTATCTTTGTATAACAGAAACTATACTTTCACGCACTATATTAAGCTCTTATACCTTGTTCTTGAAATAGCTTCGTATATACAGTATGTTAGGATTTGAGGCCTTCTTTTTGCAGCTTTAGCAGGTACTAAGAATATTTATAAAGAGTTTGGCAAAAGTAATCATAACTTGTTTCATAATTTCAATTAGTGGTGTAGAATATCTCAGGCTAGATATGTCACAGGCTATCACATTGTCACTTTCTACTCATATTTGTTTGTAAAAATTTGTAGATGATGCAGAACACCTCCATTATACCAAGGATGAAGTTGGTAAATTAACTGATATTCTTCCAAAATGAAGTTTATAAACTTAACTATTATTTATTTTTAAAATAACAATAATAAACCAAGAAAATGTTTTATGCCAGTAAGGTGGCGTTCATCATGAATCTAATGTAATAGGACACTGTTTCAGAAAGCGTAGTCCAGCATCCCCAGTGGTACAGGAGTAGTTTAGTAGGAACAAAACCGTGCTTAACCTGGCACTAAGTAAGGTGCCAAACCTGCAGCGGGCTTAGCCATGCCCAGTTCTCATAAGACAAGTCAAGACAGTCTTGTAATGCTTAAGATGGTCTGCTGTCACACGACGGTGTGACTCTGCCATCAAAAAATTATTTTATTGCAAAAGAGAGATGGAGAAGTACACTCTTTTCCATTTATTCTAGAGTTTATAATACATTCGTCTACTAAAATTGAGGAAAACAGTAATACATAACACAGCATTTTGAGTGTTTGAAAGTGGTATAGTTTGATCGTTATTATAATATTACATCTTTTTTGACGAAGGGTACTCAGCATTATAAAATATATAGAAGGGGTATACATAAGCTTGGGAAACTATCTAATAGTTGAAATGTACAGTGCAATTCAATGTCTTCAAGAAATTCTAGACGAGAAATTATGGACATGTGATGTTAGACCAACGTTGAATTATCTTTCATTTTCCACAGCCAGTGCTTATATATTGACTAAATAGTGTTTGAACAGTGAACAAATTTCTCGCATACAGGGCATCCACAAAGTTTAGGGAAAAATAAAGGTTATTTACATATTTCAATAGACATTTTTATATCTAACTCTTTGCACTTATCTTAAAATCCTAGTATGAGATAGTTTAGATGGTATAGTAGTTAGCCTATTATACTTATTCATAGACACCCATTTTATGGTTATTGATTAGAACATCCCTTAACCAAAGTACAGAGATTTAAGGAAGTACTTAATATTATAAATGTAATTTCTAAGAGCTGTTTTACCATATTACTTATATGTAGAAGGAAGGCTATTTTAATTTGTATGTGAAAAAAATATAAAATTCATAATCGATAGCATTCTTTTAACCCATTAACGCCCAGCGTCCTCATTTGAGGACAGTCAAAAAATGGTTTGTAGAGTTTTTGTTTTCTTGAAACGATTCTTCCTTTTTAATGGAAATAGATATTAATCTTATGAATAATCTCCCAAGTTTTCAAATATGATCTTATCTATAATTTTGTCATTTCGATCGGCATTTTATGATTTTCAAGCTTAGAATAGGAACGTGTTATGACCGGTATTCTGAACGTATACCGGTCAAAATCACGGCGAATAGCCATATCTGTAATAAGTCATCTCTTTTCAGTACTTTTCTCATATATGGTAACAAATACATCTCTTATCACGAATTTTTCCTTTCTTTAAAAAACATCTTATTATGTTTTAAAATTACACCTCCTCACTAATGATGACTTCATGTCATATTTAAAGGTATTTAAATTTCATATTTTATTTTACTTCCAGGTGTCTATAATAGCTTCTATGTTAGGTATTTATTAATATATAGTCATCAGAAATATCCGGGCTTTATTAGGTTAACGAATTGTACATTTCTAATAATTTTCAATAATTTGGAATACTCTAGTCAGTTGTATCTGTATTAAAATCTGTATAGGGTATTTGTAGAAATTTTATAAATAAAAAATAATTGAACCACGAGAAAGTATTTTCCATCTGAATAACAACTACTTCAAAATTTTTTTCTAAAAAGATATAATTGTAAGGTATTTTAGGATTTTTTTTTCAATCTTACTAAATATAGAGCGTTTATAATATATGTTACGACAGAAAAAAATCCTCATTCGTATAACTGTGAAAAATTTAAATACATTTAAATTTAAGTATTTGAATAGATTTTGTGAAATATTCATTAAAAACTTTTTGTCGCTTTACAGACAAACTTTGAAGAAGAGGTGGCATAAAAGTTGTTTCGACAACAGTAAATTCGAGATATTTTTTATTCGAACTATATTTTGTTATCGTACTTTTTAAATCTTATTCAGTGTTCCTTTTAAACTTTCTTATGCGCTTCCTCCATGAATAATTTATGATCGTGAATTCCAGGATGCATGATTATAAGGAATGCAAAAATCTATGTAGTAGGCTTTGCCCTTGCCAAAAAGGTATTTTAAAGGTCAGAGAAATATAGATATAGGAAAATATTTTCCCCATATTTTAGAAAAACCGTTTGGAATATGCGTTTGAATGCCTCGGTTTTGATAAGACATCAAGCTGTAAAAGTTGAATAAACTTAGTGGAGAATTCTGTTATCAATTAGTGATTGATTAACTCCTCTTGCGTTCTTTTATCTGTTATATCGTGACAGAAAGCGCATTTTAAATTAACAACTGATATGAAGTGGGATTTAATGTAATATTTGCACATACATTTTTTTCAAATTTTTTTTTACTTACTGATTTCTACTCAGCTAATAAAATACATTATATATAATAAAATTACCTGCAAATGTTTGGATGAATACATGACGTATCACTAACTAATAATTTATTAATTTGAAAGGTTGAAAGTAAGTCTATCCGCTTTATAATAATAGCTTAAGTTATCTGTCCATCTATCCTAAATTTATGAAGCCTGGAATGGATAGAGGCATCCATATTTTATTCTTGATGAGTTAGGGTTAACAATGTTCGAAATCGACCCCTTCTCCATTTCCTAGAATTTACTGCCATCATTTCAAGCAGTATTTTCCTTGGTTAAGAGCAGGTGATTAAATCTAAGATTTCATTAAATCTAAAATACTCTAAGATTTGTTTAAAAAATCCATTTTTCCTCCAGTAACTGAAAAAGGGTAAAAAAGATAAAATTACACATACTTTTGATTTGATATCAACAATCATATTTTATAAATATAAAATAGAGTATAAAAAATGGGTTTGGGGTTTAAACTGACAATCTGATTGAAATATGAATAAAAGGATTTACATACGAAATCTTCTAGTAAGAACAGGAATAAATAACATATTTATTTTTGGAGTATAAATAACAGAAGTGAATGTACTTATATAAGATTTCTGATAGAAATCATACACTTGGAAATAAAATAATAAAACGCAATACATCATTGTCCAATCCGGTAAGTAAAAATGCCGTCTTACCTATTTTACTTTAAACAGGATAGTTCTAATCTATTTTTATATAATATTTCCTATCTGTAATTGTGTTTTGGGTCATGTCTTTTAGGTTATTTGGTTTTACTGTGTTAAGGATAACTAAAAACTATTTGTCGATAAAATAAGTTTAAAATAAATTAAAAAAAGTAATAACCTTGACATATTATTACTTATAGAGAATTTACAATATATATATATATATATATATATAAATAAATAGATATGTATATATATATATATATATATATATATATATATATATATATATATATATATATATATATATATTATATATATATATATATATATATATATATATATATATATATATATATATATATATATATATATATATATATATATATATTATAATATATATATATATATATATATATATATATATATATATATAATATATATATATATATAGATAGATAGATAGATAGATATATAGATATATGTAATAATAAAATTTTATTAAATTAAAATCCTAATTTTGTTCCATTGAAAATGTAGATTCCCTATTGACAAATTCAAAGGAACTTGTTTAATAATAATGGCGGCATACACTCATTTCCCCGCACCTTGAAATTAGAATCACAGCCCCGTTGATTCAATTTTCCCTAAGCTTGAATTTTACGCCTACTTAACTAATTTTTGGTTTGGTTTGGTTTCTAGTGCTACGTTCTACTTTTTGCAACACGAGGGCTAATGAGACCGGGACATACAGCTTAAAGCAGATTCCGAACGGCTGCGAAAATCCATGCCACTGTGGGATTCAAACCCACAAACTCCAGTACCGAAGGCCAGCACACTAACCAATAGGCCATCTTTTGGCCACTAATTTTTGACTTCACATCAAATTTATGAACATTACATATCTTAATACTTGGTTTACATTGCCTTCATTAATACTTATAAAATCAGATACTTTTGTAT
>CM063501.1:141409367-141414367 GCA_032207245.1 Pardosa pseudoannulata
TATGAAATATCCTCTAACTTTATAAGTATGAAAGGTAGCGATATGTTGAAAGAGTAAACGAAAAGATAGCTTTACCAAGTTTAAAATTTTTAATTTCATACATTCTTGAACGGTATTAAGAAAACTGAATAACTGTAACTCTTTTTTTATTATATAGTAGCATTTAAATGCAAATCTGACATGCACTACCGATTTAAACGATTCTTTAGAAAACCATTTCAATGCCAATGCAAGCGTATTTTTCAACTCTGTTGAAGCTATTTTTAAGAAAGATAATTAAATGTCTCTAAATATTAGAATTTTAACGATAAATGATATTAAAAATATTTAAAAAATATTTGTAATTGAAGTTTTTATGTATGCTATTGCTAGATAAAATATAAACAATTTATGAATTACATTGTTACACAACAGCATTATTTTTATTTGTTAAGTGACTGAGTTTTAAAAACAATTTTGTATAAATAACTAATTTTAGAGCAGATTTTGAGAGGACATTTTCCGTATAAAAGAGAAATCCATTAGACTAAAATGATAAATTTCACTTTACGGAAAAACTCAAAAATTTAAATAAAGATCTAAATGCTTTTATGTTTGTAATAAATGTATGATAGGTAGAGAAGATGAAAGAAAATAAGTGTATACGTAAAAAACACAATAATTGAATAATTATTTTATTTCATTAAAATTAGTTAAATTAAAATTAAAATTTTATCATTGGCATATAAATGTCTTCATAAATTACTTAAAGATACATATATTACTTCTTTAAACTATTTTTAAATGTTTCGATGGATTTATGATTTAGTATGTTTTAATTAAATTTCTTTAAATAGTAACCCAAAATGAAATTATTAATTTTTCAAAAGCTTGTTTTACTAGAATGTTGTTTTATTTCTTTCCTTAAGGTGACTAGAGAATATGTAAGTTTATATTACTAAATTCTTGCTAAAAGAGAAACGTAGATTTGTAAAAGAAATAATACGGATAATTCTCCAAAATGAACATTTTTAATTTTAATCAATTTTAATAAGATTATATCTAAACATCACTACACTTTTTTAAAAACCACTTGTAACGAAAGACATTTTTTAGAATTATTTAATAACCAAGAGTCTTTTTTAGATTTACATCTCAATGTAAAAATTAAAACCAATGAAATATCCTCTAACTTTATAAGTATGAAAGGTAGCGATATGTGGAAAGAGTAAACGAAAAGATAGTTTTACCAAGTTTAAAATTTCTAATTTCATACATCCTTGAACGATTTTAAGAAAACTGAATAACTGTAACTATTTTTCATTATATAGTAGCGTTTAAATGCAAATTCGACATGCAACACCGATTTAAACGATTTTTTTAAAGCATTTCAGTGCCAATGCAAGCGTATTTTTCAACTCTGTTGAAGCTAGTTTTAGGAAAGATAATTAAATGTCTCAGAATATTAGAATTTTATCGATGAATGATATTGAAAATATTTGAAAATGAAGTTCTTGTGTATGCTATTGCTAGATAAAATATAAATAATTTATGAATTACATTGTTAAACATCAATATTACTTTTATTTCTTAACTGACTGAGTTTTATAAACAATTTTATATAAATAACTTATATTAGGGAAGATTTTGAGAGGAAATTTTCCGTATAAAAGAGAATTACCATTAGACAAAAATAATAAATTTCAATTTACGGAAAAACTCAAAAATTTAACTAAAGATATAAATGCTTTTATGTTTTTAATAAATTTATGATAGGTAGAGAAGAGGAAAAAATATGTGTATACATAAAAAATATAATAATTGAATAATTATTTTATTTCGTTACAATTAGTTAAATTAAAACTCTATCATTAGCATATTAATATCTTCATAAATCACAAAACCATACATATACTACGAATTTAAACTACTTTTAAATCTTTCGATGAACATATGTATCAGTATGTTTTAATTAAATTTCTTTAAATAGTAACCCAAATTCAATTCCTAATTTTTCAAGAGCTGTATTACAAGAATGTTCTTTTATTTTATTCCTTATGGTAACTACAATAAATGTAAGTTTATATTACTGATTTCTTGCTAAAAGAGAAACGTAGATTCGTGAAAGAAATAATACGGATAATTCTCCAAAAGCAACATTTTTAATTTTACTCAATTTTAATAAGATTATATCCAAACATCACTACACTTTTTTAAAAACCACTTGTAACGGAAAAACATTTTTCAGAATTATTTAATAACCAAGAGTCTTTTTTAGATTTTCATCCAAAGGTAAAAATTGAAACCAATGAAATATCCTGAAACTTTATGAAAGTATGAAAGGTAGCGATATGTTGAATGATTAAACCAAAAAAAATAGCTTTACCAAGTTTAAAATGTTTAATTTCATACATCCTTGAACGGTATTAAGAAAACTGAATAACTGTAACTCTATTTTTTTATTATATAGTAGCGTTTAAATGCAAATCCGACATGCACTACCGATTTAAACGATTCTTTAGAAAAGCATTTCAATTCCAATTCAAGCTTATTTTTCAACTCTGGTGAAGCTATTTTTAAGAAAGATAATTAAATGTCTCTAAATATTAGAATTTTATTGATGAATGATATTGAAAATGTTTAAGAAAATATTTGAATCTGAAGCTCATATGTATGTTATTGCTAGATAAAATGTAAACAATTTATGAATTACATTGTTACACAAGAACGTTATTTTTATTTCTTAAGTGACTGAGTTTTAAAACACTTTTGTTTAAATAAATTTTATTTTGGATCACATTTTGAGAGGAAATTTTCCGTATAAAAGAGCAAAACTATTAGTGTAAAATAATAAATTTCACTTTACGGAAAAATAAAAAATTCAACTTCAAATAAATGTTTTTATGTTTGGAATAAATTTACGATATTTAGAGAAGAGGAAAGAAAATAGGTGTATATGTAAAAAAACATAATTGAATAATTCTTTACTATCTATTTATTTTTACTATCTATTTTTTTATAAAAATTAAAAAGAAATACTTCTTTTGCTAGAGCATTATAATTTATTGCTGTTATGAACCTGTAACAAATGCTTCTTTTTTAAATTTTTACGTCTATTTCCTATTTCTGATTTTATAGATTTAATTTGTCAATAAACAAGATATATTCTAAAACATAAAACCCAGTTTCAAAGTACTTCGTATCGCGATATAAAGTTTTACAAGAAGTAAGATTATAAATATTTAAAAAAAATTATATTTACAAGTAAAATTTAAAATATGAAGGCTCGACTGAGTTTTAAAAATAGTTTTTATATAATACAATTATTTTTGTGCAGATTTTGAGAGGAAATTTTCCGTATAAAAGAGTAAAACCATTACACTAAAATAATAAATTTAACTTTACCCGAAAAATTAAAAATTAAACTAAAGATATACATGTTTTTATGTCTGGAATTAATTTATGATAGGTAGGGAAGTGGAAAGAAAGTATGTGTATACGTAAGAAAATTATAAATGTATAATTATTTCATTTCCTTACATTAGTTTTTACTACCTATTTTTTATAGAAATAAAAAAATATTTATTTTGCTATAGCATGTATTATTTATTGCTGCTATTCAACTGTAACAAGTATTTCTTTTTTTAAATTTTCGCATCTATTTTCATTTTTCTGATATTTATTGATTTAAATTTTTATCAAACAGGCTATATTCTAAAAATGTAAACCAGTATCAAGTGCTTCATATAAGCTCTTAATGTTCCATAAGTACCTCGTATCGCGATACAAATTTTTAAACAAAGTAAGATTAGAAATATTTTTTAAAAATTATATTTACACACAAGTAAAATTCAACAAATATTGAATATTAAGTTTATATAAATACAGGCATACAGTAAAAATGTTTAGGAGTTAATTAATACGAAATCTAAAAGGCAATATATAGTGGGTGTTGCTGGGCGCTTTTTTCGGGGGGAAACAAAACCATTATAAATAATAAATCTTCTGTTGGAATTATAGATTTATATCTCAAATCATAGATTTTTAATGTATGTAACGTCAATATATACAGCCAATATAAAAATTAAATTTAAAAATGATTATTTTGAAAGTCAAAATTTAAAATTCTGTATCCTCTTAAATGTTTTATGATTGAACTAATGAATTGAAAATAAAATATAAAATATTAATTGTTGGTGTAAATTTCTACTAACCTTAAAGCGTGAAACGTTGACGAACTCGATCGAAGTAGCACGTCTATAGAATTATATTTTGTACAGGAGTACCTAACATACATAATATGATGACATTATATAAAATATAAAGGCTCCATAAATTAGTTATTTCCATTATTAAAACTTATGCACTAATTATTTTCCATACTTTAAACTCTTTACAAATTACCTTAGACAGTTCAAAAATACATACTAATTTCACCTATTCACAGAAAAAAAATTGTGAAGTTGAGGATCAATAATGAAGTTCAAAATTATTTTGCACATTTCTATTATTTCAAAATGAAAGCCATTAACAGGCACGCAGAAAGTGCTTTTTTTCTTATAATCACAAGATAGATAAATGATACTCGAAACTAAATGCAGTTACAGTAATAACTTTACAAAAGCTGTCTTTCATGATGCCCAGTAACAATATTATAGCCAAATAAATGTTAAATTACCTTTCCCTGTTAACACTTTGAAAGAAATATAGTAGATTTTCTAGATGAAATATGTTCACAACAATAGCATATATTTGATTTAGTATAATGTAAAACGTTCTGGCCTTTAAGTAAAAATTTTCATTAACATTAATAACGCTTTAATTTTATAAAAATTATTTTGTTTTGTTTCATGAAGCGGTACATCTCTTTAAAAAACATAAAGCTGTGTATATCAAGTAAATAAAATAGAAATTCCCTTACCCTCTAAATAAAAATTGCAAATCAAATTATGTTTTTATATAAAATAAAATCTTCGTATCTCTTTTTTAATTCTCTGAACTTTAATTATATTTCGGCAAGC
>CM063501.1:141421867-141449367 GCA_032207245.1 Pardosa pseudoannulata
TTTTTATACCAACAAAATATAAAATTAATAGAATGGAAATTTCTAAGAATTTCCATTGTATTATCGGAAAATTTCCATTCTTCTATTCTATTATATTCAATCAATAAACATTGGCTTCTGTAATATTCATCGTTTTATTTTGGTAAATGGAATAAAATGGTCCCAAAATTTTAAAAATTTAAAGCCATTCGTATGTTGGATTCACAGGTGTTTTATAGGTTTTATATGTTTGGATTCCAATGTGTTTTAAAATTACTATTATTGTGATGTTGTATTAAATTTAAATAAAATTATTATAAAACACAATAATATGTTTAATAGTAGACGCTCACCCACTTAAAATATACTATAAAATATTATTTAACTTTTGCACATATTTATATATTTTTAGGATTCTAAAATCTTGTTTGTAGATATATATTATTGCAGCTATATTAGTGGACATATTGTCACGAAGATTCGAATGAACACACCGTTTAACTCAACAGAAGAATTTATTAAAGCTAAGTAGCAACTCGCAACTTTACAAGATAAGGAAGTTGCCTACAACTAGTGGGTATCAGCTTTTATACCCGAACAGAATATTCGAGAAATAACTAATTTACATATTAAAGAAAGATCTAGAATATTCAAGAACATAAGGAAACAATAAACAACATTTTTATATTAAAAATCCGTACTTTGGATAAACTGCCATGACAAGCATCGAACCCACAATCTCCGGGTCTGGATCGCGTGCTTTGACCATTCGGCCACTGAGCTAGCTGGTTAAGCATCTTTATGCGACATATATTATAATTAAAAATTTTGTTTTGAAAGTTACTCTAATAAAATTATATATAATTAAAAATTGTTTACGATGATAAAACGGAATTCAAATCTAATTTGTATAGCTTGATGTTTTCAATTATATGTAAATTTATATACTTCTAAATTTATAAGAAAAATGCTAATTTAGAAAATTCAATAATTCTTTCGTTTACAATGCGTATGCTTTAAAATAATTAATGTCTATTTTCAATGGTATAAAGGAATTTCTTCATTCAAAATCAAAAATATCATATTTAATTCTTGCGAGCGTTTACATAGGGTTGAAAAAAGTAACAGGGTTTATTTTCATCTTGTTTTTTATCAATTTTAAATGATATAGCTGGATATTTTCTCATTTCCTTACTTTAAAAGTTGATAAATAAATTACTCTAATAAAATTATATATTATTAACAATCGTTCATAATGACAAAACGGAATTCAAATCCAATTTCTATAACTTCATCTTTCAATTATATGTACATTTATATCCTTCAAAAATTATAAGAAAAATGCAATTTATAAGATTCAATAATTCCTTTACAATGCGTATCGTTTAAAATATTTAATATGACTTTTATCAATGGTATAAAGGAATTTCTTCATTCAAACTCACAAATATCATATTTCGTTCTTGCGAGCGTTTATATAGGTTCGAAAAAAGTAACAGGATTTATTTTCATTTTGTTTTTTATCGATTTTAAGTAATATAACTGAATATTTTCTCATTTCTTTACTTTAAACGGTGATATATAAAGCAACATGTTTATATTTACAAAATTCATATGATTAGAAATTATTAGATTGATTTAGATAATTGGAAGTAATATTTCCTTTTGTTATTAAACGAAAATAGACAAATGATCTAAAAAAAAATGGAAAATCAGATGCAATTTAATGCCGGTGTTTTTCTGTAGGTAGTATTAATAGCAGTAAAATGTAATTGAAATACATATGGTTTAAAGATATTTCTGAATTAAAAGTTGTTAAAAAAATTTTGAAGTTTGGTAGGAAGCTGTTACTATCTTACAATAGTTTAACATTTCATTTGAATATTCCATCACAATATGTGTCATCATCTGAACATCATCTGTACATAGCGGTCATCAATATGATGTGAAATGGGGCATGTGTAATTTAAGGGCGCATGTAGAAGAAAAGATTAAGATCTTCAATATCTCCAGTGCTATTAGCCTGATATTCTGCTAGAATATTTAGAGAAAACATCAAATAAAAGTTGCATAATTTTATTTTATGTCCAAAAGGAAATATATTTAACTTTTCAGTACCTATTTATAAATTGCTGTCATTAAAGGCTTTAAAGGCTTTAAAGGTGATGTGGCAACTGGACCATATGGGACGAGCCCTTCAATCCAGAGGCTTCTGTCAGTAAGCACAAAAATGACAAAGAGCGAAAAATAAACACAAAAAAGAGCAAAGAGATAGAAGGGTGAATTCGTGACATCATAATGTAAAAATAATAATGTTACGTTGGCCTAGTGTTTGAGAAAGAAATTAAAACTCATTAAGAAACACATGGACAAATATCTCTTGATTAAATTATTTATATGAACATAGATAAATGCCTAAGGAATACAAATAGTTGAATCAACTTATCATTTGTAGATCGAAGACTGCTCTCGAGTCGGCGTCAATCCTGAAAAAAATAAATGGCTAAAATTTCTTTGTCAAGGGTTTTTACACTAAACGTAGATGCCAGCCGGTCACCTCTCTTTCTTCACGTAACAACCTTGTCCGCTCCAAAATATTTTCCACTTTCCGCGGGGACAAAAAAAAAAAGAGTCCACTCCAGAACGGCGGGGGGGGAGGAGTCAAAATTCCCCAAACGGACACCTCAATTGGCTGGGAGAAGTCCGAAGTCGCTCTGCATTCAAACTGCTCCTGCCCCGGCATGTCCCCGAAGACCCATGGGGTGAACCGAATGTAACTTGTTACACAAACACAAAACTAGAGAGTAGAGAGTTTAGGGATAGAAAAACATAAAATATTTTTGTGGCCAGTGACATCCGTACGAAAAAAGCCTAGAATATATAATAGTAGTGTCCAAAATCGAAAAAATAAAAATTGCTGTTATTATTGTGAGTAAGATTTATTTAAATAAATTGGTGCTAAGGAAAAAATACCTTTAATCCTATTTTTCTCATATAAATAAAAAAACAGTAGCCTTTGTATACATCTCTGTACTCTACCGCTGCTAGCAAATGCTATATGTAATATATAATCAGAAGATATTTAATTCTTTAGTTGTAAAATGATTTGGTTTGATAATTTGCGATATGGTGCCAGTTCTGATGGCTGAAATGCCTTTATGTAGTCTCGTTAGATGTGTTAATGATCTTCAAAAGGATAAACTTTGTGTTTATACCGTACTGCCCTCTGGTTTAACTTCCATTTTTAAGGTGTCTAAAAACCTAATATCAGTTACAGATTTATCATGCATGCTATTGTAATGTGATTTTGTTAAAATTGTTCTTACTACGATCAGAATATTATATGAACAACACTTTAATGTATATAGCGTTAATATAAATTACGGTATGTTCACAACTCAACATTAAAATACCTTTAGCATTAATATAAATCTTTGAAGAACCATTAGGATATTTAATATATTTGGAGTACTATGAATAGTTATTATTTTCGTTTAAATAAGAGAAGAGTTGAAAAAGTTTAACATACATGAAATAATAAAAATATATTTCCTTACCAACATCGAAGTTATAAAGAACTTACAATGTTAACAGTTTTTTTTAACGCTACCAGATAATTCTACATTAGAAATTGATATTACCTTAACTTAACTTATCGTTTTTCAGTTAGAAATTGTTTGCATAACTGAAAAACGATTCAACATCTCATTTATTCAATATTACTTTTAGAAAACTAGTTAAATAGAAAGCTTCTAGTTTCAGCTCAAATAAAACTGCACTCCCCCAAATGCGTATATAATAAGAAGTTAGGTTTATTTTTGTTTAAATGGGTAAAAAAAATAGTTTAATATAAATTGCAAAAACATGAGCTGAAAGAAGTGCCGAAGCCTTACAAAAACAATCCACTTCATACCCAAAGCGTTTTTGGGCCTGTACGTTTCTTTAGGCGCACTTAAAAGCACAAAAACATTGCTCAATACTCTATACTTTTGAAGCTATTTTTAAAAACTTAAATCCAGATAGAAAAACTTAAACGTTATTACAAAAACTATTACTAGTGTGTAAAAATAATGATTGAGAACTGGAAAAAAACTGTACTCTTAGTTAAAAAATGTGTTTGGGAATATTTAGAGAAAAATCAAATAATTCTTATTCTAAACGTGGGTGATTTTTTAGAAGTTGAAAAAAAGCATACATAAAAATTGAATTAAAAACTTTTCCTAGAATCTGAAGTTATTTCAATTTTTTTCTACTTGTCATAGGCAATAAGAAATCTTTTTTTTTCTCTTACTGCTGATCTATTCCAAAAAAGGCGCTTTGTAAAATCTTAAAAGAATACATTTTTTTCCTAATGTTCTAGTGTTTTCTTCATAAGAAATACTTGAAGCTGTCATTTAGAGTAAGATATATGTGGTGATAAGATGAAAAACAAAACAATACAAAGAAGCAGGTCTTTAATTTTTTTAATAAAAACTTAGGTTGCAGTGAATCATATCATTTTTCAAACATAACCTATTATACATACATACATATATATATATATATATATATATATATATATATATATATATATATATATATATATATATATATATATATATATATATATATATATATATATATATCATTAATTGAATGTACATTTAAGGATATATACCCAAGTATGCTTGAAAAAAAAGATGGTGATAGCTTTTGTCCCTTTACAATAAAAATATATGTATATTGTAAATCTCTTATTGATTAAAATTCTTTTTGATTTACTTAAAGTATTCATCTACGTTCGGAGAACTTTTTTTTAAGTAGAAACTAGTTCAAATTTTTAAATTTTAGATTTATTTTTTATGTTATCATAGAGAATTGTACTTAAAAAATTTATTCCTGAAGAAGTTTTTATAAAATTTCTAATAATTGAAGAAAATTTAGTAAAAAAATCGGGTTTTCTAGAAGGTTTAATCTTTTAATAAATTAAATTATTTCAATATTTTTTGAATCAACACATTTCTTATACACTGGACTAGTCAATCATCTAAAATCTTTGCTTAATTTACATTTAGAAAACGTTTTCTTCCTTTAAAATCATACACATCGAATTTTTAACGAATTTTCATTACCTTTACATCTATCTATGAGTGTAACCTCATTAAAAATTATCCAAATTTAAAGCTTTTAGGTCATCCACTTGTAAATACTATCAAAAACATTCATAATAATTTTCAACAAAATATTTTAAGAACTTTTTGAGATATCACATTTCAGATTTCAACATTTTATTAAAAATACCGTTCTGAAAAAAACGCATTTGAAGTTTATGAAAGCAACTTTAACTAATAAAAAATTAAAATACATGTTTAAAACTCCCAACACTTTCTTGCTTCAAAGCATTCTAATTGCCAAGTTGCTAATCATTAAAAAATACTAGAAAAATATTTTAACTAATTTTCATGAAAATTTAAAAAGTTTTGTCCAAAAAATGCTTCTAAAATATCAACAACTCCAGTTCCTAAGTCGCTACTTCCGCTTTGTTTTGACAGATGTCACTGATGTTTAAATAGCTGTAACTTTTGTTTAAAATGCCATAGAGACAAACAATTACAGATTTAGAAGCCTAAATGTTGAAATTTTATAATAGAGAAATAACAAAAAATATGATTTTTAGCAAAAAATGACGTCTTCAACTTAGACGGATACCTTAAAAATGCCCTAATCTCTGAAATATTAATTTCATCACATGTAGTCTGAACTGAAAACACTGATATTTTCTATTCAAAGGAAATTTTAAGTATCATTGATAAAATATAATAAAATTGGTTAGGTTCTTAGCTAAGATTCATTTTATTAAGCGTAAAAACAACAAAAAATAAAAAACTGTGTAGTAAGAAGCGGGAGAGAAAAAGAAAACATCAAAGGTTAATATGGTTCATGAGAAAAAAGTTTTCTACTTATGAAGAAAAAATGTTTTATCCACAGCTTAAGAAACAAGAATGTGTTTGATTGATTGATTTTTAAGGGTACTATATCCTTAAAAATAAATCTGTCTCTTTTAAATACCAGAAACTCCAGCGTGTTTTTAGCTTGATATCTTTATACTATAAAAATGCATATGTAAGAAATATATTTTTTGCTGACTTTTAAGCTAGATTTCTATATTATTCTTTGGAATTCTCTAAAAAAATATCCTCAATGACTCTTTTTATTTTTGTGTTTTAACAACGTCATTCATTGATGACATATATGTATTAGATTCTGCTACAAATTTCATTTCATTAAGGTTAATAAAATATACACACATGGTGAAAGGAAAAAGAACAAAATTATATTAATAAAGATCATAAATATATATCTATATCTAAAATATTGTTAGTAATTTGTACAAGTATTCTGAAATGATTTACATATCATTGATTAGAGGTGTTAAAATTTTATGAGTTTTTTATAAGGGGAAGTGTATTAGAGATTCGTAAGATAAAAAAAAAATACTGCGAAGAAAAAGTGATAAAATGACAAAATGTGATATACGTCATATTCAGAGTAATACCTGATGTTACTAAATGACATATTTTCTATAAAAGGAAAATTTACAATTGATTTGCTTGTATTGCATATGTAATTGTCTTAGGTAGCAAATAAGATCGGATATTTTTATTTTTCGAAATAATGTGTTACAAATCTGAATGTTCTAATATCAATTTAATTAATTCTATTACATTAAAATAAAAGCAATATATATCTATATCATAAATATATATCAATATCCCTTTTCATTGAAAATAGTTTGTGTTTAGAGCTTAAGGAGAAAAAAAAGTAGACTTTGTTCATTGATTTAAAGATCTATAATATAAAAATACTTAATGACCCTAGAATTGAAGTGTGAATAATTAATTCCTATACGTGGCCTTTTCTTTATAAACCTTAATCCAGTTCTCGAATCTGCAAGGAAGAACTGAATATCTTTACAATAAAGGTTTTGTTATTTTAATCTCATATACCATAGGTTTAGTCTCAGTCAGGTATTACAGTATAACAATGAAATAGAGGAAAATAGAGATTAACTTACTCAGTACTTCTCCAAGTCTGAGTTTTCCTAGTAAAAATATCGCCACTATCACTGCATCTGAATTACAGTATTAAGCATACTCTGGTAATTAAAAATAAGGCTCATTTTCTATCTTGTGATCAATAAAGAATGTTTTATCAATACACACGCACACACATGTATCTTTATATATAAATTTCTTTTTGCCGTGTGTTTCTAATAGAATTCCTAAACGAATGGACAAATTTTGATGAAGTTTTGAGTATAAATTAAGTTTGAGAATGGTTTATATTCATAATTTGAATGTAAATAATTGAATACAAAATATTTTCATTGAAAATAATTTATAATCAGGACTTAAGGAAAAAATATTTTGTCTATTGAATTTTAGAATCTATAACAAAAAAAATACTTTATGACTCTAAAATTGAAGTGTGAATTAATAATTGCTATACGTGGCATTTTCTTTGTCTACCTTAATTCAATTCGTCAAATCTTGGTTGAAGAACAGAATATCTTTACAATCAAGTTTCAGTTATTTCAATATTATTCACCCCAATTTTAACCTCAGTCAGATATTCCATTATTACAATAAAAATAGAGGATATTTTTATAAATACATAAGAACAAGTAATTTTATACACAAAAATGTTCTGTCTGTATCATTCTGTCTGTTTGTAATAGAACTAGTTGTCTGGACTAATTTTGAGGAAATATTGTGTATGTAATTAAGTCGATTCGAGAATGGTTTAGATTCACAATTAGATCTCACATAAAAAGATCTTTTTTATTAAAAATCCAGAATTCCGTACTTATTGAGATATTTATAATTCCGCTTCAAACACTTCGCGCAGTGTTTTGAGCAAAGGGCTTCATTACGAGAAGTTCCCCAAGATCGAATTCCCGTATAGACGATGTGGGATTTTTAATTTAATTCAATTACGTCTGTAATGACTGTACACGTGAATCAAGTATATTTTAAATATTTCCCCCTTACTTTTACATGAAACTGGTAACATTTATATTTTATTTAAATCATTTCACAGTTTTCGGATTTACAGAGTTAAAACAGGTCAACGTCTGTCGGTCGTCTACTGTTTATACATATATACATACACATTTATACATGTATATATATATATATATATATATATATATATATATATATATATATATATATATATATATATATATATATATATATATATATATATATATATATATGTATATATATATATATATATGTGTGTGTGTGTGTGTGTGTGTGTGTGTGTGTGTGTATTCTGATTTCCTAGTTCTTGTCGCCTGAGAATTATGAAAAGTGACTTGTCGTCAAGTATTTTTAAAATATTTGTTAATTTATCTTTCCGTCAAAACGGTCAAATTTATAATTTATTTAAAACATGTTACAATTTTTGGATTTACGGAGTTAAAACAGTCAACGTCTGTCGGGTTGTCTACTGTTTATACATACATACATAAACACACACATACATATATACATATATATATATACACACAAACACACACACATTATATATATATACTATATATATATATATATATATATATATATATATATTATATATATATATATATATTGCCTAACAATTTACACAAAAAAATATGAAAATAAATGACTCGTAAAACTTTTTTTATAAAATTTATATTTATTTTATAAACTATATAAATTCTAACTTTATAGCAAAAATAGTATAAAGAAGTGATGTGATTAATAATGCATCGTTAAGAGGTTTAATTTGAAGCAACTAATCTGATACATCATTCGTTTGACGAAAATGAGTTAAACCTTACAGAGGTATTTCGCCACGTTGATGAGTATCCTGTTCGATCCTGTTAAATTCCCCTTCGATCGATTGATTAACGAATGCAATTTTCCTCAGTGTTTTATCATAAATGAAAATAGCTTTAGCAAATGGACCGTGTAAAGACTTGTGAGCACTCCATACTTTTATTCCAATATCTTTTACGAATCATTGACTACAGGTGGCAAAGTTTTATTAGTTTTTTTCTCTAAGGTGAAGTTTATAACAGATTCAAAAGATAAAATGTAGGTGCTAGGAAAGAAGAAAAAAGAGGAAAAAAAAAGAAACAGAAATCGACATAGCTCTTAGCTGGAACATTACCTGGTTTTATTAAAGGAAATGTTTCCTGTAAAAGAAAAGATTAGACTTGATTTGTCTGTATTTAAGGTATCGTGATTCTTGTAAAGAATTTATTGCGTATTACTTGTTTACAGATGAAATGAATTTGTAACTTTACAAGATCTAAGTCGGTTTTAAATTAATTTTTTTTATGGTCACAACATCATATTTTTATTCAACAGCTTATATGAAGTTCTTTTAATGTAAATGAATGAATAATATCGTAGTAATTACAAACTATTTCATTCTATGAATGGGGAGCAAAAAGTGATATTTTCAGAAATTAAATCTTTATGTTATATATATATATATATATATATATATATATATATATATATATATATGTATATATATGTATATATATATGTATATTGTGTGTGTGTGTGTGTGTGTGTGTGTGTGTGTGTGTAAAGTGTTATATGCTGTGTATCATTAATAGGTCTGAAAATAGTTTTAGCCTATGTCCCGTTTAAAATATTGGGAATAGGCTGTAAAACTATTCTAAAATGTTTTACGTCTCACTGATGAGAGGTGGTATAGTTTTATAAGTTTATTTATAAGGGAAAGTGTATTATAGATCCGTAAGATAAAATAAAAGATGCTGTGAAGAAAAAAATGATAAAATGACAAAGGTTGACATGTTTCATATGCAGAATATTACTTGATGTTATTAATAAAATATATTCTATAAAAGGAAAATAGAGAACTGATTTGACTTTATTTAATATGTCATTGTTCTAGGCTGCAAATGAAATCGGATGTCTTTATTTTTCGAAGTAAAGTGTTACAAATCTGAATGTTCTAATACCAACTTAATTAATTCGATTACGGTTAAAAAACAACTCGAAAAATAAAATGAAAAAAAAATATTGAAAATTTTTATAAATGTTATTATTATCTTCTAATTGTGAGGAAGGAAATATTACATTTATTGCATTTAAAATCATATATATTGTCATTGTGTTAATCCATCAGTTACTCAAAACCACCTAGTTCGTTTTATATACTTAGATTCAATTTAGTAACATAGCTATTTATGCTAAATCGATTATTTTTTGTAACTGTTACTCAGAAATTTTATTAAAATTATTTAATTGATTTTTCTCAGATATTTTATTAAAATTATTTAATTAATTTCCTCAGATATTTAATTAAATAATTTTTATTTGCATATAGTAATAAAACAACTTCCCAAAGTCAACCAGTTTGTACTAAATATTTATATTTCATTCAGTAACATTGATATTTTTTAAAAGCAATGGAATTATTTTTTTCTGATGTTAATGTATCTTAATTTGTATGTGATTTTGTTAAAGATTGTAATGGCTATTTTATATTTTATCAAATTTTATGCAAAAAATGATATTTATTATGATACACGTGAAAACGATCACTTTGTAACTATCATTCTATAATTTATTTAATTGAATAATACTCTGAATTGGAAAGCGTAATTTTACGCTAGTGTTATGACAGGGGCATTTTACTAAAATGATATAAAGCTTTAAAGATATCATGCATATTTGATTTTACCTTTTAAGTCTCTTTTCTATCAATTGTTTGATGAATACAAGTTTTTCCATATTTTAACATTAATGAAAATAACTACAGAAAATTGTCTACATAAAAGCTTATGAGGAATTTTCATTTTTATTCTAATTTGTTTTCCTTTCCCGACAGTTGATAAAATTTTATTTTTTGTAATAAGATGAAGTTTATTACAGATTCTAGAAATTAAAAAATAGATATTTTGAAAAAAAGAAGGGAAAGGAGAAACAAAATTTGCAATGATTCATACGCGTAACATTAAAAACCTTATTGGTGATAGATTTCTGTAAAATTTAAGCTTTTAGTTTTCTGTAATTAAGATATCAGTTTTCTAAGTGGGAAATATAATGCAATATTTATATGTTATATAAGTAAGGTGATGTTACGTCTTTATTACCTAGGTCAATCTAAGATTAGTGTAAATAATTTTACTATTGAATGATTAAGGAATGCAATTTACCCCAAAGTTTAATCATAAGAAAAAATGCTTAAGCACATGGAATGGTTTACACCTTGTGGGTACTTTGTAATTTTATTCTGCTGTCTTTTACGCAACATTAATGACAAATATAGAAAAGTTTATTTTTTTCATTTACTTTAAGTTTACTGTAGATTCGAAAGATTAAAAATGCATTCTGTGAAGAAGAAATGGAAAATAGCATAATTTATATAGTTTATAGCGAGAGCATTATGTCTACATATTAAGGAAAGGGTTTTATGTGCTAAAATATAGAACAATTTTTCTGTGTGATCACATGTAAAACCTATAAAGCGAATTTAGTACTTTATGTAGTAATACATTTTATTGTAGTCTTTATTGAACTTTTACCGTAATACATTTAAAGTCATCGCATAATAAGAAATGCTATATAAGAAATATGTTACGATATTTTTAAACTATCAAATAGCCCGTCATATGACGGACATATAAATTTTCAATTTTCCAGAATTGTAAAAATTTGAGACAGATAAGAACATGGGTTATATTTTTCGCTCAGAATTATCTGGCATACGCTCAATAATTTGTTTATCTTCATATTCCTTTAAAGTCTCCCAATACTGTGAATTTACTTTAGAATCACGTTGAATTCAATTAGAAAGATAATTAAAAGTTTTCTTAGCTAAGTCGAAATTATCGTTAAGTTTTTCCAAATTTTTCTTGCCACAATAATTAATGTAAGTTAATGAATGATACTATCTTTTCCACTACACCCTGGAGGTAGATAGAATTTGTTGTTTATACGGGTGATAAAATGTTCATTGCAACAAAAAACAATAGATGATTAAGTCTAAAATTGTCACATATGTACCTAAACTATTATTTAAACCAAATATATATGAAAATTATTTACGTAATATCAAAGTTCATTGATAGAACGTACAAAAACAACACAGACGGTATTTAAATAATTTAAAATAAGAAATGGTTAAATGAGATAATTAAAGGAATGACGTCATAATGCTAGAAAAAATGTTATATTTATTTATTTATTATGTGATAAATTGATATATTTAATCTCCTGCTCTTTACCGGAGAAAAACTCTTGAAATAATAGCATTAAATGCTAGAAAAGGTGGAAAGGGATGGATTTAGAACGTTGTTAACCCTAACTAATCAAGAATCCAAAATGCATGCTTCTATCCATTCCAAGTACAACTAATTCATAAATTCGAGGACTGACGGACAGAAAACTTAGGTTATTATTATACAGGAGATTATTAAATGGAAAGAATGTTTAACTTTACAACATCTATTACGATTTTCATGTAGTTTATTTACATTAAAATAACAACTCGTGGGAAGTAATTTAAATCGAAAGTACTGAATATTACTATATGAGTTACAAACGTCGTTGTACTGGAACACTGGACAAAAACCTTTTTTAGTAATTAAGTCAAACATTTTTTGATGATTTTCGTTTACCAACAGCAAATCAGAAACACTTAATTTCCCTTATCTAACCTAAATTCAATTCAACAATAATGTTTTTTATGTAAACTTGAATTTTTTATGAATAACCAATTATACTGTTAAATGAAATAGATCCGTTAATTTAATAAGGTTTGGTTAAATGTTATTAAGACGAAAGTGAAGGTTTCTAAATTTATCTGTAACTTTATAATCACTTTAAAAACCGATGAAATGACAATTTTCAAACAATATTTATATGATTTATTTTCATCACTGTTATTATATACCGTTAGAAGGTTTAATTAAGCATGCAATCGCACACATTCGTTTCACTAAACTAAGATGAAGAATCTTCCTTTACCACGTTGATCAATATCCCGTTTAAATTCCTTTTGAATCGATTGATTAACGAATGCAATTTTCCTCGATGTTTTATCAGAACTGAAAATAAATTTAGCAAATGGATCGTATAAATGCTTGTGAGTAAGTACATTGTACTTTTATTACCATCAGAGTTACATACCATTCATCACAGGTGGTAAAATTTTATCAGTATTTTCTCAAAGGGAATGTGTACTATAGATTTGCAAAATAAAAAGTAGATTGCGTGAAAAAATGAAAATGACAGAAAAAGAATTCGATATGTTTCATAGTTAGAACATAATCAGATTACATTAAACGTAGGGTTTTCAACAAAAGAAATTGTTACAGCTGTTTTATATGTATTGGAGATTGCCTTTTACTAAGTAATAAGTATAATGAAATACCTTTTGTTTTCTAAAGGGAATGAGTTGTAGCTGTACAAAAATTCAGGCCGACTTTATTCAGTTTGAGTAGCATTTAAATAGTTATTTTGTCTATGTAACAGAAAAATACTTATAAATCTACTACTTACTTAAGCATATTTAAGTCAAGAGTGTCAGTCACCTTATATTTCCGAGTTGTATTTAAAAATAGTTTAATCTAAACAATCGATTATTAAATTTAAAATTAGCACATATATACCTAATCTATTATTTAATACAAATATAACAGAAAATTATTTACACAATATTTAACTTCAGTGATAAAATTTACGAAAATAAGGCCGATGATATTTAAATAAGAAATTATTAAAGTTAGAACTTAATAATGTTAGAAAAAATGTTACTTTTACCTATTCACTATGTTATAAATTGATAAACTTAATCTCCTGCTCTTAACAGGGGAAATTACTGCTTGAAATAATGGCATTAAATGCTAAAAAAGGGGGAAAGGGATTACTTTTAACCGTTCCTATCTATAACTGATCAAGAATGCAAAATGGATGCCTCTATCTATTCCAGGTACAACCGCTTCATAAATTCGAAGACAAACAGACAGATAACTTAGGCTATTATTATATAGGGAGTTATTAAATCGAAATAATGTTTAACTGTACATCTATTACAATTTTCATGTAGTTTTGTTACATTAAAACAACAAATCGTGGGAAGTAATTTAAAAAGAAAGTACTGAATTTTATTATATGAGTTATAAACGTCATTGTACTGTAGTACTGGAGAAAAACCTTTTTTAGTAATTAAGTAAGTCACACAATTTTAAATGTTTTTACGTTTACCAACAGCAAAAAAATCACTTAAATTTCCTTATATAACCTAAATTCAATTCAACAATATTTGTTTATGTAAACTTGATTTTTTTTATAATTAACCAATTATATCGTTAAATGCAATCGATCAGTTAATTTTTTAAGTTTTGGTAAAACGTTATTTTGACTAAAGTGAAGGTTTATAAATTTATTTGTAATGTTACAATTACTTTAAAAGCCGATGAAATGGCAATTTTTCAAACAATAATTATATGATTTATTTTCATCACTGTTATTATATACCGTTAGAAGGTTTAATTAAGCATGCAACAACACACATTCGTTTCACTTAACTAAGATGAAGAATCTTCCTTTACCATGTTGATCAATATCCCGTTTAAATTCCTTTTGGATCGATTGATTAACGAATGCAATTTTCCTCGATGTTTTATCAGAACTGAAAATAAATTTAGCAAATGGATCGTGTAAATGCTTGTGAGTAAGTACATTGTACTTTTATTACCATCACTGTTACATACCATTGATTACAGGTTGTAAAATGTTATCAGTATTTTCTCAAAGGGGATGTCTACTATAGATTTGTCAGATAAAAAGTAGGTAGCGTGAAAAATGACAGAAAAATAATTCAGTATGTTTCATAGTTAGAAAATTATTTTATTACATTAACAATAGGGTTTTCTACAAAAGAAATTGTCACAGCTGTTTTATACGTATTGAACATAACTTTCCACTAAGTAAGAAATATATAGAAATACATCTTGTTTTTAAAGGGGAAGGAGTTGTAGGTGTACAAATTCAGGCCGACTTAATTCAGTTTGAGTACCATTTAAATAGTTATTTTTTCTATATAACTTAAAAATACTTATAAATCTACTACATACTTAAACATATTTAAACCTAGTGTATCAGTCACCTTATATTTCAGAGTGTTTTTTAGTAAGAGCTTAATCTAAACAATTAATTTTAGTCAATTAGTAGATTAAGTTAGTTAAATACTAAATCGTTATACCTGGAAAAAAAGCTTTTATAGTAATTAAGTAAAGTATTTTTTAATGTTTTTATGTGTACCAACAGCAAATCTTAATTTCCTTTATCTAACCTAAATTCAATTCAACAATAATGTTTTTTATGTAAACTTGATTTTTTATGATTAACCAATTATAATGTTAAATGCAATAGATCGGTTAATTTAATAATTGTTGGTAAAACGTTATTAAGACGAAATTGAAGATTTCTAAATTTACTTGTAACGTTATAATTAATTTAAAAGACAATGAAATGACAATTTTCAAACAATAATTATATGATTTATTTCCATCACTGTTATTATATACCGTTAGAAGGTTTAATTGCATGCAATCGCAAAATTCGTTTCACTAATCTAAGATGAAGAATCTTCCTTTACCACGTTGATCAATATCCCGTTTAAATTCCTTTTGGATCGATTGATTAACGAATGCAATTTTCATTGATGTTTTATCAGAACTGAAAATAAATTTAGCAAATGGATCGTTTAAATGCTTGTGAGTAAGTACATTGTACTTTTAGTACCATCACTGTTACATACCATTGATTACAGATGATAAAATTTTATCAGTACTTTCTCAAAGGAGATGTTTACTATGGATTTGTGAGATAAAAAGTAGATCGTGTGAAAAATGACAGAAAAAAGAATTCGGTATGTTTCATAGTTAGAACATAATCGGATTACATTAACAGTAAGATTTTTTACAAAAGAAATTTTTACAGATGTTTTATATGTATTGAAAATTACTTTAAACTAAGTAAGAAATATATAAAAATACATTTTGTTTTTAAAGGGGAAGAAGTTGTAGGTGTACAAATTCAGGCCGACTTAATACAGTTTGAGTACCATTTAAATAGTTATTTTGTCTATATAACTTAAAAATACTTATAAATATACTACATACTTAAACATATTTAAACCTAGTGTGTCAGTCACCTTATATTTCAGAGTTGTTTTTAATAAGAATTTAATCTAAACAATTAATTTTCGTTAATTAGTAGATTAAGTTAGATAAGTTAGTTATATAACACAAAATATATATACTAAACTTTTGTAATGTATCAACAATTTAAAAAATATGCACAGTGTTAAGTTAATGTTTAAAATATACTTGAAGTATTTTGTTGAATAACAAATATGGTAAGATAGAAAAGCAACTAAAAATATTGAAACATTATACAAATTCAATATTTACCTATTTCTAAAGGCAATTAGTTGTAGCTATACAAAATTTAGGACGACTTTATTCATTTTGAGTATCATTTAAATAGTTATTTTGTCTATATAACCTAAAAATACTGATATATTTACTACATACGTAAACATATTTAAACCTAGTGTGGCAGTCAACATATATTTCCAAATTGTTTTTAATAAGAGTTTAATCTAAACAATTAATTTAAGTCAATTAGTAGATATGAGTTAGTTAAACACTAAATCAGTATACTACACTTTTGTAATGTATCAACAATTTAGAAAATATGCTAAATTAATGTTTAAATATGCGTGAAGCATTTTGTTTAGTAACATATATGGTATTATAGTAAAGAGACTAAGAAAATATTGAAAAATTATACAAATTCAATATTTAGTTATTTTAAAAGGAAATTAGTTTAATAAAAGAAAGGACGACTTTATTCAGCTTGAGTAACATTTAAATAGTTATTTAATCTATATAACTTAAAAATCCTTATAAATCTACTCATAATTAAACATATTTAAACCTAGTGTTTCAGTTCCTGTATATTTCCAGATTGTTTTTAATAAGAGTTTAATCTAAACAATTAATTTTAGTCTATTAGTAGATTTATTTAGTTATACACTAAATCATTATACTAAACTCTTGTAATGTATCAACAATTTAGAAAATATGCAATGTTAAGTTAATGTTTATAATATACGTGAAGGATCTTGTTGAGTAACATATATAGGAATATAGTAATGCAACTGAGAAAATATTGAAACATTAAACAAATTCAATATTTAGATATTTCGAAAGGAAAGGAGTTGTAACTGTACTAACTTTAGGCCGACTTTATTCAGTTTGAGTAGCATTTAAATAGTTATATTGTCTATAAAACTTAAAAATACTTATAAATCCACTACATACTTAAACATATTTAAACCTGTGTCAGTCCCCATATATTTCCGAGTTGTTTTTAATAAGAGTGTAATCTAAATAATTAATTTTTGTCAATTAGTAGATTAAGTTAGTTAAACACTAAATCAGTATACTAAACTTTTGTAATGTATCAACAATTTAGAAAATATGCACAGTGTTAAGATAATGTTTAAAATATACGTGAAGTATTTTGTTGAGTAACATATATAGTAATATAGTGAAGCAACTAAAAAACTCTTGAAACATTATACAAATTCAATATTTAGATATTTGTTTATAGAACGGATGTGAGCTGAAAGTTTAATTCGATTATTAGATAAATATTTATTTAAATGCTAAAGATTAAGAAGCACTATTGACCAGTCAATATATAATGCAAGGGGAGATTGTTTAAAGATTTTTTAGACACATAAAAATTATGAAATCTATATTTATTTTAGTCATATATTGTATCAAATAAGTAACAATTATTTATATATTATTATATCACCATTATTTATGGTTATATTATGAAAAAAATAAATACTAAATAAATATAAAACCATTTTGTTTGTTTGATTAATTACTCCACGAAATTATTATTTTGCATTATTACAATTCAAGCCCAGTTATTTTAAGGTAAACAATCTAACTATTCTGTAAAACAATTAAGGGTGACAATTATTATGCAATACGAAAAGAAAATGTCTAAGGAATGTTACTAAGAAGCTAATATGTTACGAAACTTTTGATTTTGTACAAAATGTTTAATTTGTCAATTTTAGTTCCAAATATACTGACACGATAATTTTATTTATAGTGCTATTATAGTAAAGTAACAAAATAGTATGATAATATATTTTAAATGTTCATTTAGATGTCAAAAAGAGTTGTACTTCTTCTTCTTCAGTGGCATGACAGAGCAGGATGGGACCTGGCCTTCTCAATAAGCTTTTTGCAAGACATCTTTCTGGAGGCCAAATTCTTCCAGATTTTTATATTAAGTACCTGAAGGTCTCTTTCCAGGTAGTCTGCCCATCTCAGGTTGGGCCTTCCTCATCTTCGCGATATTGTAGGTTTTGCATCGAAGACCCTTTTTGTTGTTCGTTCATTGTCCATTCTGATTAGATGGCCTGTCCACTTTATTCTTTGTAATTTGATGAAGTTTATTATGTCAGGTTCATTATATAAATTATATAGTTCTAAACGTGATCACTTGAGCCATATATTATTATTTTTGTATCCCTCCAAATAATCGTTTAAGGAATTTTTCTTTCAATGGTCATTAGTATCTTTTCATCTGATAAAGTTGTTGCCCAGGTTTCACATGAATAAGTTAAGACTGATCTTATTAGACATTTGTAAAGTAAAACTTTTGCTTTCCTTTTTATTAATTTTGATTTTATATATTTTCATTAGCCATAAAATCATTTATTTAATATCCTAACTCTCTTGTGGATCTCTGTCGTAACATCATTTTCTTTGTTTACCTCACATCCTAAATAGGTGAAGCAATCAACCCCTTAAAATTTACATCCTTTGATTTCTAGATTTTCCAATACGAACCCAGTTTTTGTGACTGGTATATATTTTGTCTTATTTTCATTTACTCTAAGGCCCATCTTAAGAGTCTTTTTCTCTAGAGGTAGGAAGGACTCGCTAATGTTGTGGGTGTCTATTTATATGTAGATAATATCTATGTCATCTGCAAAGCAAACAGTTGAGTTCATTTGCTGAAGATATTTCCTCGGGTGTTAATGTTTGAGTCTCTTACTACTTTTTTGAGTGCCAAATTAAAAAGAAGATATTCCAAGGTATCCCTTCTCTTACACTATTAAAAAAAAAGAGTTGTACACCTGAGTAAAATGAAATACCTAGTTATGTTACCGTAAAACTGCTATAGATTCTGTAAAATAGTTCTAAAGTAAAAATCAAGCAATAATATAAAAATACACAAAAGTGAAAGAAAGGTATTCAAAATATCTACCCAGAAAAGTGATTAATAATTAAAGTCTTGGAAATATTAGGGAATTTAATTATTAAACACTTTGCATAGTAGATGTTTAAAGATTTCTGCCAAGCCAAAAAAAATTATTTTATCTACAATGTCTATCGTTGTAGATTTTTGCACACCATTCTTTCACATTTGTATATTTTTATATTATTGCATACTTTTTACGGTAGAATTATTTCTGCTTAAATGAAAACTACAGTTAAATGTATAATATTTACAATACCTGAAAAAAGTCACTTGCCTCTTTAGACAACACAAATGCTAGCAACTTGAAAACGTATGATATGCTATGGAATTTTTTAGTAACATATTTGATTGAAAATTCCAGAATGGCGCAGAAAAATCTTAAAGCATTCTCGACTTTTTACAGAAAGCATTTTTTACTGAAATCAGTATTCTACATTGTACAAAATGTTTCGTTAATATTTAACGAATTTTAACATTCTTTCCTATTGTATAAGATGTTATCTAGTTTTTCAGGAAACAAATACATTTGTTTTACTAAAATAACATAACTCATAAAAACATTGTTTACCTCCTAAGCTGTACTCCTGTTTAAATTTCTATTCGGTCTATTGATTAACGAATGCAATTTCCCCTCCATGTTTTGTCTTAAAGAGAAAAAGGAAAAATATATAAAGAAACTTTTTACCTTTATGCATATTTTATACACTTTTTTCCTTGCAGAAACAACTTTTCTGCAAATTCTTTCATAAATATGCAATGTGTTTTAATATTTCTTCTTAGCTATATATTTAATACATTTCATGAGCTGTATACCAATATTTAAATATAAAAATGTTAACATAAAAACAACTGTACTTAGAATTAAATCAGGAATATAAATTTGTAAAAAATTCTTAAAGAGTGTTATCTGGTATGAAGAAGATAACTTTCGATTTTTTTTTACATGGCACTAATCAAGGTGTTTGTTAAATATTTTAATAATATTAATGAAATAAATGTTTTAAATAATGTTAAAGCAGTTTTGTTTCATATGTATTTTACATATGTTCATAATTAAATAATTGTGTTATATTTTTTTTGCGCATAGTATATATATTTAAATATTTGAATTATTAATATCTATAGACGAAATCACTTATTATTATAATTTATATAATTTCACTAAAGTTTTAATTAATATTTCATACATAAAAAAGGAACTTTAATAATTAATGATGGTTTTTATATTGTAGTATACATTAAGTGCAGTATAGTTTTGAAATTTTGTTAAATAAATTAAATAATAAACAAACCTTAAATAAATACAATATAAATTTTAATTTAAATTTTATGAATAAATATAGAGATTTCTTTAACATTTACTAAATCTTTGCAAGTTTTATTATTTGATTAAAAAACAATGTATTACTAATTTTTTATCATTGATATGCAATGAGTTTTTATCAATTTTATATTAAATTAAAAAATAAATGAAATATTAGTATAAACTAATTACATTTTCTATAAATAATTTAAGGTATTCAAAATTTTCACAATATTATTAACCATATGCAAATGTAAATAAGTAAAATCTTTTAATTTCTATGGAAAGTTTAACACATGCAAATAAGAAGGAACTTTTATAAATGAACTTTTTAATATACTAACACTAAGATATGCCTTACTATTATTCTACAGTATTTGGCCTGGTAAGTATAATTATAGATCTAAAATATTTTGTTAAGAAAATATAAAATGTCTAGTAAACTTCTCAGTGTATAAGACTTTAAAACTATTTCTTAACTATAGAAAATTTCGTAAAAACCAGTAATTTATATATTCACACTTGAAAGAAACATTTTTCTCTAAGTCTAAGTCAGTTTAGGAAATAAAATGGAAAATGTAATATCTGGGGTATAAGGGATGGGTCGAAAAGAATTTTTATATCACTTTTCAAGCGTAAAATGCTAAATTCCTTATAAAAATCTAATATGAATCCTCTTTATTTTCATCCCGTAGAATTTTTAGAAGTGGCTGAAAAAAGATTTTGTAATAACTATTTAAAATGTACCACCTTTACCCTTATAATTAGGCATGTAAAATTTCTTTTAATCGTTATCAAGATATATAACTATTATATTTAGCCTCAAAACATACACAAACACATACACGATCATGTACAAATAAATACACACACATGTATATATAGGCATGTATGTATTTACAGATATAAATTACTATTATATTAAATCTATCTATCTATCTGTTTTATCCTATAATATCTTATCCTATCCTATTCTATCTAATCTATTCTATTCTATTCTATTCTATTCTATTCCATTTTTTCTATTAATCTATTCTATCTATTCTGTGTATTCTATCTAATCTATCTAATCTATCTAATCTATCTAATCTATCTAATCTATCTAATCTATCTAATCTATCTAATCTATCTAATCTATCTAATCTATCTTATCTATCTAATCTATCTTATCTACCTATCTATCTATCTATTCTATTCTATCTATTCTATCTATTCTATCTATCTACTTACTCTACTTATTCTATCTAATCTCATCTATCTATCTATCTAACTAACTGACTCACATTTGGGCACAAATATATATGGTGCTTTAATATATACAGGTGCAGTGTCCAAGAAGTTATTCTTAAAAACTATGTAAATTTCACCAATGTAATACAACACGTGATACATTAGAATACATCATAATTGCTTATGTTCAATAATGTATATCATTGCTCAATTGATTTCTGCAAAAACTGAGCAGAGAGACATCAGTTTAAACTTATAATTTAAATGCAAGAATATTAGTTGTATTTTTAGACCACTGTAAACTTTATATCGTACGATCAGCTGAGTCGTTGGATTCATCTCTACTCTCCAATATTTATGCTAACCACAAATAAGGTCGAAAAGTGAAAATATTCCGCTGATTGAAGTAATTATAGTTATTCTTTTAAGTTTTATTTAGCAAAAAATTAGAAAAATATTAATTTATCATTTATGTTGTATGTTATGTTGTATAATTCATGTTGTGACATTTTCTGGCAGACACACACACACACACACACACACACACACACACACACACACACACACACACACACACACATATATATATATATATATATATATATATATATATATATATATATATATATATATATATATATATGTATATATTGTTATAATATATATATTATATATATATATATTATATATATATATATATATATATATTATATATATATATATATAATATATATATATATATATATATATAATATATATATATATATATATATATTTATATATTTATATATATATATATATATATATATATATATATATATATATATATATATATATATATATATATATATATATATATACATATATATATATATATATATATATATATATATATATATATATATATATATATATATATATATATATATATATATATATATATATATATTTTTATATATATATATATATATATATATATAGATATATATATATATATATATCTATATATATATAATATATATAATATAGATATATATATATATATATATATATATATATAATATTTATATATATAATATATATATAATATAATAAATTATATATATAACGAGAGAAAATATTCTCTTTTAATTTATAAGTAATATATTCTATATAAATTAAATTAGTGCAAACTTTTACTAATATGCATGAGAGAACTAAGAAATCATTCATCTTTAAACATTTTTAATTTATTAAAAATTATTAATTTAGTCTTCCTTTAAATGTAAAAATTTGAAAACTTATAATTACGTGTTGAAATTCTAGTTAGCCTAATTGGTTTCTAATTAGCACCAAATTCTAAGACGCATCCTTAATCCTTAAATATGTTGACTGCAAAATAAACGGCAAGATAAGTAACTAGAAATGCATTTTTAATCTATTTTAATAAAAATATCAGAGGAGTAATAATTTCGAGGCAATTATTGTACTAATTTTATTTCTTTTGCTTTATTAGCATTCATTTAAAATGATTTTTATGAAGCTCTAAAGTGGCTGATAAATTAAACTTGAATTAATGCAGAAACGTAAAAGTAATTTTAGTTAAAGTTATAATTATTAAATACTGCAAAAAAGTATTAATATGTAAAAATAATATATACTTTTTTATATTTTGTTTATATATATATACCATATTATTTATAAAATTAAGGAACACAATTTTATAGATATTTAATAATAACATAGATATTCTACTTCGACATCAGAGATTATATTATATTAGTAGCATCTAGAGCGATATTAAAGAAGTTTTATTTTTATACTTGACTTAAAATTAACCTCTTCCCGGTTTTTTCCGAGTTGAAATCGGGCAGGCGAAATGTACCATCTTGGCTCATGCCGAGTGTATTGTGAAATTTTACACTTTGCAGTCAGTCTTTCCCGAATTATTTGTCATGTGCATTTTATGGTTTCGAATGTTTTGTTTACTTTTCTATTTACTTTTTTATTTGCTTCTCAAAGACAGATAGCAGAGGAAAGAAAGTAAGGAGAGAATCAATGTTCCACTGTCCGGATTGCGATGTTGGACTCTCTTCAGTACTGTGTCTTCGATTGTATCGTACACGATCAAATTTTGATTAATAATTACTTAATCATTTATGTAAATGCAAAATATATAAATAAAATTTAATTCAAGATAAAAGCTAGGTATTCTAAGCTTCATATTTATAGTTAGTGTGAATTGACTCCAAAGTCTAATGCTTTCTGCCGTACAGAGAGCCAACTATACAGGTAAATTACTCATTTAAGTTGATATTTTTACATTAATTTTTAGGAAATTTTGTATGGGATGATGCTATTATGTATAAACATTATATGTGTATGAATATAAGCATAAATAATTGGCAGTTTTTGACCCATAATCCCGAAATGAAATGAACCTGGAAGGGGTTAAAATACTGATTCTTAAATAAAAATGTTTATCTCTAAATAAGGCAATTCATATATCTCATCATAATGTAAAGCTTCATATTTTTGTATTAATAGTAAATTATTACTAGAATCTAAAGTTCATTTTAAAACGTACTTAGCTTTACAGTTTGAAACCAATGAACATTTCTTCAGATGAGTTTTATATTAATATTTTCATAAATTTTATATATAGAAATAAAATATTAATTAAAACATAATCTGGAAAAAGAGTTACATATACCTATGGTGAAAATTAAATGAAAATTTGAAGTCTATTTCATTGAAAGATAAATATAAAATAAAAAATAGCAATTTAAAATAAACTATGTAATGCAAAATTTTATTATTAAAAGATGACTCGTAGCATATGAAAGTAACAATCCTTTAACACGTTTTATCCCAATTAATTTATTTTCTTCAGATTTGAGTAGAATCATGTTTTCTAAAGTTAATTCAACCTAAACAAACTAAATATAACAACATTTGACAAAAATATTTATTTCATATAAGAAATCTGACCCGTTCTCTAAATAGGACACTAGGATAAAGGGGATAAAATTTGCACTTACATGTTTTACTGTTTTCTTCAAAGATAAAAAGTGATTTCCAAGTACAAAAGTTTACTTTAATTGAATATTAAATCTTATTTACAAAATAGTTCAATTTTCAGTTGAATTTCCCTTTAATCTTGGGGGAAAGGTTCCAAAGCAAGCCTGACGATTTCCACGGTATTTCCCACGGTATGTTTTGGGTTTTCCTTTGCAGTCCTCTCTTTGACAATGAAGTTGCTTTTTCTCGCTTTAGTAAAAAATGGCGAACACTATCTTTTCAGAAATCTCCTTTTGCACCAGAAGGTACAGTCGAGATCCTAGGTCCACCTCTTGTTCTTATTACAGATGTTTTTAGATAAACTGATGTTACAACTCTTCGGAACTCCTTCAAGTTTAGGGCTTCAGTTTTGTTGAGAGTTTTGTGCATTATCCATGCGTTTACCATAGCCATATTCAATGAATGTATAAAAAGTGACCAATACTACTTTTTCCCACGAATTTTAATGGACTGGTTGGCTGGACAATAAAGTCCAGCCAACCAGTAGTGGTGACCCACACCGACCATATGTTTGTTGTAAGAGTTTATCAAATTCGGCATGTTCATGTTAACTTGAAGTGTCCAAATCTCATAAAATTATTATTGAGTTTAACAAATAAAGGTTTTACTTTGAAGGATAGTTTCTGGGCATGCTGAATACAGTTCCATTGTAGACAAAGTGTAAATAAGATTTCTACTTTTGGAAGCGGTTTCTTGACGTGGTATTTTCCCCCAGGGTAATGCCAAGATCTTCGGCATGTGAATAATAGTCACGTTTACAGGTATTTGAATGATAACCAGTTAAAAGCAAAATTCCTACAAAAACACGTATTTCATCATCATTGGTAAATATATTATGTTCAATTTTTACATTTGTTGCATATCGCACAGTTTCTTTTACAATGAGATCGTAAACTTCACTGGAATAAAACTGCTCAAAAACCTTTGATTTAATTTTGTCTTTCAGTGCAGTTTCCATCTGCTTGAGAAAGTCACTTGCAGTTGATTCACTCTGTATTTTCCATTTTGTGTATTGCGGTGACTTATTTTTTATCCAAGAAGACTGAAGTCGTTTAGCCCTTTTTTTGTTCTTTGTTGTCGAAACACTAGAGATTGTGGATGGTTCAGATTCGAAAGTATCTCCAGTTCTAACCTCCATAGACCCAGGAACAACGTTTATAATAATATCACCAGTATTTACTGCATTCTCATTCCCTTCATCTTCTTCAGTTAGTTCACTAGCATCTGATGGTAATTCACAGCAATTTCAATGTCGCTCTCATCTGAATATAAATTATTTAGTAAATCCAATGCTTCCTCTAACTTCAGAAACCTTTGTACTGACATAACTTAGCAGGAGTAAAATACTAGAAGGGAAACTATTTTTTTTACTCTTACTTAGAAAGGGAGAAAGAATGCGTCAATTGCATACGTATCGTCCCACTGTCCTATTTAGAGGACAGTTAAAAAATAATGAGCTAGAACCTACCTAAGAAAAATATAACTCTACTTTACCACCAAGATAATAACAGAAGAGTACTATCACGTAAAAAATGCCCAGTAAAATGTCCAAAGTAAACTAAAAAAGAATTATGCAATCGCAAAGAGATGGTACAAACCACGCCCACGAATGCGAAGATTAGACAAAATGCCCAGGGGAAGGAGGAGGGGGCAAGAGCCGTAATTAATGCTAGCAGAAGCTAATAAATACCCCCTTATGTTCCAGCTTACAAGATATTCGCAACAAACAAATAGTGATTCCACGTGATATTTTTCAGCTGTCCTCTAAATAGGACACTGGGATAAAATGGGTTAAAGAAAATAAACTTTCAAATAATCAATAATTAAAAACTTTAGAAATATCTAAATTTAGAATTGATATTTAGCAATTATTTTATGCAACGTAATTTCTAGTGATATGTTAAATATAGAAAATTTGTTTAAAAATAAATAAAATTTGGAATTCTACTGTCACTATTATATCAAAAAATATGGTAAAAGTTATATCTAAAGTAAAGCGTCTCAATTTAAAGGCATTTAAGTAGGTAAAAATTAAGCATTCTAAACTTCTCCATAACTCTAAGTGAAAGAGGCAATTAATCTTAATATTTCCCAACACACAGAGGACTATTAATATTTGAGAATAATTTTCAAAATTATATCAAACATTAAACTGAATATTTTAAACAGTAGAGAAGATACTCTTTGTTTGCACAATTCACGACATCTATGCATATCTGAAAGTACAAGCAATTATTCTCTATTATCACGCGAGCATATGTTTAAAATTTAAATTTTTATGCTCGAGAACATACTTAAAATGAAAAATCATTCTCCCAAGCAATAAAAGGCGTTTTTTACTTTTTTTCTTTAAATTAGAAACATTTCTTGAAAAGGTCTTTTTATTTCCTTGTATGTAGTAAAGGGAGTATTACAGTCGTAAAATATGTCATTTCTGGTAATATGTTTCAAAAGAAATACTCATTTTGACTCAAATCATGTTTAAATCAATTTATTTAAACACGATTTAAATCAATTGACCCATGTTTAAACCAGATTTAACTAGCTAATCCCTTCCGGTAAAATGACGA
>CM063501.1:141461867-141466867 GCA_032207245.1 Pardosa pseudoannulata
TAATATATTTAATTCTTTCCTACATGACTGAAATCCTTTGTTACAAGTCAACGCTTTTTTACTCTGTGTAATTGACTCTGTATTTGGCAATAAATAGTATTCGCCAAATGAGACAACTTTTACATATGTTTGAAAATGTGGTTAGTTCAAAGGATTGAAAAACTATTATTTTCTTACTTTCCTGGTCATATTTTAAATTCTACATGAATTATGCACAGTAATTTAAGAAGTGATTAAAACTTTTCAAGGTGTTTAAAATCGTCTGGCTAGTTTGTGCTATGTTTTGTATTTAATATTAGACACTGTTAAGATGTGAGTGGGTAATTTAATAGAAGATACTGCAATTAAACAGTAATTAAAAACAGTGCAAATGTTATATATTTCATGATCACTTATTCTAAGGATAAATAAATAAAAATAATAATTATGTTAGTAAATCAAGTATTTATTAGTATTCTAAATATATATACAGTAAACTTTACTGATGTAACTAAAAGTATAATAATTTATAGTATCATGTTTGTAATATCTTGGATATTCAGTTTTCTTGCTACAGTATATTTGAAAAATTACAATTTACAAAATTCATTTATGCTATTGAACAACTATAGGAAGTAATAGTTTATTTTTTTAACATACTAGATTATACGATTTCATTTTATACTTTTATAGTTTGGTGTTGGGTTGTAATGATTTATAATCTGTGTTAAATTATCGCTTGATTTTATCAGAAGAATCATCTATCTCTTTATCACTTATAAAAATTCAGCCATAGATGTAGAAACCATCTGTTTTATTCAGTACTGATCAAGAGTACTAAAGTACAAATGCTTTCATAAGGTAAACGGTACAGTAAATCTACAGTATATTATTTAACCTACATTTTGATCCAGAACATTTTGTCATAGGGGTATATATCCGATTAATCCGACTTCTTCATATAACATAAGTATACATTGCAGGCATTTTCTTTAAGTTAAATAAATTCAATTTTGTGAAAATTATAAAAATGAAAAAAATGAAAATATTTTTTTTTTACTTCTGCCCTATCTCTACCATTTTATTTTGTGAAATTTTTAACTCGTTCTTAGGACCATAACACAAAATAAAATCACTTTTTTGTGACGAAAGTTGATAAAGATATTATAAAAAAGTGCACCAAAATTATTTCATCATGCAAGCACTTAATTTCAAAATAGAATATTAATAGAAAATAATTATTAAACAATTAACATTCAGCGTAAATTTCTCGAGATATTATGCTTTTGGAGATTATTTCTAAATTTATATAACAAAGTCATATTGATTCTAAATAAAGAAATATTGAAATGCCAAAATCTTAAACAAAATAAAATCAATGTAATTTTAATCAGATAGTCGTAACCATGAATTACTTCTTTATATGTTACATAAACTACTTTGAAAAATAACAATAGTTGTTGAAGTATAATTTTATAAAGCTAATTTTATGACAAAAGTCTTTAATATAAATAGTAGCCTTTTAAAAAATAACAAACTGTGAATTTTAAGCATATGCCCATTTCCAATTATACGCATATATTCTAACCATTGTTGTTAAAAAATGTGTAAACCCGTTAAATGGTTTTAGATTATTATTTGAGGTTATTTCCAGTCAAATGTTTGCAGTTCAAAGTCTAACAAGTATGCTAATTTAATTAATGCATTAGCTCACAAAACTCACTTATACATTCATGCAAAATGTATAAATTCATTTGTACATTCCGAAATAAAATTTTTCCTTCAAATTTTTCGATTTTTATAATTTAATTGTAGAGTGTATAATACTTGTAGTATGTATAATACTTGTAATATTACAAAGCGATAATAATTGAAAGAAAATATTTAATTTGAGTTTCTTGTATTCCCATGTACACAACAATGTTATTTTTTATTTTATAACAAAAATTATGTGATAAATATCAAAATCCTATTCTTTAAGACTTTTTCAAAGACATCTACCTATTCGTTATAGGGTAGTCATTTAATCATTAAATTTTACATAATTTTTAAGGTTATTTTGTTATTAGATGGGATTAATCATTAAATTTTACATAATTTTTAAGGTTATTTTGTTATTAGATGGGATATTTAAAGGTTATTTGGAAATACACACATGTTAACTGAAACCCACTGTCGCTTTAAGCTAAATGTCAACTTTTATGGAATTTCTTATTTAGCTAGAATAATTTCATGTACAACCTTTACATTATATATTTAGATTTTGAATCTAGTTCTGACTTATATCACTTAAAATAGCAAATTTAAAGGTATAATCCATGGAGGTATAGGTTGTGTAGTGATTAGCATACTGTTGCCTAATAATGTATTGTGCTGTTCTTTTAAATGCAGCAAAGTTGTACTACACTCAAACCTGTTTTTGTGCGGTGGATAGGGACCGCATAAAATAAAAATCCTAAAAAAGTTGCACAAAACTTCACGAATAGCTATAAAATATAGTTTTCGGAACACAACTAAATTTTTTTATGAGGTGAATAGGTACCGCATAAAAAAAGTCTCACGTTTAAAATAACTCAAAACCTTAAGAAATAACTAGTACATACCTGGAATTTCGCAAAGGTTTTGGAATCTGAATTAAGAAATACACTTGCGAGCATTTTTAAAAATTTTATTTACATATTATATGATTATTTTACACATACAAAACTTTTCAAAACGTATAAACATTATCCTTAGCAGTCTGACAATACGCAAACTTTCCTGTGATAAACTGGTTTAAAATCGCTTTCGTCACTTGAAGATACTATATCGCACTCGTTTAGAGTTGACTTTTTTTCAGGTACCATATAGTCAGTGATTAGTTTTTGCGACGACTGTTGTTTCACTAGACTCTTGTATATGTCCCGGTAGCCAAGTATGTACGACTGAAGCTCCTTTTGGAATTTTGAAGTTGTTTCAGAATTGGCATCGATTGCAAGAAAATGATATTCTAATTTATGACAGATTTGGAGTCCTGCATAGATTTTATATGCTGTCATATGATCGGTTTCTTCTTGTCCATCAGTAACATCTGTTACGTAATTTATAATTTCATCTTCCCTTACGGTGTCATCCTGAATCATTTCGACAAGATTATTTTCACTAAAACTATTAAACCCATATCCGCCGATGTCATTATTGATAACTTTGATAATTTCGTCAATTATGTTCAATTTGATTGAAATTTTTATTTACCGCACAAAATAATTTGCATAAAAAATCGTCCCAAAAAAAATCGCACAAAACAAGACCGCACAAAAACAGGTTTGAGTGTGCCTACAGGGTGTTTCAGAAATGACCAGTATAATTGAAAAATTAATAAACACTAAACGAGCAAGGAAAAAACACGCCGTTTATTGCAATATGCTTGGGACAACAGTAAATTTTCAGGCATACATTCTTTAAAATTTGTCACATTATTTCACAATAGATGGCTCTGCAAACTGAGAAATTTACTACATTTTCCACATATTCACCATGGGTAGAAATAATATGTCTTAGAACAAAATTTTTAGAAACCCGTGTAAACGTCTCAGGCCAGACAATCTTCTGTTCTGAGGAATAAACTATTTTTAATAGCAAACTTGCAATCTGTGAACAGCATGCGCTTACAGTAGAAAGATGACTTACAGATTAGTGGACTCACAGACTGCATTTTCTTTCACATCTTTCAAATAGCCTGCAGCGCCATCTGCTGCTAAAAATTTAAACTAATTTTGAAAGATGGTGCTATTGAAAAGTACTGTTGTTCCAAGCATATTGCTACAAACTGTGTATTTCTTTCACTGACTTTAGTTTTTATTGATTTTTCAAATATACCGATCATTTTATAAACATCCTCTATACAGTTCTATACCAATAAAAAATGAAACAAAAATCAGTTGCTTTGTTTGGTGAGAGCTAGCAATAAAAGCAAGTGCCCCACATTTGATAAATAATTGATATGACATATAAATGAATATATATTACATTATATTGAAATTACTACAGTCAAGATCAAGTTATTCAATAGTCCTAAAATTACTTTCAGTTCATGTTTTCGTGAAAATAATCAATGGAAGTGCTCGGAATAAACTATTTTTTATGCATTTCAGATGATTTATGTTCTGTTGGCTTGAATACAGTTATTAAAATAATAAAAGCGTTATTTAACATTAAAAAATAGTCTATCAATTATTAATTTTACAAAATATTTAAAAATATAAGCAACACTTTGAAACAAAACATCATTGCTAGTTATCATAATTATACACAGAGAATTCTCTTCTAGAGATTATATTAAATATTAGATGTATATGACAAAAACAAGCTTTAATCTTTAGGAAGTACATATTAATTCTGCATATTTATATTTACATAGCAGTATCTTTAACCAATGGCTGATGCGGCAGATATTAATCTGCTAAAATTTATTCAAACATATTTATTGTAGAAAAACAAATATACATTATGTGAATTATAAATATGAAAATTCCAATAAAGGTATCTTAAAATTGATCCTAGGATTAATCATTCATAATAATATAAATATGCATAAAGGATTAATGCTAATCCTCTTTGAAATTGTTTTCTATTATGAATTGCTGCTACTTAAAAAGTAGGTTTATGCATTTCCCCTTTATGTGCATTACAAGATTTAAATAAAATATGGAATATAAAAAAGATTTAAATTCAGAATAATATTATAAAATTTTAAAATGTATTCTTGTCGTGAAAGGAAACTTATTTTACATTATTTAAGAAAAACAGAATGCTAATTGTTTTACCTTTTTATAGTAAAGGTTATGCTATTTACATGACATTAAAAAGCACACAATGAGCTCATGTTGGATTAATATATAATATCGCGATATCAAAATAAATAAAATTCAATTAATCAGACTGAAACTATTTTAGGAACATTAATTTTTATGCAGCATTTCTTTAAATTTAACATAAAAGAAATATTAACCGTCTCTTATTTGTATCTTGTTTTCATAATT
>CM063501.1:141471867-141484367 GCA_032207245.1 Pardosa pseudoannulata
ATTATGAGATTAATAGTGCTTTAAAATTATTGTGTTATCTCTTAAAAGCTGTGGATTTTTTTATTATTTCACTATTACGTAATTAGTATTTATATTACTAGAGAAATTTTTTGAATAATAGGCAATAAAAAGATTATAATTTTTTTTAAATATTGTTTTATTACCTGATTTACTTTATATATAAAATATTTTAAAGATGGAAATTTACTTCTATCGTCTCAAATTATTTCATAAAAAAATTAATCCTCAACAAGTGATTATTATTAGTGAATATTTTAAGGAAATGAAATGAAATTTTAGATTAGAAGTATTATTTATGTTTGGTTTTATTTTTAATTGTTCTACAAAACTGAAATCTGAAAGACATTTTTAAAATGACAAAAAATGGTTTAATTAGTTTAATATGTAAATTTAAGAGTAAAGTATCATGGAATACAATACTGCACATCTGAAATAATATGAAACTATGTCCTCGATTATAACAATTTATTTTTTTGCATATCCGGGTTTAATATTTCCCCCTCTATTATGTGATTAAATCATAACCTGTATTTAGATATAGAAAATTGAAAACTAAGAATCAACATCGGTTTGTGGTAAATACCCTCAATTAGATATAACGATTATTTACAAAACGATCATTATATAACGATTAAAGTTTCTTATGTTTACAGTCACTATGTCTTCCCGACAACTCAAAAACATTTATGGAAATGTTTATTAAAAACGACTTGACTAAACAAATTCTGCAAAACATGTGTATTAGATTCTGTAATAAAATTAAAAAATTATAGTTAATTGATCTTAATCTAGTAAACTAATCTTACTAATCGATCTTACTCTATTAAATTTGAAATTAAATTGAAATTTTATAAATAATTGTAATTAGACATTGCGATTATTCATAAAATGTTTGCAGTCACTATGTCTTCATGTCAACTCAAAAATATTTATGGAAATGTTTATTAAAAGTGATCCGACTAAACAAATTGTGCAAAACATCTTTATTAGGATATGTAATAAAATTGAAAATGTGTACCTCAAATTTACAATGTGTATTTCTGATATACAGAATTGATAGTAATCACCTGAAGATAATAATTTAATTTGAATACTTTTAATACGTTGAAAAATGACAATTGAAAATATTTTGAGATAATTAAACATTCAGTCCCAGTAATGTTTAAATTAATATTTACATTAATAAACTAATAAGATTGGATACATTTATATACATTCTCTAAAGGTAATAAACACTAATATATAATTCTAAGTGATAGAGATTTGGAATTCGATGAAAGTACTGAAGAAAATGTTTGAAATATCTTTATAATTATAATGAATCTCATTATTTAATATGAATAATTATGAAATATAATTATACATGAAAGATGATAGTCTCTTATAAGTATGCATTTAGAAACAATATTGGAACGTATAACGCGTTTGATTTTCATAAATCAATGCAAAAGGTAGAGAAACATGAATATTAGCTTTCACTAACACATACTGCATATAGAAGAATATCTTACAAGAGAATTAAAGTAATACCTCATGTATATTCAAGCCCTTATTATATCTTAAAATCCAAAAAATAATTCAGAAATAACTTTAATGGATTATTCTATTTTTTATGATTCCAAAATGAACATTTATATTAGTAAAAGAGGCAGTTTAAAATGAAAGCATGCCACATTAAGAAATTAATGTTTCAAACATGCAGTTTTAAGTAAAGATCACTGCTGAAATTGCTTTTATTTTTATATTGTCATAAATATTGAATATATATTTATATTGGTAGAATATATATTTTTGAATAAAAAATGGCGCTTAGAAATCTGATGTGGACATCATATGACACCTTTGAATGCTTTTTATATTATATTTCTTATTTCATATAGTATGATACGGTATAAATATTATCACTTTTTATTTCCATTCAAGATTCACATTGAATATAGTTTTTCTAGGTTTTCAACTGTCTTATTAGAGTTTAATTACAAAATCCTAGCCGAGAAATGAAGTGACAATAGTCGTTATAATGCAGATATTACACAAATTTTGTTTTCTTATATAATACTGCATGATATAGAAGGTTTCATAGAAACACGACAAGAAGCACCATAAGACTCCTCTTATTAATTTCGTATGTATGCTTTCCGTTGTCTTACAATACTGTTAATCTGAAAACCATATAGAGAATGTGCGAATGACGTCAGGTACAGAAAAAATTGTATCTCAACTTCCGTGTTGGCTAAACATTTGAATTTCCTACGGATTGTGCTTGTTACTGGGGTTTTAATTTTGTCAATTATCTGAAAATGGTAACAAGCTGTTGTACGTAGAGCAGTACAAAGCGCTTCAAAACAGGTTAAAATATTGGGTTTTATTGCTTTCCTGGAGATCCTACATTGAGAAAGCTTTAGATAAAAGTTTTGAAAAGCCAAGACTGGACTCCAAGTTCCTCTTCAAGAATTTGCGGTAAACATTTTCAGAATAATAATAAAATATTAACCTTACTGTAATGTAATAGATTGCATCAAATTATGCTCGAATTTTCTTTTTAATATTATTTCTATTTCATATTTCTAATGTGATTTCTCTGCTTTTGTAACAAGTACTGTACCTAAAAATGTAATTATTTTAGTCCTGAAAATGATCAGGTTTTAATTAGATTCTTATTTAGGTAATATTCTGTTGTGCCTGTTAACATAATCAAAGTAGTTATGATATAGTCAAAGTAGAATATGATATTTAATAGTACTCTGTAAAGTATTTAATTTTTAAAAAATATAATTTTGTAAGTGCTAAAAAAACAATTTTGAATTTCTTAGCCAGTTTCTGATGTTTCCTTCTCCTTCCCTTAAACAAAATTTAGTTCTATTGTATACGTTACCCATATCGAAGCTTATACGATACAATGGAAACAGGAAATATTTTGCCTAAGAAAAGTTGAGTTGTAGTGAGCACTCGTATTTGTTTACAAACATGCACTTTCTCTATAATACTTTCTTTTTAAAATGTGCCACACCACAAAAAAAAATTAAAATAAAACTTATGACAAACGATAATATCGATAAAGCAAATATTAAAACCATTGACGTACGCAACAACATATATTTGTTTTTCTAAACAGAATTTTTTCTTGTAAATCTTTATTTTGTTTCAGGAAGTAGTAAACAATGAAAATGAACAATGAACATTCAAAATTTTCTTTTCAAAAAAATATTTTTTTTTTAAATTAACGTTAACCCATGAGAATACAGACCTGGACTTTGACCGTTACAAAAAACATTCCAAAGAAAATCCCCCAATAGCAATAAACTTCCCAAACTTTTAGAAGCTGTCTTATGAGTCTTTTAGATCCCTATAACATGCATTTACGCAGTTTTCTCTGAATATCTTTCTCAGAAAGAGATACTCTTAACTTATTCTGGCTACAGAGACCCAGTGCATGTGCATACACTTTTGAATTTTTTAGTGTTTGTAATCGGAGGAGAGATACTGTCAAAATGCATCGTTATTGGATTAAACTTGTATGAGTGCTTTTTTAATGCTAATAAAAATGGTTTACAGTCCAAAATACATTTAACAATAAATATTTCAAATAATCCGAAATATATTTTAAACTTTTAATAAAGTATATTCAGCAATACAAATTTTTTATTCATCATCACAATCAATTTTCGTGGTATTTTGTTCAAAACTTTTAAGCACGTTCAAAAATATTACGCACGAGTTTTCGCTTATCTCCGGGAAAAGCTCGTCCTCGAGGGTTAAGAACATTATTTCTCAGGTTTATCAACATTACTAGAACGTATGAAGACGTTGATACTATTGAATTGAATTTTTTAGATAGCTGACATTAATAATAGTTATTTTGAGATTTTAAGCTATGTTGAGTAAAATTGTAATCAAAATTGAAGTTCCACATTAATATTATGACAGTTTTAAATACAAAATTACAAAATTTTATGGTCAATCACTTTTGAGTTAATAATACATTGGAATTTATATACTGTTCAGATTGAAATCACAAGAGAATTTGCTCTGATAAAATTTTAACATTTCAATGACTAAATATCAACATTTTATAGCTATTCTTTTAGAGTTAGGATGTGAAGCGTTAATATACGAACCACAAATATATTTTTTTTCTGTTTTATACTTATAAATTTCAGAATATGTAGTGTTGATTAATTTAAAAACAGTAACAGATAAAACAGTAGAATATTCTCCTTTCTTATACAGATAAACATAATAAAAGAGAGTGTTAATGATATTCAAATATCAGAAATTGTTATCAAAATCGAAGTTCCCACATTAATGTTATAACATTTTTAAATACAGAACTTCAACATCTTATGATGAATTACTTTTGAGTTATGCTTTACAGAGTTAATAATACATTGAATTTTTTTCCTTATATACTGTGCAGATTACAATCACAAGTTAAGTTGCTGTGCTAAAATTTTGAACATTACAATGACTAAACATCAACTTTTTCTGGCTATTCGTTTTGAGTTAGGATGTGCAGCGTTAACATACGAAACACAATATCTTTTCTCTGTTTCATACTTATAAATTTCAGAATATGTAGTGTTGATCAATTTAAAAACAGAAACAGTTAAACACGGTAGAATATTATAATTTTTATAGAGATAAAGATAATAAAATATCACTTTTGAGTTATGATTTACGGAGTTATTAATCCATTGAAACTGTTTTGTTATATTCTGTGCTGTTTGCAATCACAAGGGAATTTGCTCTGCTAGGATTTTGAACATTTCAATGACTAAACATCAACATGTTATAGCTTTTTGTTTTGATTAAGGATATGCAGCGCTAACATGTGAACCGCATTTTTTTTCATACTTATAAATTTGAGAACGTGTAGTATTGATCAATTTAAAAACTATCACAATGAGAACAATAGAATATTCTCCTTTGTTATGCGAATAAAGATAATAAAAGATAATGATAATAAAGCCAATGATATTCAAATAGCATAATACAGTAGATCAAATTTTTTTTTCTGATAATATCAGATAATATGTCTAATAAATATCATATATATAGTGTATATGAATAACATGAAATAAGACGCTCGTAGAATAAACGTAGACGTTTATGACTTATTTTGTGAAGTTAAATCAAGAAGAGAATTTTTCGTAAGCTTTCGGTTTTTAAATGAAATATGTTACCTTAATTCTGTGTATACTAATGAGTCCAATAAAGGATATATCAACATTTATACATTACGAAGTTCTTTTATTAATTATATAGCTCATATTTTATTCATCTGTAAAAGTACTTTTAAAATTGTGACAAAAAAGAAATTTGAACTTTAAACACAAAAAAGTGCTTTAATATTTTCTATTATTTTTTATATGAAATAATTTTATTGACATTGGTTTTTTGTAATAATGTATTGAATTATCAAAGCTATTAAGCAAAAAGTAGGTAAATAGATAGTATATTTCTATTTATGATTTTTCAAATGAAATAATTTACACTATTCGTTTTACATATAGTACGTCTCATCCATTTGCAACAAGATGATTCTGAATAATAAAATCAATATTTTAAAAATAAAATAAATATTGAGTCCATAAATCATGTTATTTTGAAAGGAATATTTTGTTAAGAGTGTAAATCTTGTCTTTTGAACTATTAAAAAAACAAAATGTATTTTGTTATTAAATTTCAAACAGAAGATTTATTGATTTTCTAAATAATACCACGTGAATGGATGTCTCAATCAGCAGCAGAAAGAAAAACATGTCTGATTTGAGGGGCATTTAAATTACCACATTAACAAGAGTAACACGTTTGTCAATTTTTCATCATTTGTGAGTTTAAATAATGCATGATGTTATGCATGCTTAGTTTTTAAATAAATTTGCCTAGTGATAAAAAAAAAACTCTGATCTGTTATTTTAATGATTGTCAATAACGATCTATAAATATTCTTTCATAAATGAAGCTTTTAAGCTAAAACAAATGAATAACTGCCAAGTGTATGGAAAAGATGATTTTTTATCGATATTTAATATTAAATATTTGTTGATGGTAACTTTCATTGACATCACCTAATATGAAATGACTGACATTTCAAAACAAAGTTCATCAAAAAAGGAATAAGGAAATAAATAAAATAGAAAAGGTTCAATAACTCAGAAAGGAGTAGAAATAAAGCGTTTAGCTTCTTTTCATTTAATTTAATTACTTACCTCAAGCAGTGATTTTCAAAAACAGAAAAATGCCAGATTTAAATAAAAAAGCGTAAGTAAAATATTAAAAAAATAATAGAAGAAGCAGATGAAAGGTAAATGGTAGATTAATCTCATTTAAGAGATATTTAACGGCTTTAAGAAAATGTGAAAAGAAACATATTCTCTTTTTTGTTTACATATTAACGAAAATTAATGTCAAGATTTTTTAAGATAATGCTTTTGAAAGTGAAATAATTCGTAAGAATTAAATTAAGGTCAGTTCTTTACCAATTACGGGTACAATATGTTGAAATTTTAAAAAAATATGATGAGTAAATTTATGTAGTTAATTGAATATTGTGAAGTTATATACCACAAGAAGTAAGAATTATTCATTTTAAACTATACTTAAAAAACAGAATTATATTTGAATTTTTGAAGAAGCCTACTAAGCGAATATTTTATCAGTTTGTTAATAACATTTTGAAGTAAGCACTAAAAATAAACTCAAATTATGTAATGTTAAATTCTAATGCTTTTTGGGTTGGATAAAAAAACCTTCTTTTTTGATTGAATAAAAGGTTAAAAATGCATTAAAATTAAATTCCTACTTTAGTCAACAAAGAAAAAATTTATTTTATTTCTTTTTATTAAATAATTACAATTAATATAAATATGTATATACATATGATACAATCACAATATTAAGTGGCAATATATAAAGCCAATTTCATTGCAATTTTCCATTTTCCTATCTATTTATAGTGTTGGAATGGTTTTTTTTTGTTTGTTACTAAATATTCGCTTTCTAATTTTTTTTCGTTTCTAATTTATGAAACTAACGGTGGTCTATAATTTCACATTCTAACCATTTCTTTTAATTCTTCATTATTGCAAGAATACTCTCCAGTGAGTTTTGCTCAGTCCAGTTTTTCAATTAATTGTCCACCAAATGATTTCACACGACACAAGGCGACATATGGTTTACCTACTGCGAAGAATTTTCGTCCTAGATGTATTAATTCATAATATACGATACTACATTGCAATTTATATGTTGTTAATGACCATAATAGTACTGATCGTAGCATTCTTTGTTCAGCAGTACCAGAGTTGCGTTTGGCAGAGAATTGCCCTAATAATGGCTCGATTCAGATATCATTATTCTTAAAGTTCACACTAACTAATGGAAATTAATTGATTAAGTTTAATTAAAAAATTAATATTTCAAAAAACTCTGTTAACATCAAGTGTTATCATCTACAAGTGAAAAAAATAATGATAGGATGCATAAAAAGTAAATTAATAGCAATTGAAATTTTGAACAAGATATATAAATATATATTGGGAGAGTGTGAACTAATGGCAGGAATTGAAAAAAAAATACAAATTCACCATGTAATTTATTTAATTTAATTTAAAAACGTTTAAGTTTTTGTATGAAAATGAATAAAATATATCATCGTAACATACCATTGGAATAGATGATTGGAAGACATCATGCACTTAAAAATAAGAGATGTTGATGTTAGGAATGACTGCTTCTAGAGAATAATAGAAAATTTAAGATGTTCATTTCACTAAGTGGACATGCACTTGAAGAAAGGGAACATTACAATAATGCTTAGAAAATGTACTTAAGAAATATCTTCTAGATAATATATTTTAAGAAATCAAAGAATTACAATCATATATTAAATTTTAGATTATTTTAAATCTCATTTCGGTCTAAAATAAAAATAATATGTAAAGAAAAGATATCCTCATGTAAACCAAACCAGACTGCTAGAATATTCAGAGAATAAATTTTCTTTGTAGACTGGAACATTACAAAGGACATGTATGTACTATGATAAGTCTGCTACACGAGTTTTATTATCGTCTTCTTAAGAACATTTTTTACATGTATTTATAAGAATTATTTTTCTTATTCGACTGAGGTGAAATGTAGGTCAAAAGAGCGTCAAAAGTAAAGAGAAATGTGAATTTCTTTGAAGTCATTAACCGTTAACTCCCAACTTAATTTAAAATTGAAATTTTGTTAAAATCTTTAAGAATTTAATACGCCATTAATTTAGGATTTGAGATAATGACTGTCATTTAAATAAAACGCTGGGCGGATATGGAAGTTTTTGAACACTAATTACTTCTCCTTTGTTTTTAGTTACTTGATTACGTTTCTTTTTCCAAACACTTGAACTTTTATATTTAATTCAAAATAAAATGAAACACAAATAAATTTGACATTTTTTATTAAGTTTTAGCATACTCACATTATTTATGGTAATTTGGAAAACATTTTGTACATAGAATTACATTACATTTCATGAAAAATGTAAGAGGTTGACGGCGTCTTTGTTTTTCTCTTTTACCAACTATATGGCAAATTCCATCACATTTAAAAGTGTCCTTTGTCGTGTAGTCCTCGTTTATATTTGGATATTAACCTGTGATCAAATGTATAGTGGTGATTTTATTTTGATTGCGTTGTGTAAAATTATTTTTGTACTAAATTTAATCACAGGTTCTGAGAAATTATAGACATAAATATGAAGATATACTAAAAGCTAAATTAACAGCATCCGAAACTAGCTTAATACAAAAAAGTAAATTTATTATAATATATATACATCTATGTACATACAAAACTGATGCTAATTTTCATAAAATAAGCTTTGTCAACATCTTCTAAATTAGTTCTAACAATTTTTTAATACTTAAGTAATTTTGTAAATAGAGAGAGAACCTGATCTCAATTTCAAAATCTACACTCGAGATGAAATTGTATAACTTGGTCAAGCAGTTTTTTTTTTTTTTTTTTTTTTTGTCCTGTGTTGCCTTTCTTTAGATAGACTATTGGAATATGTCATGAAAAAATGCGGTCCAAACCGGTTTAACTAAGTAGGGTGAATCTATTACTATTCAGGGGGTAGAAAAAGAATAGGCAAAACGTTGATTAGCTCTATTTATAATGGTGAAAATGAACTGTCCTATAAATAGGACGCTGGATGGAAACGGGTTAAATTCATACTATCAAATATGTAGTAGTGTAAAAAAGAAATAGAAGAAACTTCCCATGTATACAAAGTAATTTGTCCCATCGGAAAGAGTAGAAATCTGTTTAGTACTGCTAGCTAAAAGATGGTTGAAACAAAGAAAGTTTATGATAAGAAAAATAGAATTTTTGAGGCGACATCTCTCAGGAACATATGCCCGAAAAAATCGTAAATCTAGAATTTATAGATTTTATAGATTGAGCAACCAATCAGAAGTTTTGATCGCCAGTCACGAGGGTACGCAGGTGACGTAATTTAATCGTCCCGAGTTATGTAAATTACATATTGAACAGAAATTTTGACTGTTATAAGTCACCAAATAAATTGGAAAACCAAAGTTATTCACTAAGGATGTCATAAAAGGATACATTAGCCATAAATTTAGTTTAAGATAGAAATAATTACGTTTGTCATTTTTCTATGATTGAAAATATCAATACTTACACGTATGTGTGTTTTTGTGTAATCACATGATATTTAACCGAAGTAACTAAATTCAATTTCAATAATATTTTGGATAAATTTTAGGTGATTCCATGCCTAAAAGATGACAAATTATTTCTTTTATTTGCAAACACTCCCATTCTTTTTTCTAAATTTAACGAAATTTGTTGACGAGCTCCAATTCGATATGTTATTTTTTAGTCCTTTAGCTTCTTCTTACATAACCACATACATAAAATCAAACATGAGTATGAATGTTATTACCTCCGTGTAGTCTTCAATTGTTTCCTATTTGCTAACCAACTCAGGATCAATGAATTTAATCTACAGTTTTTTTCAGTTGCTGACAGTCCGCAATAAACCGTGGTGGCGATAGCATCTTTTTACCTCAAAGTTTAGTTTTCTTCTTCCCAGTCACCTATGCATTTTAGTGGTACCGAAAAGGCGTTAAAAATAATATACCAGGTGATCCAAATTTCAGGATGAACTTTAAAAAAGAATTCGAAAACAAAGGAAGGTAAGAAGATACTGTTTGCACCAAACGGATGAAAAAGAAACCGGATTTTGTGTGTCAACTAAAAAAAAAATAGTTCTGCTTGTGACCAACAGATGGCACTGTAATATTTTATTTTATCAAAGGATGATTTACAAATGAAAAAATCTGTACAACTTACAAGTTAATTTAATTGAAGGTAATTAGTACTACAGTAAATGTGATGTCCATCATTTAGTCGTATAGCTGTGTGACGAGTTACCACACTGTCATACCGTTTATGTGGGGATATGCTCGCAATGCCGCAATGTCACATTTAGAATTCTAATAATACAGTTTAACTCAGAGAGCTTTCTCATTTATAGACAGCATTTCGAAGCATACAAGCTTCGATCACCATTAACTGCTGCAGTTTCTCCTTTTTATATCGTTTGTTGCTTTGCATAATCCTACATTAGGAATTAGACAGCGCCATCTGTTGGTCTCCAACTCAACTATTTTTCGTTGACACAAAAAATCGGTTTCTATTTCATCTATTTGATGCAAACCGTATGTTTTTTTTTATCTTCATTCGTTTTTGACTTATTCAATTTTAAAGTTTGTCCTGTCTTTTGGATCACCTGGTATTTCAGTGTATTGCTTTTATATTACTTCAGAATAAACACACACAATAATACACTGTAACGAGTTCAATATTCGCAAATGAAAGGTAACGGGAATAATGGATAACAGTCAAGGATAAAATTGGAAATTTACTCTTATTCTGGATTAAATACGGCTATTTACAAAGGAATGTTAATTCCTGAATCATGTAGAATTGCAAAGGAAGGTTGCCGGTAAAACTTCCACACGATGATCTCAGTCGAAAGAAAACCAAGAGATTTAATAATCTCTTACAAGTGGGGAGGCTTTTCAGGGTGCAATCAAACCCAATTTATCCCCCGTTCGGTGTCCGAGACTCTGTCTCTCCCTATATGAGCGGACTTTACGAATCTCCCAAACTAGCAAGCTCTCTGGTAAAAAAAGGCGAAAGCCTCCACGAGGTCAATACACCTACGTAAAAATGATGAAAAGCCCTGAGTCGTAAAATTGTAGGCTTTTTATACCTGGGGGGTGATTACAGTTCCTCCAATTGTTTTTTGGATCAGTTAAGATTCCAGTTACTTGAGAACTCCTGCTAAAGTTACAGTTATATATTTTAGCTGAATTCTCATTCGCTAGCTGTCCCTTAACGGAATATCCGAGCATTCATTAACGATATCCATCAGGGTCGTATTCGTCTATTCAGTCCGATTGTCAAGATCCCAGACTCTGCAACGCCACGCTATTGTCCAGGTAAACAGGTGCACTACGATCAGCTGTTTTAGCGCCTGCTCGGACAAAGGGGAGTCTTCACAACATATACAAATATGTGTGCATGCCTAAATATAAACGCAAAAGTAAACGTGAGCATGCAACTTTCTTGAAAGTGATTACCCTTTAAAGTTAAATTATGTGTTGTGCAATTTGATCATTTTTTTCTGTTTGAGGAGGATTTGTATGTTCGTAATTTCAGAGAATTAGCCATATGTTCCACAATCGTGTGTCGTTTACTAAATATTAAATAATAATTGTCTTTTTTAAGTAGGAAACCAGTTATAGTTGAGAGACATTGCTAAATGAATTATTTATTTTAGCAATTAAAAACATTCCATGATTTTGATATGTCAGGCAATCTTACAGTTTAAAGAAAAAAATTATATCAATATATGCTAAAGAAGTTCTCGATTGAAGATTCAGTTCTCGATATTTCCAGTTGTGTCATCATATTTCTTATAAAACATTTATGCTAACTCTTCTTTTCTTTTGCAGAATTCGCTGTCGTCCCATTTCCTGCAGGATGCGTCTTAGTGAACTGAAGCCCCTGCACATTTTATTCCTAAGATTCGAGAGATTTATGATTATTCTTTGATGCTGCGATTCGTATTCCTTTTACTCCAGAAAAATTACATCAACAAAGAATGTTTGTAATTGAATCTTTTGTCTAGAGCAATGTTGTGCAAAATGTGAAATGACGCTTTGTGATGTTGGAAGCTTTCATTGCTTTTCAAGTATCGCATTTGTCCCCTTTAAAGCAGAAAATTCTCGAATAAATTCTGGAGCTGAGCATGCTTCAAAAATTATCTTTCTGAACAAATCCTTTTTTTTCAGTTTGGAAGCAAAAGAAATGCATGAGCAGTTCGGAGAAAACATGGAAAAGGAGTAGAATACATTTCCGGTCATTGTGATACTTCACTTGTTACATTATATTTT
>CM063501.1:141486867-141491867 GCA_032207245.1 Pardosa pseudoannulata
TATATATATATATATATATATATATATATATATATATATATATATATCTATATATATATATTTATATATATATATATATATATATATATATATATATATATATATATATATATATATATATATATATAGCTTTATATAATTATTGAGTGCTACACAAACGCTTATTTAACGTGGGCACTATGCCATACTGACGTGTCACATGTACCTGTAGACAATCATTATCTTTTCAGTCCACTGCAATCAACATAAGATGTCTATACAATTGTATTGATTGAAATTTTGTCTATCACATTTTTATTCTTATTTAATTTCAAAGCCTTAATGCTATGAAATAAATCCTTTGTATGACACTGCACAGTTCAGAAATGAAATTAGGATATCGATTTTATACTTCCATGACAAGAGGTATTGTTTAAATTAACAATAGCTATTGAGTTATGTGCTGTTGCTATTAAAGCAGTAATATATATATTAATAATACCTTAATATATTGATATACCTAATAATATTGATAATACCTTACAGTCCCCATAGCTGGCTGGTTCCTATTTTCCCTAAAGAACGCTGGGTGGTAGGAATCAATAGATTAGATTTTGCACGTATATTGAAGGTTATACTTCTGCGAAACACAGGTCGTGGTCCAAATTACTTACAGTGGTAACACCTAAATTCTTATAGAGAAATGTTTTGTTTAAGTTACAAAAATCTAGTGTATTTATTTTGTTATAAGCTCATGTCGAGAACACTTCCAATCCAATGATAGAAATGCATACTACTGACGCACGGAAGAATTGCCAAGTTCAACAATCATGCAAAAGAAACAGATGTAGAAACGATTGTACTAAATGTAATAGAAATGTTTGCAGAAAATGTGTTTCAAAAACAGATTTTATATGTAAAAATGTTTTCCTTGAATGTTTTAATAATAAACATATAATGTAAATTAATTTGGAACTATTTTCTTTGCAAAAAACATTCTTGCATAAGTCAAATTGGCTTACTTTAGTAAAAATAGATATATGATTAACATCCGTAAATCTAGTGTTAAATGTTTCACCAAATAAGGCCTACATTTAAGTATTTAAAGAATAGATTCCTCCTGTAAAAAAAAGGAAAATGAATTAGATTTTAGAGAAATTATAATCACTGATTTTAAAATAAACGTATGTATCACGACAGGTAACACTGGATAAAACTTTTCAGGGGAAATGGTTTGTAAAGTTGATGTTCATGAACATTAATTAATGCCTAGGAATAAGATAAAAACTCGGCAAAACAATAACACCGTAATGTAAAAAGGAAGAGCGCATCTTAATTAAAAGCTTCGTGCAGCCATTTAATTAGCAACGCTAAATTTGGTAATTTCCTGCGAAGAAGACGAGAAAGAAATATCTTTGAAGTCAGCACATTTTACAGTTTCTATTTCATTCAGAAAGACGAGTGAAACACTGTTCCTTTAACGCTTTGAGGTTCCCCTTTTTTCTACTTCTAGCTGTATTTATCTTCTTTCCCTGCGTAATGCTGAATCGTTCTTTTAGGAAGAACAATAGAATAGAAAGAGGAAAACATATAACTTGTGTTTTGATTTCTTTGTTTCTTATTCAATATGCTTAAAAAATTGCTCTGTTCACGTTAAGAAAAAAAGTTTCAAAGGATGCATTAATAAGTTACTATACTACCAAAAATCTATTTCATATCTTATAAATATAAGAATATCATGTAAGTAATATTTAAAAACATTAATTGCATAAAGAATTCCTTTGAAAATTGTACTGTATTCAATTTACCAAATAAAAGGAAAGTAATCAAAGATTTAAAATTTTTATAAGAACTTTCTTACAGATTTTATATTAATTTTAAATTGCAATCTGATTGAATCATATAAATCAATCAAATTATCAATAATGTTTTATTAGAATTTTCTAAATCTAATAAAAAAATCTATCTCTAATTAACGATTGATTATATTAGTCATAATTCTTGGATAGATTGATTATTTGACCGTGAATATTAATTTGAAAAAAAATATAAATAATGGTTATTCAATATTTGTGTAAATTTCTTTAGTGCATATTTTTTACAATGTTATAATACATGCCTTTTTTAATTATTCAGAAACTGTTTATTGTTAAAATATTTGTTTTAATTTATCAAAATATTTTATACTTTATATTAGGAGAATTAGAGATGGGGATTTGTAACTTGTATTCAGTGTTTGTTGGCTGATTTTTATATCTGTTTTTAAATAAGATTGTGATTAAAAAATAAAAGCTACATGCACAAATGTTTGAACTGAAAATATATTTGGTACCGTAGAATAATTGTCAAAGACATATTTTAAAAACTCTAATTAGATTATAAATAGTTTTATTTTTAAGCCATTTTTAATTACGATTTAAATTATCACTTTACAAATTAGTCGCAGGCAATAATTTTTATCGTAATTTAGCTATTAAAAATAAACAGTAAACATATTTTCAAATTAGAATTGACGTCAGTGATGTATATTATCCTCATTGTTTTAACGTTATTTAAAAAAACATTAATTTTTTCCCTCTTTGACGTCATTCTTTGAAATATCTCATGTCTATTTACTGTTCTTCAATCCAATTTTTCTAAATTTAGATATTTCGAGAATAATAATATATCTTGCACAGCCTGTACAGTTTAATTATTATATATACTTTTATAATTTAAATATTTATTTGTTATTAATCTCAACATTATATTTGACTGCTTTCATAAACTTGTTTGTACAATAAGTTTTTATGATACATATTATAATCAATTGTAATTTATTAAATAAATTATTATAATGCATTTTTTATAAAATAAATGATTATAATGCCTTGAGAGCCAACATAATTTTTAGAAAATTAGCTAAAAAGGCCATGCAGCATAAACTGAAATACTCAACTGGTTTGGACCGTGGTGCAGGTTTTGGTCCACACTTTTCATAAAAAAAAACATGAGAAGGCCGTGTTGCAGTGTCTTTATTTGCCTCTATTTTCCAATAACTGGAAATACCGGTGTCGTCAATTTCACTGTCACTCGATTCCTTTTTTTGCAGTGGATTTATAACGTTACTGTTGTAGCTTTCAGCTTCTGAAACTTTTGGTTTCACAGTTATGATTCAATGTAGTTTTCGTCATTCTCATTGCTTTCTACATATTCAAGTTCTTCGTCCATGCAGCATATCGGTGTACCGGCCCATGCAGCATCGGTTCCATGCAGCATAAACTGAAATACTCAACTGGTTTGGAGTCTTAAGGTGGTGCAGGTTTGGGTCCAGACTTTTTATGAAAAACATGAGAAGGCTGTGTTGCAATGTCTTTATTTACCTCTATTTTCCAATAACTGGAAATACCGGTGTAGCCAATTTCACTGTCACTCGATTCCTTATCTTCTAAACAGTCACTAATTATACTCGGTCTTTTTCGCAATGGATTTATAACGTTACTGTTGTAGCTTTCAGCTTCTGAAACTGTTGGTTTTCAAGTTACGATTCAGTGTAGTTTTCGTCATTCTCATTGCTTTCTACATATTCAAGTTCTTCGTCAGCATTGTCAAATTATCTATATTTTTATAATGCCTACAATATTTTTTATATAAGAGTAAAAATATGTATAAAAAGTTTTTTATATAAGAATGAAAATATAAATAAAAAACTTACAATATTTATTTTTTTTATTTTTATTGCAATGCATCAGAAGATACATACGTTATTCTAACGTCTATACAAGATTGCGAAGCTGTTAAACATTTAGTACAAACCAGGAATCAAGTGTATCTTAAGACATGCTACGGACACGAGCAAAAGTAACCCCGCTGGGTTCTTTTAATTTAAAAGAAGGGACCAAGCAAAAGAATGCTTGGCCTGCCACTCGAAGAGGTATCGTTGGAGAACTTCGAGGACATTGTGACCACGAACATATTTTAACCATCTAAGCGGTTCGCACATATAATTCCGCCAAACCGAAAATGACCTCAAAACGTACAATTTTCGACCTCCAAAACCGCTCTGAAAATGGATGTAATGTACATTTTTGCCAGTGCTTTCCCCCATGGAGTTTTGCCGTAGGAGGGTCAGGTCAATTGCTTAGGAAATGCACCCCTCTTTCACTGACATTTCTTGAGGGATGCACCGCTACCCCCTGAGGCATAAAGACGCTGACAACTTTTCATGGCTTTGTAAATCTCTATATAGAAGTATTTCTTTTGCGGTAACAGATGCATCTCTAATTGCATCACTTAAATATCTTAGATGCCTTTCCTAAAAAATATAAATAAGTCTAAAAAATATAAATAAGTATATTTTTATTTGTACTTTTAGAATCTATTATTTCTTATGGGATAATATTCCAGACTTGACGAGCTTTATATGTATTAAAAATTAACAGTCTATAATATCTATTTATATATCTATATATAACCGGAAGTAAAGAGACAATAACGAGGGTGGGTTTCCCGTATTCCATACAAGTTGACAAAGGGTGAAGAAAAAAATCATAGAACGCTTTGGTGTTCCACTCGGAGGGTTATGTACCACAGTCACGTTTAGAGAACACGTCGGATCTTATGGTAACTCTAAATCTTTCAGATACGAGAATAACTTACAATATTTCCGTGCAAATTACACAGTTTGCAAGAATCACCTAGAAATATTATTGTGCACGTGTTCCAATTCGGAATCTAGACTATTCTTCACATAAAGATGTAATGAATGACATAACACTTTATCTTTTAAATATACGTGCGGAAAAAATAAACAAGAATCAACAAGTGTGATATAGAGATCGAATTAGCTCATTAGTGATCCAGTTGCGCGATTGCGTTATTCACATTTTGTTCCAAAGCTAATAACTGCATTGGATTAGAAGAGTGAAAAAATACTTGAAAGTCCAAAACTTACGTAATACGACTGTTTTTAGAAGGAAAACCGGTTTAGAGTGACATAAATATTTATTTATCCTTGATACATAAACATCTAAATACTAGTT
>CM063501.1:141496867-141506867 GCA_032207245.1 Pardosa pseudoannulata
ATATATATATATATGTGTGTGTGTGTGTGTGTGTGTGTGTGTGTATGTGTGTGTGTAATACATATATACGCATATATTTATATATATAAATATTACATTTTATGAAATACAATATCTACATCAATAGTACGCAGATTGTTACATTTTTGAAAATTGTACTAATTATGTACTATTTGATTCAGAGTTGTATACATTTTAATTCTTTGCATTTTTCTTCGATGTCAAGTATTCAAAATATTCAATTATTTTGAAGTATGTAGCTATAAAACTTAAATGAGCAACTGCAATTTTAAAGAATGAGGAACTCTATTTGATATGACCAATGTAATGAATCGTTCTTACAAAATAAAAAAATAACATATACTTGCATCGTAAAATATGTAATGGGTTTAAGAGATATATATCTAAATATAAATCATGAAATATGAATGTTCTCTTTTATGTGACAGAAGAAATGCTAAGTCAAATTATTAACTTATCTTTTGGCTTATATTATTCCTAATCATTGAAAAAGTTCTTTTATTGTATGTGTTTTAGTTATCCCACATTCTTATGAAATATAGATCAATAAATTTGTGTTATTTATAATGGCAATTTATTTAAGGATATAAAGAATGTTATATTTCAGATTTTAAGGATTCGAAATTATCATTTTCGTAAATAAAATATAGAATAGTCTTCTGAAGTAGGTCACTACATGAAATTGAAGAAATCTCAATTTTATCCTGTTTTGGAGAAAGAGCCAAAGATAATATAATGTAGTCTTTATTTTAAAACACACAATAATATTAGTTTATAAGTATTGACGAAGTATCACAGCAATGACTAAATATGTAGACCGATTTTTTATCTTTAAAAAATTAAAGCTTGCTTTTGATTTCTATCATCTAATAAATTTGTGGTTTGAAAGGTCTTCAAAGGGACATCTCGCTCATAGAGCTTTAAAATTTTCATTGCAAAAGCAGGTTTTGAGTTATCATAAAACATGCTCCATTTAAAATATTTTTTTACATATTTAATTACATTCTAGCATTAAAATATTATTAAGTTCTATCATTCCTAGTAGTATTTATATTTTTAAAGAAACAAACAAAATACAAGAAATGAAAAAAGTTTACTTAATCGAAAGATGCCTTTAGGAACATGCATATTACTATCTAAATTTTTACATAAAGTAAATTTGATGAATTTATCCTTAATCGGAATATGTAAAGAGACCGGCCATTTTACAATATTTTTAATATAATTAAATTCTAGTCTCCTTTAGGTACTGATTATATATATATATATATATATATATATATATATATATATATATATATATATATATATATATATATATATATATATATATATATATATATATATATATATATATATATATATATATATATATATAGAGAGAGAGAGAGAGAGAGAGATAGATAGATAGATAGATAGATAGATATAGATATAAAGACAAGAACAATACAATGTTTGAGAAAGAAATGTACATCAGGAAATTGAAAATTCTTTTTAAACTAGGGAGGATTTAAAAAATCCCTAATATAATTATTATAGACGTGGTTAGTAACTATATTTTTGTTAAGACAATATCCTAGAACATATGGTAAGTTTTAACGAAAACAGAATTCATCGAAATACAATAAAATATATATCACTCAGCGAGAGGACAACGACATTAAAATGTTTCAGAAATAAATGTATATCTGGAAATTAAAAACTAATTTTACATAAGGAAGCTTAAAAAATCTCTGATATAACTATATAGACGTAGTTATTGAAAATATTTATAAAAATGATTTTGAAATATTTGTAAACAATGTGTATCAGGAAATTGACTTTGGTTTGACTTGGGTTTGGAGAGCTACGGTCTACTGTTTTGCACACGAGGGCTAATGAGACCGGGACCTACTGCTTAAAGCCGATTCCGAACGGCTACGAACATCCTTGCCATACTGGGATTCGAACCCACGAACTCCGGTACCGACGATCAGCTCCCTAACCAATCGGCCAGCGTTCGGAGTATCAGGAAATTGAAAATCACTTTTATATAAGGAAGATTATACAAATCTCAAATATAATTATACAGACGTGGTTTTGATTTTAACTAAAACATAATTTATCAAAATGCACTAAAAATATATATCACTACAGCAAAATGACAGCAAGAATATATAACGTTTCAGAAATAAATGTATATCAGGAAATTGAAAAATATTTTTAAATACTTATCTTAAATAATATCTCTAATATAAACGTGGTTATTTATAATATACTTTATATTGGTTTTTTGAAATTTGCAAACAGCACTGACGAATATATTGATAATTTTAACGGAAACAGAATGCTTCATTAATAAATTTCACTACAGCGAAAGAACAACAATAGAATGTTTCAATAATAAATTTCACTACAACGATAGGACAACAATAGAATGTTTCAATAATGAATTTCACTACAACGATAGGACAACAACAATAGAATGTATCAAAAATAAAGTTCACTACAGAGAAAGAACAACAACTATAGAATGTTTCAATAATAAATATCAAGACATCGAAAGGACAACAACAATAGAATGTTTCAATAATAAATTTCACTACAACTAAAGGGTAAAAGCAATAGAATGTTTCGATATTAAACAAAACTACAACAAAAGGACAACAACAGTAGAATGAAGAACAATAGATTTCAATAATAAATGAGTATTAGAAGATTGAATATTTTTTATCTAAGAATGTTTTACAATATCTCTAACTAAAATACATGTGGTTATTAACCATATTATTAATAAAAATTATAATTAAATTTGTGAAAAAGCTTTAACTTTTTAACTATTTATAAAAGATACACTTGCTTTGAAAATATTACTTTAATATTTAACGTTGTATATTTATTTTTCGAAAAAAATTATACTATTACTATAACAGTAGAAGAGTTTAAAATAAAGAATACCCATTATTCGAAATATATTTTAGTATTATATAAACTTCAACAGATAAAAGAGAGATTTAGAAGCATTAGGAAGCATTTAACACATTATTCTCCTGAGTTTTAACAGGATCAGCACATCTCATTGGCAACTAAAAAGCCTAAAAAATTATAAATTTGAAAGAGGAAAAAAAGGAACTCTTTTATCCCCTCAATAAAAGAGCTTTTTTTGCCTTTCTCTTTCCAACTAAATACACCAAAAGTTCAACAAAAAAGGGACTTGGATTTGGTAAAAAAGAAATTGAGATTGCAGTATGGTGTAGACCTTATGATTTGATTTGAAGACGGTAAAGTAGACTTCCAGGAAGTGGAGTTTTATTCCATTATTTCTACTACAGTCTGTATATTTGTTTCACCTGAGAATAAATCATACGCAATAAATAGTATATGAGACTTTGTGTAAGAGGAACCAAACAACAAGGAGTTTTAGCTCGAATCTAATATACTTGAACTCTATCTCCAGAATAAATTTACAAGGACACGTACATTTTTTATTATTATTTGGAATGGAATATTTTTGTAATTTCAGTTTTATTATTTTACGTAGTTTATTTTTTTTATAATTTTTTTATATATTTAGCTTTAACTAAAGACTTTTCTAATAAATTGTGAAAAACTATTACATTAAATAAAAAAATATATATTTCTTAGAGACTTATTAAGAAGTATCTACCCTAGCATCATCAGAACTCATTATTTTCTCTTTATGATAGATTTAAAAGAGATGATTACTTTGAAAATTCCTGCGTCAAAGTTTAAATGTATTTTTAAAATGATTTTATAGACAAGCCATCACTTTTATAAATTTTCTATCTTAATCCAATAAAAAGTCAATTACATCATTCATGTCGAATGTAAAAGAAAGTAAGGTGGTTTAAAGCTGCAAAACTTAAAATATATTTTAGTGTGATTTCAGTTGAAAAAACTATAAGACTTCTACCTAATATAAAACAATATAGATTTTATAGGTGTAACTCCCTTAAATCTTGTAAAACATTTGCAATTTTTTTAAGAAATATATTTTAATAAATAGACAAATTTTGCTGAAACTGTCATAACAAACCTTTACCTATGGAATTTAAGTTACATATACTTTCAATAAATTTTAAAATTTGTTCCACAGATTAATAACGAAACAAGATCATTTATAGAATTGCAATTTAGGTTTTTTAATAAAGTTTTGTACCAACCGTAAACTAATAATAATTAGTTCTTTAATAATTACATTAATATTTGAAAGTTTTTAAGATATTTTATGGTTTTAAAATTCAATTAAGGCATATTTAAGCAGTGGTAAAGACGCTGGTTTTTTGTAAAAAATATTTACAATTATAAATTACCTGTTAGAGCTACAGAACGTAAGGAAACTTAATATGAACACAGATTATAATATGTGAAGATATAAGGCATGTATATAATAGTACATTATACACCCTATCTACTGCTAACACTTTTTAATGCTGTTATAATTAGTACAAGGACATAATGATTAAAAGGATATGCGATTCCTAAGTTAAATGGATATTACAGTAAAGTGTAAGATAATTCCACATTTGGTAGTTATTAAATCATAGTATAAGTTTTAATTAATATTGAGAAACATAATCTGAAATAATCACATCCTTGATTTAATTGTTCTGCTTAGAAAAGTTATAAAAAAACGTGAATTGGGGGAGCAATAAAGAACATTTTGGGGATACTTATTAAATTTATTATTCATATATAGAGAAATATGTAAATGTATAAACATATATATCAATTTATATATTTTATGAATGTGTACAAAACAGTAAAATGCAATTAGGTCCAAACACACTTTTTCTTATCGAGAGTTGAAATCTATTTATAATTTAAAGTTAGAATAAATAGAATCATGGATCACTGATTAACAACACTTATTTAGCAATACATTTATACTCCTACACTTATACTGAGGTGTAATAAAATAAAATATTATTAATAAAATGTCCATCATCACATTTACAAATCTGTAGTATGATTTACCATCAAACTCTTGCTCTTGTGCACGTGTTGTCATGCAATATCACTCCATGTTGAAACCATGTCATGTTATCAAATCATGTTACTTTAGGTCCAAACTCACTTTTTTTTATCGAGAGTTGAAAACTATTCCTAATTTAAAGTTAGAACAGATAGAATCATGAGTCACTGATTTCGAGAAATTTAACAACACTAATTAATGAATACAATTATACTGATACACTTATACTGAGGTGTAATAAAATGTCCATCATCAGTTTTAAAAATATGTATTAAAGTTTACCATCAAAATTTTGGTCTTGAGAACGTGTTCTCATGTAGTATCAATTTATGTTGAAGAATTACTTTAAAAATCATAAATTTTGCAAATACTAGTTTATAACGTATTTGTCTTAGCTATATTTTTGAATTAAATATGGAAAACTTTATATCACCACTGACCATCCATTTCCTCATTATATTCTGTCAAATTACAATCTGTCAAATTTTCGTAAAAAACAACTAATATTGAAATAATGTGAACACACAACTACACACACACACACACACACACACACACACACACACACACACACATATATATATATATATATATATATATATATATATATATATATATATATATATATATATATATATATATATATATATATATATATATATATATATATATATATATATATATATATATATATATATATATATATATATATATATATATATATATATATATATTATATATATATAATATATATATATATATATATATATATATATATATATATATATATATATATATATATATATATATATATATATATATATATATATATATATATATATATATATATATATATATATATATATATATATATATATATATATATATATATATATATATATATATATATATATATATGTATATATATATATATATATATATATATATATATATATATATATATATATATATATATATATATATATATATATATATATATATATATATATATATATATATATAATATATATATATATATATATATATGTGTGTGTGTGTGTGTGTGTGTGTGTGTAAATATATGACGTGAAAAATTCTTCATCAATTACAGGGAAAAATTAACTCCAAGTTTACAATTGTTTTCTGGGCAAGTAGAACTCCTAGTCAATTTGAAATTGTGAAGCCATCAGAGACACAAGTCCAAATTATGAAAACTTACATTTATTGAGAATCAGACGTCATACGTGTGAAAATAATGTTAAGTTGATTATAAGTTTAAGAATAAGAAATTAACTCATTAAAAATACATGGACAAATATGTCTTGAGTAAATGATTTTATACAGTCGAACTTGTTTATAACGAGCACAAAGGGACCGTAACATTTATTCGTTAAATCTTAGTGCTCGTTATAAATGGGCCCTTAATGTAAACGTGCAACCAGAATGGGGTGGGGGTGGGAGGTCAAATCATTGAGTTTCCTTAAAATTTAATTAAAACCTATTTTAATTACATTAATTTAAATATATGATTTTCTTAATTAAATGACAATTAACACTCCCCGTCAGCGAAAAATTTGTAGTTGAGCTACAGTGTGAAAGGAAAGAAAAAATAAACTGAAAGAAAAATTTTCTGTGCTCGGTACATCTGAGGTCATCAGTTCTTCGTCGATGGATACGTAGTTTTGAAATTCTTCTTTGGTCATTTCAAAACCTCTCAACCTCTTCTTCCTCAGTAGATTGACCGTCTTGACAACTCTCCAACCCGGCCTTATGGAAACATACATGTTGATGTGACATTTTCCCATGAATCGTTCATCAAACATATCACTTCCAGTACGTTGACATTGATATTTGATGCTGTTCCACTTCTATCGCTGCTGTCCAGAATCATCCAAATCAGTTGCCTACGGAAGTGCACTTGGAACTTCTTATGACTCCTTGGTCCATAGTATGGATAACAGATGTAGAATTTAGTGTCGAAAATTCAATTGCACCGGATTTGTAAACCCTCCCTATGGACACTAGAATGCTGGAGGAACTTTTCCTACAAAAGTATTAAACTTCCGAGAAGAAAAAATATAAGACAGAAAGACAAGAGAGATGAGGAAAAAGAATGTAAGACAGAAAAATATTGCTCTCTAAAACCAGGTCTTGATCGTTAAAAGCGACTTCTGTCCCAGCAATTTAACATTGATCCAACCAAATATTCTCGCTTCTTTCGGTAAATCCGAGTTCCCGTTAAATCGGAGCTCGTTATAAACGAGTTCAACTGTACAATTAAATGCCTAAGGAATACAACTCGAATACAACTTATCAAATGTATATATGGAAGACTCCTCTTCACTTGGCGTTGGTCTCGCGACAATTAAAGTCGCTTTTCCTTTTCCTCATGTCGCTCCAAAAAATGTCTATCCCTCAATCAGCGGATGACAGCAGCGTTCACCATCTTCTTTCCTCTGGTAATGCAATTTCTTCTAAAACATAGACTTCCCAGCGGAGAAAAAAAGGGGTTCACTCAAGAACGTAGGGGTCAGAATCCCGCTAAACCAACGGGCCCTCTATTTGTTGGAAGAAGTCCGAAGTTTCTTCCTAGTTCAAACCGGCCCTGTTCGGTATATCTTTGAAGAAAGGCTTAAGAGAAAAAAAACCTTGAAAATGAATGTAAATTGTTAATACGTCAGGTTATACCAACCGTCCTTAAAGTTCAATATATCTGCCTAGAACTTTTCATAAAATACACACATTTGCTGCCGATGTTAGCCTACAGTAAGCAGGTCATGTGATTTTTTTACCATGAGACATAAGATTGTTCAGAAATTTTGGAAGGCAAGAAGGAAATTTAATTATTTAAGACACCTGAAAAAGTTTTTGTTATTGAAAAGAAATTTAGATTATATTCTAGTGTTAGTTTTGAGATATGGGTAAAAAAAAATTAAGTCAGAGACCACTCCTTTATCTGAAATGTTGTGGCTGGGAAATTATTTAATAAAAATTAGATGTAGAAAAAAAAGAGTTACTGATATATGTTTAAAAGTAATAAAAATTTGGATATATTATGTATATACATATAAATGAGGTTTGTAAAATTAGGGGAGTTATATTTAAAAATAAGTGGAACTATTTACAGGTCACGTAAGAGGAGAGAGACACACCGTCGTGTGGATGCACACAGCAAAAATATATTAAGGCTGAAGGATATGAGAAAGATAAAGTTTAGGGAAGTAAATTTTTGGCTCACTTTTGAGTCGGAAGCTGGACTGGGCAAAATACTCACTCTGGTTGACGATGTAACTGAACAAAGGAGTATATTTTTAATGGCATAGCCAAAGCTTAACGAAAGGACTGAATTTAATAAAGTTAAGAAGGTCAACCCAGCCCGCTTATCTAACTCACCACACATAAATGCTCTTCTAACGGGCCATGGACCCTTCCCTCAATGTCTCTCTCGTTTTCGTTTGGCTACTGGGTCTCCAAACTTATCTGTGGTCACTAACAAACTTATCTGTGGTCTGTGGTGGAAGTAAACACTCTGCACTACCTTTTCTCTTGAATTCTAACAAAGGACTTTTATCTTAAAGAGCCTAAGATAGGAGCGGAATCGATGTGGTTCCAGCTATTACATACAAAGTCCTGCTCAGTAAGGCACAGAAACTAATCTCCTGGATTATTGGAACCTGTAAACTAATAACTTGTACCAGCTAAATGGTTAAAACCTTTTTTGTTCTGTAAATAATGTTTATGAAACTGTTAAATAGTCATTTCATTTTTGAAGCTTAAGTAATAATAGCTTAACTTTCTATAAATGATTTCTCATGGCAACAAAGTTTTCATTATGTTGTCAATTTATGTTCCTTTCTATCGTTACTTTTAAATACAAAGATTATTCAAGATGTTTGTAACTCTCTACATAATAGCACAAATTCGAATATCTTTACAATCATTGTTTGCTACTATACATGTTTGTTTTGTATCACTTCAGGGGATGGAACCATGCTTGAAGGACCCCCCCCCCCTTCTCTCCAAGTTAAATTATGTACAGCAACATGTTCCTAATAATATGTTGGAATCCATTTAACCTCGCCAAATTTAGGGTTCCGTTTTAGTTTTGGTTATCTTTTTTAAGCATTTTTTCGCTAGTTTTAACCTTTTTTCTGTTACTTTAACATTAACTGCGTGCATACTACTACCTTCTTCCAGGGTTGAACTTCAATTTTTCAAATTATGGACATGTTAAAAGGTAACTCATGACTATATTCTCCCTTTTCCTTCTTTTTTTCGTTTGTTTTAAATTTGCGGAGAGAAGTGTTTCCGGGCAAATATGTCAAAGCCTAATCCTTAGGGCTGTTTTCCACCTAGGGTTAAAAAAAGCATGGTGTAAAAATAAAAGAGACTTCTGATTAGTTGCCTACATTACAGACCCTTACATACAATGTGTGTATATGTGTGCGCGCAAGTGTGTGTGTATTTGAAATTTAAAATTATGAAGAATACACTAGAATATTGTGAAACAATACATGTAGGTTAGATAAATGCAAGGGTTTAGTTGAAAAAAAATTGTGAACTATCAAACTGTTAAGTTTTTATACACTGACTGATGCGTATATCCTACACACTTAAATATGTCTTAGTTCAATAGAGTTACTCAAAATTTGTTTCATATAAAATTACCCAGTGTAAGTTTAATTTCATTATATCACCCTCACAGACATAATAATAAAAGTTTTCCGGAATGTCTTCTTTTTGTTAAAGTACTATTTTGTTGAGATCTAAATAAATGATTTGAGAGTCAACGGAAGAAATTTTAGAGGATATTTCATTCCAGTGTTATAAAACCTGTAAGAAAATTCCTTCAGCATTCATTTAAAGAAAATTTTTCTCTTGTATGTGAAGTTATATCTTTCTTCTGCCACTGAAATATGTTTAAAAGCTTTATGCTCATTCATAACTATTTTGGGATAAGGATATTCTGACGTCTATGAAAACGAGGAAATAAAAAGTACGTTA
>CM063501.1:141511867-141541867 GCA_032207245.1 Pardosa pseudoannulata
TTTATCCAAAGTACGGATTTTTAATTTTAAAATGTTATTTATTGTTTCCTTAATGTTCTTGAACATTCTAGATCTTTCTTTAATATGTAAATTAGTTATTTCTCGAATATTCTGTTCGGGTATAAAAGCTGATACCCACTAGTTGTAGGCAACTTCCCTATCTTGTAAAGTTGCGAGTTGTTACTTAGCTTCAATAAATTCATCTGTTAAGTTAAGCGGTGTGTTCATTCGAATCTTCGTGACAATATTATTTACTAGAATATAGCCCGTCACATGACGGGATCAGTAATTTTTTTAATTTTTTAGAATAATAAAGTACATTATAAGGCAGGTAAAAAAATACGGTTTGTTTTTTGGCTGAGAATTATCTGGTACAGTCTCAGTAATTTGTTTAACTTTACTGACCGCATTTTAGTAGCCAACTTTAATTTATCTTGTTATATTACGTGATAAGATGGACAGCAGAGGTTTGAATATTGACAGTGATTATTTGGCAGTATATATAAATGATGTCCAAAATTTAGCCAATCAATGTCAAATCGAGTGGTTATGAATAAAAAACAAACACAGAAACGAAGTCTTTGGAAATGATATCGAGACCACGCCAAATAAGATACTACTGTTTTGTGTAGCATACTATTACATGTGAAATAGCAAATGCTATTTCCCCTGTATACTTATTATCAATGATTACGAATACAGAAGTCACTACAAAATTGCAAAAAAAATCACTAATATTTATCTGTTGTAAATTTATGAACAATATCTGAAGTGAAACACAGAAATGACCATCTACCATAAATGACCTGTTTGTACTTTGACTCCAATAAATATTACAGAAAGTTTAATTTGTTGCGTATGATACTTCTAGCTGACGTAGTCATAGATTTCTATTTATAAATGATAATGCAAGGGGGTGGTAACAATTATTTTTCTTTGCACAGATCTGAAATACTTATGGAGGTATGGAATTTACCATTTCCCTTTTGTGATTTGAATTTCCGTGAACACAGGTTGAAATTATTTTATTGAAAGATTTGGAAGTTAAAACTCTCACTATTTTTGAGTTTAATACATACTTTATCATTAGGGGCCACAAATAATCCAAACGTTAGCACTAGTTTCTACCCTTCACAGGAAATGTCACTGGTAGCATATATATGTTCTAGATCAGATAATCACATTCCATATTATATATAGACTAGCATATAGCCCGTCATATAGGCAGGACCGCTGACAGGATCATTAAAATTTTTAATTTTCAATATGTCTAAAGTACCTATTGAAATACGTAAAAAATGTTTACGTTTTTGGCTGAGAATTATCTGGCGCAAGCTCAATAATTTGTTTATCTTCATATTCCTGTAAAGTCTTCCGATTCTATGAATGCAGTTTAGAATCACATTAAATTCATTCACTGTTGGTCTCACCGAAGTCGTGTAATTACGATTAACCCATTGCAACGAAATGGTGGGACTCAATTCTCAGTTTAAACATAGATTAATCGCCCTTAGCCGTTAAAATTCTTTGGTGAGACCAATCATTAGTCAAACCGTGTGGTTATGTATGAAAACAAACACACGAACAAACAAATGTCTTAATTTTCAAAGATATATAACTTAAATGCTAGATATTTATTAGTCCGTGAAATAAACTAATAACTTTTATGAAAAGAATTTGTTGTGAATACTGGTGATAAAATTTTCATTGCAATAAAATATAATGGATGATTAAATCTAGTATTTATGCCAAATATGAAAGAAATTTATTTACTTATTATCTAAGTTTAGTGATAAAACATATGAAATTAATGCAAACCATATTTAAATAATTTAAAATAAGAAAGGATTAAATAAGATGGTTGAAGGAATGACGTCATAATGCTAGAAATAATGTTATTTTTATCTATTTATTATGTGATACATTGATACATTTAATGTTCTGCTCTTAACCGGGGACAACAGAGCTTGAAATAATGGCTTTAAACACTCGAAAAATAGAGAAGGGGTGGATTTCGAACGTTTTTGAACTCGCTTTAAATTTTGCTAACCCTAACTCATCAAAAATCCAATATGGATGCCTGCATCCATTACAAACGCTTCATAAATTCGAGGACAGTCGGACAGACAACTTAGGCTATTATTATATAGTTGATAATTGTAGATATGTTTAACTTGACTACAAAGGTTTTCAAGGACTATTTTCTTGAAACTACATTATATTATTACAAGTCATCTAATTATTAAAATATTTAACGAAATCTATTTCAATACAAAATGTTCTAGAGCTAATTTAGAAATCCGTTGTGCTTTATGGCGATGGCAATTATAAATTAAGGCAATTAATCTTTAAACATTCGAGCAAACTTAAGAAAGTACATTCTTTTCAAATAGTTCTGACACATTAACTGTACAATTTATATAATTAGATTTTTTACATCATAAGAAAATAATCAATGTAATGTTACATAGAATTATGTCATGCAATCTTATTTAGTAATTTTGTCAACAAATGGTATCACTGAGCAAATTGTAATATGATATTAAATTATATCAAATTTATTTATTTGATACTGCAAAAAGATGGATAATATGACTTGGTAATATTGCAGACAAAGAATATTAAAAGATTTTCAATGTATTCGAATTTTTATTTTTTAAATTAAAAAATAAAAATTCAGTTTTTGTTTAGTAAGATGAATGTTATAAAGAATCTAAATATTGATCTATTCATAGCTAATATCATCATATTAATAGAATTAGGCGTACCAAATTGCATGTTAAAACAAATACTATATTATATGTAAATATCGTATACATGCGCTGCCTAAGCTGTGTTTTTGATTATTAACAATTTTAAATAGCTCTTAATAGTAGAAAGTTATTGGATTCGATACTGTTTTTTTTATAAAAATTTAAGTTTCTGATATATTTCTATTGCTCCCAGGCATAATATAGAGAAAAGACTTGATATCAAACAAATAAATTTAAATTGTTATTTGTGATTTATTTAGAAAGTTAAAGTTTATATCTATATAAAACACAATGATGTATTTAAAAATATGCTATATATTTTATCCCATATTTTATAATACCAATACCATACTCATTGATTTCTTATATAGATAACATGTATGTATTGCTTATAATATTGCATATGTATTGGTTATAATATTGCATATGTATTGCTTATAATATTGCATATCAATGTATTGCTTTCATACTTGCATACCCAATAAAGAAATATTCATAGCTCTTTGCCAAGTCCTTAATCGTTTTGATTTATTTTAGAAAAAGGCATTTTAAATCTTAGGTATAGCAATAAACACAAAACATTTCCCCCTAACATTCAATCTAGCACTACACTTTTATTCAAATATGTATTTAAAATCAATTGGTTTTATTATTTTTATTTAAATACTTATTATTTTAACATTAAATTTTAAGATAAATTTCCAGTATTATACTTAAGGCATTTCAAAATATTTCAAAAACATTTAAAATAAATCTTTAAATTATCAGAAGAAAGTTTATTAAACTATTTCTAAATACGTTGAATGAGTTTTTATAACACCTATATTGTACAATGACAGTGTATGTCATGTGCCAAAAATATTTATAGTCATACGCATTTATGCATACATGTAATATAAATGTAGACATATGTATAATTTTTCTATCTTTATATATAAATGTATCAAAAGCTTAACCAGTTCAAGTATTAAAGTTCTTGTGATACTATATGTGCATAATTACTATTGATATGTATCACAACAACATGGTTAAATCTCCTAAAGACTTAATTGTGTATGCACATTGCATTGAATTACGTGTTTGTAACCTAAAAATATCCTTTTATTAATCTTATATCCTTATAATTTATAAAATCAATAATATGATAAGTTTTATAATCATTATAAATATATATTAAAGATATTATAAACCTCATAGAATAAAGAAATTTATTATTTTAAAATTTATTATTACTTTTTAAAATTTACTTTTTTTTATTACTTTTTTTACTATTTTTTTATTACTTTTTAAAGAAATTATTATTACTTTTTATTTTAAAATTTATTAATACTTTTTTAAGGCAACATATTATGTACATTTTATACTTGATAAAGACTGTGTCGAAAACCTTGAAAATTTTGTCTTGAGCAAAATGTTTCTTTTTATACTAAACAAGAAAATATTTTTGTTGTTGACGAGGAAATCATTAGCAATTTAATACCCTGCATTTTGTGAAACTCTGAAATATTATTGTTAGGCAAGGATTAATACAGATAGAAATTCTGCTCAAAATTATTCAGTTTCCAACTAATTGTGATTTTCTTCATTTTATACGAAAGTATTGATTGTTAAAGTTGTAAATTAAAAATATTTGTCACTAAAAATAATGTAAATAGAAGGGAAGTTTGATTTTTAAGTGAAACTGTTCTTTTTATCAATTCTAGTATAACTGGCAAAATATTTTAAACGAAAATTTTTTGTTTAATTATTTAGTCATGACAGTTTCGAATGATATTCATTAGATTCATTAAACCTGTGTCTCTCTCTCTATCTCTCTATATATTATTTATACTATATATATATATATATATATATATATATATATATATATATATAATATATATATTATATATATATATATATATATATATATATATATTATATATATATATATTTATATATATATATATATATATATATATATATATATATATATATATATATATATATATATGTATATATATATATATATATATATATATATATATATATATATATATAATATATATATATATATATATATATATATATATATATATATATATATATATATATATATATATATATATATATTTATAATATATATATATATATATATATATATATATATATATATATATATATATATTATATATATATATATATATATATATATATATATATATATATATATATATATATATATAAATATATATATATATATATATATATATATATATATATATATATATGTATATATATATATATATATATATATATATAATAGCAGAATTTAGATTTTTTTTGTAAATTTATAAACATAAAAAATTACATGAACTACTTTTATATACTACATATTTTTTCATGATAGCATGTTCTTTAAAATGATAACACTTTGAAAAATACTTATGACATAAGAATTTTGTCATTTTTAGAGTTTAAAAAAAAGAAAATTTAATATATTAAATATCTGTAGTATAAGCATTAAATATATGTAGCAAAAATTATGCATTTTTTCCAGATTTGTTACCTATCAGTATTTTTATGAATAATTAATTGAAACAACAATCATTGCATTAATATGTACATAACCAAAATTTTAATAATTGTAAGAGAAGAAACATTTTATAAATCATTAAAAGTTAAAAAAAAATAAAGTTTCTCTCACTGTGTCTCTGTATTTTCGTTAAAATTTCTAAGTTCAAAATTAATTGTTAGCAAGATCCCTATTAAATAATTAGTAATTTATTAAATAAAAATTTGGTTAAGATTTCCCTTAAAAAGTTAGAACTACTTTATCTAATGTAATTTACTCTCATAAGTCTGAGATTATATACGTTTCAGTAATTAATCACAAAATAGAAATTTAGGCTAAAATAGACTATTTGCAACATTTTACAGTACAACACGCTAGACGTGTTTTCCTTTATATTAACATCTTAATCAAGAGTGGAGTACTCTCACTCATCACCCGTTTAAGTAAGATCCTATGAACTATATTTAGGAAGGAAAATTTCGTACAAAATGGAATAGTTAAAGACCCGTTTTAAATTACAAAAATTAAATACTGCATTGTTATACAGCCTTAATTCTGTCACGACAAGAAATTGTTCTGTATTATGATAAATTTCATTTAAATGCTAAAGCGTTTCCCACAGCTATTTTAAATTAGTCATTTAAATTACCTAGAACAGGTCTTGCTAGCCCTAAATATCTGAGAGCAAAATCGAAATGACATTTCCTAATGGCAGTCCACACTAAATGTATGTATGTATGTGAATATATTTTAATTGAAAATTCAAAATAATACATCATTATTTCTTACTATCCATAAATTAAGAATGAAGCAATTAAAAATACACAAATCTGCATAAACGTTCTTATAATAATTAGTAAATCAATCTATCTGTAAGTATTATTAAAACAATATTTATTTCAATTTTATATTTCCTAAAGTTTATCACGGTCCATAAAATTTACTGGATGTCGAATTTATTCCCGTAATGATCCAGACTAAGTGATAATATCAATTTATTGTAATATAATGGCTCAAAAATTACATGGTTGCTAAATAGAATAGTATTCACACTTTAAAATCATTTGAATGTCTTAAAATGTTACGTTATCTAGTACGACATTATACAGTGCGTGTATCATATAGTACATGTGTCATCATGTATCATATAGTACAACCTTTTGTGATAGCGTAGTTAACACTTAAACAAATTACTAGTTAAAAGATAGCAGGTTTATTACTTAACATTATTAGTTATAAGATAGCAAATTTGTTACTTAACATATCTTTCAATATTAATCTCGAGTTAGAAACTCGAGATTCGGAAAAAAACTCTTCAATAAGTTATTACTTTATTTTGATAAAAATGCAAATATTCAAATGAGAAATAAATGTACTTCAATATATCTGTGTTATAGGCATACATTTCATTGGATATCTAGTAATTAAGAGAGACGATTTACTTTAAGCATATTTTTACATTAATAAAAAATAAGATAAAAACCTTAATAAGATACTTTAATATAAGATATAAGAAATATGTTTTGATTAAACACATTGTTTTCATCTGTAAAATATATCATATGACCTAAAAACAAACAATATAAAATTTATTTGAGATTATGCATAATAATGTATAAATAATGTATAAGTACGGACATACATTTCATTGGATATCTAGTAATTAACAGAGGCGATTTACTTTAAGCATACATTTTATATTAATAAGAAATAAGGTAAAAGCCTTAATAACATACTTTAATAAGATATAAGAAATAAGGTTTGGTTAAATACACTGTTTTCATTTGTAAAATATATCAAGTAACCTCAAAAACAAACAATATAAAATTTATTTCATATTATTCATAATAATTTATAAATAATGTATAAGTATGGGTATATATTTCATTGGATATCTAGTAATTAACAGAGACTATTTACTTTAAGCATACTTTTACATTAATAAGAAATAAGGTAAAAATCTTAAAAAGATACTTTAATAAGATCAAAGAAATAAGGTTTGGTTGAACATATTGTTTTCACCTGTAAAATGTATTAAGTGACCTCAAAAACAAACAGTATAAAACTTATTTCATATTATGCATAATGATGTATAAATAATGTTATTGTCCGATAAAATATATAAAACGAATAAATTTTATTACGACGAATGTGAGTAGTACTCTCTAAATATACTCCATTTCTAGAACAAATTATTCATTCTAGAGAAAATATTGCAGATCATCCAAATATAGCAATTTTTATTCTCTCGAGTGAAACATATTACATGCATATTTTGAAATATAAAATAGAAGGTGTACTAGAATAAGAATAGAATTTTTTGTCGTTATTATTTAACAATATACAACCTGTACCTTTTAAATCTATGTCCATGATACCTAAACTATATTTCTTTTCTTATGTCCCATAGTCTCTTTTATAGATTCCTTAAACGTCGTAGGATCATTCTGAAAGACATTAATTTCCTGAATAATATATCACCCATGGAAAGGGTATCCCAATCTCTCTGTGTTTTTTTTCTCGATAATATGTACTTGACTCATATTTTTATTATTTAGGACACGAGATTATGTACTTAAAGCCGTGTAGTCCCTTTCGTTATGATATCTCTGCGAAATATGTTTTAAACTGTGAAACACAATGGAATATGAAATTGCATTTAGGGATTTACATCAGTTTGCCAAGAAAATCTGCTACATTAAGCAGAAAGTAATTACTTTCTTTAAGATTAAAATGCCGAATATAGAGAAAAAAGAGCCTTAAAGATAAAGTAAAAATATGCGTAAGCATAATGCGGGAGTAAGTGAAAATGCTATTATTATTTTTTTTTCATAAACGGATGCCAAATACAAAAGGCTTGCAGTTTTCATTTTCATTTTTTAATAATTATCTCCACTAGAATGAACCCTCACTTTCTATCTAGAGAAAGGCACAGAAGAACGCATGCTGTTCTCTTAAGGACAGCGGAAAATAGATTTCCTTTTCTTTTTAATCCTCACAATCGTTCAGAAGGGAGATAAAAAAAAGAGGCAGAGAAAAATTATTGGAGTTTTGCGTTGGGAAGTTCCAAAATGAATAAACATGAACGGATATTGCATTTAACATTTTTCAGGAGTGAAACGTATGATATTGATAATATTTAATTTGATTTAAGGGTAGTACTTTACGAACTGTAAAAAACAAATTGTTTTAAACTAGGTTAACTATGTACAAGAAGCTGGTAAAGAAATGCAACTAACTGAAACAAGTAAAAAAGTGGTTTATAAAGAAATATTGTAACTATAAGTTGTTACGAAGTAACAAAATAATAAAGAACTATTTCTGCAAAATCGTTAATAATATAATGTTTAATTCATTTATATATTTTTTAAAAATTAATGAGTATGCGGAAATATTTAATTTAATCTAAAAATGTTAATCTGAATTAATTTTTATTTAGAATAAAGTCCTAAAGAAACATCTAGTATATCTCGTATTTTAGGATTTTTTTTTGGTGAAAATGAGGCATAATACAATGATAGCACACTAAGTGTCGTATTGTGCCCCATGCGAATGTTACTTACCAGTTCGAGATGGGTGATTATTTTCAACTTAATAATTGCAGTGTCTGCTCCCCTTGAAATTGAAATTAGATATTTTATAATTAATGATCATGAAATATTTTGAGTATAGCCACAGTAGCTCAGTCGGCAATGGCAACGACCTCAACGGCTGAGAGTTTACCGGTTCGGAGCCCTAAAATCCACCTTGTTCGTTAAAGGTGACTGGCGCACGTAAAATACGTTTGTGGTCATAATGTCCTCCAAGATCTCAATACATTAATCGGGGGGTTGCAGGCCAAGTCTGTTTGTCTTTTGTTTGGTCCCTGCTACAAAATTACGATATCTCACTTCAGCAAAGTCTATCTTTCATCCTTGAGGTGCTCATTAAAACGAAATGAGAACCCCTTCGTCTTAATACAAACGCTGGCCGATTGGTTAGGGTGCTGTCGTAGGTATCAGAGTTCGTGGGTTTCAATCCCACTATGGCATGGATGTCCGTAGCCGTTCGGAATCGGCTTTAAGTTGTAGGTCTAGGTCTCATTAGCCCTCGTGTGCCAAACAGTAGACCGTAGAGCTCCAAACCAAACCAAACGTGTCGTCTTAAAACGAGTAGCGTATGCCTCAAACATGATTGGTGTGTCCAATGTGGAATAAGAAACAGCCATAACAATTCTTCAGACGGTGACATTATGTACAAATAATTACGATGTTGAATTATGTGATGTTTATTTTAGAATCTTTTACAGGAATAAAATGATAGACTTCTTTATTTCTGAACGCTCAGCCCAAGGAAGCTACTGAACGAATAGATATGGAGGTTCTATCAGCTTCTTCATAACACTGTGATCAACATATGCTATGCGTTGTCTAAATATTTATATTCTCTGTTTATATTTACTGCTAAATCATACTTCACTTGTAATAAATATTCTTTTGCAAATATATTCTGTTGTAAATACCTCTCAAAGAAAACATTCTGTTATTCTACACATGCCGACTAAAAACTCAGAAAACTTTGAATTAAATGTTTAAAAATATGTATGCTCTAGTTTCACTAAATATTTACGTATTTCTAATATGTAGTGTTTTTTAGACGTGTTTATCTCATGTTGTTATAACTTTACTAAAATAAATCTAGAATACTACGATATATACTACATGGATTTTTTGTGTACTATCTGGAATATTTTTAACATTACTGTATTCTCTTTTTACTCTTTTTACTCTTTTTACTTTTTTTAGTATTCTGCTTTCATGTGGACAGATTTTGCCTTAATGTATTCACATTGGGGGATATGCAGAGTATGATTTTAAGTATTATATTTTTACATAAGTAATGTTTATATCCTTTTGTTTTACTCCTATGCTATATGTGCAACAATCTGTACATTGTACCAATTTTAAATCTTGATTAAAATTGAATACAGTTTTTCCATAGAGCGTCTGAATCAGCGAAGTATTAAATACCAGCAATAATATTGCTCATAAGCAACATGTGGTACTGGCAGTACAGCATCATAAAGCATTAAAGATAATTATCCTTCAAAGTAGAACTATTCAGGAAAAATTAAGCTTTCTACAATAAAATTTATTGCTAGTCTGAATATGAAACTCTATATTGGCTGTAGCGTGGGTTGACTTCTATTTAGTTAATTTGCTCAAAAAAGTGCAATGTGCTGAAAAAGAACAATAATAGAACAACTATGCAATTCTAACTATCGTTGTAAATTTATAAGGTTATCTACAAGACAGATTTTATTTAAATTATCACTACAAAAGTAATCATTTTTCTTAACATGTATGAATGTAAATTGATATTTAAATTGTTTTCATCCTAATGCTTTCATTTACCACATTTCCGAATTTTGACTAAAATAAACCCTGATGTAAACATACTCTGTTTTCTTGTCTTTTTTAACATGTTTTAACATACGAAATTTTAAATTTTGTAATTTATTGTAACATTGTATCTACATTCTCAAACATGTATGGCAATAATTTAAAATAAAAATAATTCCTACATTTATTCGAGAAATATTATTTTAAATTCTAATGTTTCTATCTTTATAACTTTATTTGCATTTTTGTTATGAATTCTATAGATTTTTTAAGTAAATATATTTAACTGAATGAATTCTATTAAACATTCTATGTATATAAGGGTAAAATTAGAATAAATTTATTTTTACAAGAACATAAAAATCTTTACAGCTATGAAGATGAAATATAAAAGAATAATTTTATGCCATATAAAATTTTTCTTTTATGTATTTTTAGGACATGTACAGCTTTTTTATGCAAATCAGACAGATTAACTGATGTTAGCATAAATGTATTTCTAGATAATTAAAAAGAATCAAATTTTTTAAGTGAAGCAATACATTAAAAAACATAAAATCCATATACTGAATAAAAAGTAGATATATTCTTCACTTAAAATGTTTTTGGAATTAAAGAGTTTGAAAGGAAATGTTTATAAATACAGTCTAATTATTATTTTCTATTTTTTAATCTAAAATTATACTACTACAAACTGTATATTCAAATTTATAGAAAGAAATATATTAAGAGAAAAGGAATTTAAAACCTTTAAAAGAGTTTCTTGTAATTATCATAAAGCTTTAAATTTTAATTTCCTGAATAAAATAGTGTACCTCAATTTGATTTAGAAGTATAGGATCTAATATACAGACTCTAATATATATTAAGAATATTTAGAATTTCTCAATATAAAAAATATGTAATTAAAATATTTTTAAAACTAAAATAAAAAAGTAACTTGAAGTTAATTTATTTACTATCATGGAAATTTATTTTATGATGGAAAAATGTATAACAAAATTTTATGATTTAATATGAAATCTTAAAGTATATATATGTTCATATGATAGTTTTATACTAAATTTAGCTTATAGTGTAATCATTAATAAATAGAAAGACATATTTCTTTTATAAAAAATATGTTTACAATCAGGTGTTACTATATTATCCTCCCCTGAAAACATACAAAAGCTTTGAACCGTCATTATTTCTCATGTAAATTTCAAGTTGAAATTATGAAACTCTTCAGTATGTAGAAAGGATTTCTGAATAGGGAATAAGTAACATTCGTCTGAATGAAGTAAGGAAAATGAGAAATCCATACCGAACAGAAATCTGTAACTGTAATCAGGCTCTTACCATTAATTTGCTCAGAGTATGTGGCTTGTTAAGAGGAAAATAATTGTTTCTTTCGAGTGTAGGTTATTTACCGTAGATCGATACAAAGGGAAACAATACCGAGTAACATTGACGGAAAATGAAAACAATTCCCTCCGATGCTTTTACTTTGGGTAGCAAATCACGTTTACCTGTTGTTGGGGATATTTTTACACAGAGAAGAACTCGTCATTTCGGTATAATACTATATATATATATATATATATATATATATATATATATATATATATATATATATATATATATATATATATATATATATATATATATATATATATGTATATATATGTATATATATATATATATATATATATATATATAATATATATATATATATGTATGTATATATATATGTATATATATATATATATATATATATATATATATATATATATATATATATATATATATATATATATATATATATATATATATATATATATATATATATATATATATATATATATATATATATATATATATATATATATATATATATATATATATATATATATATATATATATATATATATATGTATGTATATATATGTATGTATATATATGTATATATATATATATATATATATATATATATATATATATATATATATATATATATATATATATATATATATATATATATATATATATATATATATATATATATATATATATATATATATATATATATATGTGTGTGTGTGTGTGTGTGTGTGTGTGTGTGTGTGTGCGTGTAAAGATATTTTTATCCAAGTTAATTCAAGTTAATTAACGTAATTGTATCTATCTTCGATTAATTTTCTGTTCCGATCCTATGTTTTCTGGCTTACCTTTCTGGCAACCTTTGCAAATGTCTTTCTTTCCCTGGTGAATTACTTCTAGTTTTATAAGTTACTAAAAGTAGAATCTTAGTCTTAAACTATTTCATCAGTGTCACCCACTTCACTTTTGTAAGTAAACTCAGATTTCTTGGTATGAACAACTATGTGACAACGATGTGCAGGTTTTGCGATGCCTTCAGGTCAATGGCTGAATAAAATTGATATAATATTTGTAATCTTTATGTAAAAATGTATAGTGTTATTAATTATATTTATAACAGTTTTGCATATTTCCAAGATTCATAAGTTATATGTTAACTGTCAAGTGTCTATTCAAAAGTATAGTTTATGTATATTTGTTTTAGCAAGTTATGCATGAAGGCCTTTTCCAGGTATTCATACAATATTTTCGATAACTCTAAGTTAACCAAACCTGCAGTTGCTAGAGCTGTTACCAGGCATTAGTATTATTTGGAAATACATATGGTACCCTAACCAGCTACGTACTTTAGCTACAGTTAATTGTTAATAGTTATATACATACATACACACACACATATATATATGTATATATACATTTATATATATATATATATATATATATATATATATATATATATATATATATATATATATATATATATATATATATATATATATATATATATATATATATATATATTCCTATGTAAGCGTGTGTTAATTTATACATTTATGTGTGTGTAATATCTGCAAATTATATTTACATATATAGCAGGATTATTCAGACTGAAAACTATGTAAAATTATATAACCACGTGTAAAAATTCTCAAACCTAAAACGTAGATTATTGAAATATTTTATATGTCAAACCTAAAACACAAAATTATTAAATTAAAGTATATGTGTAGGAAAGAAGTACATTCATATTATATGTAATTCATAATCTTCCATCAGTAAATTTAATAGATTTTATTCCTCTTTTGACAAGGATACAAATGTTACAATTCATATTATCGATTATTCTGAAGTTGTAAGCTATTTTAATGAGGCATAATATTCTGTACAATATAAAATATTATTTTGATTTTTATTTATGATTAAAAAGACAAATTTTTTATCATTTAAGAAATAAAATCCTTTACATGATATTGAGTAAAATGTATGTGATATACAGCGTGTATGAATTGATACATTTTTAATCTTATAAAATATGTAAACCAAACCAAATTATTATTTCTGCAGAAAGAGTGATATTACATAGGTTTTCAAAAATCTATTAAAGAAAATAAATTTATTTTTTTATAAACCTGATGCTTAATAATCTTTTTATTCCTTAAAGATAATTAAAGGTTAAATGTATCAATAGATTGTGATATTAAAAATAGATATATACATCTTTTAAGAAATTTAATACTTATGTTCAAAAATAATTTATATTGTTTATAACAAGACAACTGTGGTTAGATAAATAAAAAAGAAGTGGATATATTTTATTTAGTATTAAATTTTTAATTATAAAATATATATTTTCAAAAAAAATATATGGATGGGGTGAATTTAATCTTTTAATTAATTTTAATCTTTTTGATAATAATTTATAATTTTTTAAGTTGGTTATATTATTTTAAAAGGAGTAAGCTATCTACTTATTTTAAAAGAGATTTTAACAAAATGATTTATAACTATATCTTAGCCTCTTCCCGAGCTGAACTCGGGCAGGCGAAATGTACCATCCTGGCTCATCCCGAGTGTAGCTCGTGCTCTGTTAAATTTTTCACTGTGCAATCAGTCTTTCCCAAATTAACTCACATATGCTTTTTATGGTTTCGAATGCTTTTGTTTACTTTTCTGGCTACTAGATTATTTGCTGCACAAAGAGAGACAGCAGAGGGAAGACGGTAAGGAGAGAAACAAGGTTCTACCGTTTAGATTGCGATATTGGACTCTGTGCAGTACCTTTTTTTCGATTGTATCATACATAATCAAATTTTGATTAAGAATTTCATAATAATTTATGTAAATGCAAAGGATATAAATAAAATTTAATTCAAGATAAAAACTAGGTATTCTAAACTTTATATTTATAGTTAGTGTGAATTGACGCCAAAATCTAATGATATCTTACCCACAGAAAGACAACTATACAGGTAAATTACTCATTTATTTACATTAATTTTACATTAATTACATTAAATTTTAGGAAATTTTATATGTGAGTGATGGTATTATGTTTAAAAAGTATGAAAATTAGCATAGGTATTAAAATAAGCATAAAAATTGACGTGGTTTAACCTATAATCCCGAAATAAAATGAACATGGAAGGGTTTAAATTTAATAGAAGATAACTGTTTATACTTATTTGTTCACAAATGTTGCAATTTGGAAGGTAAAGCCTCTTCATTTATTTTCTCTGTATAAAATAAAATATAAACGAGCAAAAGAATATTTTATAACATACCGCTGTAATATAAAAGTTAAATATAAATATGCGGAAATAAGTTTAATATGTCATTTGTGCTTAAAACATTCTTTTTATTATTTCACCAAAGATCGATAAAATAGAAAAAGGGTTTTCACTACATTGGAAACCATTTAAAATATAGCTATAATAGAAGTAAGAATTCTGATGAAATGCATCAGTATACGTTTTAATTCCGTGCTAAGAGGGATATATTTAGAAACAAGGAAAAAGTAAAATACAAGTTACTGTAGATTCGTTACTAAATTTACCTTAAAAAAGATAAAGAATTTAATGAAAAATAAAGTGCACCTCATTTAAATTTTAAAATATATTCCTCCCTATGATGAGGTACACACATTAAAGATTCTTCATACGATGTGGTAAATCACTGCAGGTAATTTGCGTAATGGTTCTAGGGAAAGATTCAAATAAGGGTCACCTTATTACAAAAGCTTTCTTTTGGGTTTCTAGGAAGTTTAAAATCTTTCGTATGCTTCTGAAAGTTTCTCTTTTCGCTCAAATGTTTCCTTTTAATTACCTTATTTAAGAAGAAAGTATAAGAATACTTGTTTTATAGGAAAGAGAAATATGCAGATACAGGTTAAAAATTATTTCCTGTAAGGATAGAATTAATTATTATAAATTTCATAGCTCATGAAATTTTTATAAATACATATTTAATATACATATATATAATTTGAGTAACTAAAAATTCATATATATACATACATACATACATACATATATATATATTATATTTGTTTATTTATTTATTTACACATGTAATGTAAAAAATTTAATACTTGATTCGTAAGCAAAAATTACTTAACTCCTATATTAAAAAACAACTAAATTCTCGACTTCGTCATCTTCTTAGTGACCTTTTGGAGTTAAATTATTTTGTCTTTATATATATATATATATATATATATATATATATATAATGATATTATTAATAATAATTATATTAACTTTATAAAAACATTTTAAAATTTTGGTAATTATTGAAATTTTTATTTGTAATAAAATCATAGTTAAACAGAATAATATTGGATATATGTAGGAAGTTGGCTTAAAACACTATTATTTGGTTTAAAATATAGTATTTGGGTACAAGTCTCTCATAAATAAATCATAACATCTCTGTAAAAAATCATACCTTAAATATTTAAAAATATTTTAATTAAATTTTTAATTAAAATACGACAAAGAAATAATATTACATAATTAATTAATTTCCTCAGTTTCCCATTTTTCTCCTTATGTACTATTGTTTAAACATTTATGTTGATACTGTTTTGACAGATAAAACTATTTTATAAAATGTTTTAAAACGTAAGTATTTCATTTCTTTTAATATGTTATTATGTGCATAACTATTAATTAACACAATGAAATTCAATAACCATGTAGCAGTAAATAATCTATTCCTATCAAATATTTTTCATGTATATTTTCTTTCAAATCTAATTTACAATAAAGATAGAAATATAGACAAAAATATGCTAGATATATTTAACATATATTCAATTTTAAAACTTATACGAGGATTGCTATTTATATTTTTAGCCTTGGCAACAGTAATTATTGCTACGCGACCGCAGACGATTTTAATCCGAAGTTTGATATTTTTAAATATAAATTCAGCAGACGATTTACCATTACAGCTTTATTTGTGTTGTTGACAGTAAATTGAATAGTTCTTCTCTTTCAAATAATGGAATTGAATCGTGAACATTTTCGTGCCATTATTTTTCATAACTTTCGACGTGGATTGTCAAGACAAGAGTGCTTCGATGCACTTAATTTTTTTTCAAGTGATAAAGCGCCATCCTACAGCACTGTAAAAAAATTGGTAGAACGAATTTAATCGTGGTCGATGTTCGATGCAGGACGAATCCCGTGCAGGTCGTCCAAAATCCGTTGTTGCGCCAGAAATGATTGTTGCTGTGCGTTAACTGATAAAGCAAGATCGTCATGTGACATACCGTGAGATAGAGGCGTTTTTGGACATTAGTATGACTAGTATCAATAAAATATTGCATGAACATCTGAGAGTAAAAAAAAATTTGTTCGCGCTGGATCCCGCATAATCTGACAAACGCTCAAAAAAGGCTCGTCTCGATTGGTGCAAGGAAATGTTGGAAAAATACGTTCAAGGTACATCAAAGGCTGTGTATAACATTTACACAGGTGACGAATCATGGATCTATGCATATGGGCCGGAAACAAAACAGCAATCACCTGTATAGGTCTTCCAAGACGAGGCAAAACCAACAAAATTTGTTCGAGGCAGAAGCACATCGTTCGAGAAGAAACAAATGGTTGCCTGTTTCTTCGGCATTAACGGTCATGGGGCAACAGTGGCGTTAGAGCAACGCAGGACGGTCAATTCTGAATGGTACAAGACCATTTGTTTGCCAGAAGTCATCGGAGAAATTCGAAAAAAGCAGAAGAACAGGCGAATTATTCTTCTAAATTGAACCTTCTGACACTGAATGTCTGAAGTGAGACACCGATTATTTAGTCTAACAATCAACTAAATAAATCCATTTAAAATTGAATAAAATTTATTAGAAGAACTATTTTATCAAACAGATAATATGTAGTATAAACAAGGATAAAATAAAATGTAATTAGAGAACAGAATACAAAGGTAAAATATTTATGAGAATTCTATATTATAAATTTCCGCATTTAATAGAGGTAACAGCCTATGAATTTAGCATGCTCTAAATATACTGTTTAAACTAAAAAACTAAAATATAGTTCGATGTCCACCGAAATTTAACCATTTAAAAGTTAATAATTTTAGAAAGGTGTTTTTAATTGGTCATACCTATTATCAAAGCGACAATATGTAATATAACAAAACATAGATTAAAAACGATATTAACGATATTAACTTGACGTATGCAAAAAATAATACAACGTATATATAGCAATGATCATTCTTCTAACACATTTAATGCATTTAAGGTAAAAAAATAGCGCACAGCTGTTATAAATTCACAAACTCTGTGAATTTACATACTCTAAATATAGTGTTTAGACTTTAAAACTTAAATACATTTCGAGGTCTACTGAAGTAAAACCATTTAAAATTAAATTTAGAAAAAATTTTTAATTGGTTATACCTATTATCAAAGCGACAATCAATAACATAACAAAACATAGATAAAAACGATATTAACGATATTAACATAAAGTAAACGAGAAATAATACATAGGTACATATAACAAAGATAATTTCTTCTAACACATTTAGTGCATTTAATGTAAAAAATAGCGCACAGCTGTTATAAATTTACCAGCATAAAAATTTTGAATAATTCAATAAAAATATAATAAAAATAAATCAATAACATTTATTAGAAGAACTATTTTATCAAAGAGATAATAAATAGTATAAACAAGGATAAAACATAATGAGGTAAGAGAACAAAATACAAAGATAAAATATTTATCAGAAATCTATATTATAAATTTACAAATTTAAAAGTTGTAACATGTCTGTGAATTTACATACTCTAAATATAGTGTTTAGGTTGAAAAACCTCACATATAGTTCGAGGTCAAATGAAGTTTAACCATTTAAATGTCAAGAAGTTTAGAAAAGTGTTTTTAATTGGTCATACCTATTATCAAAGCGACAATCAATAACATAACAAAACATAGATAAAAACGATATTAACGATATTAACTTGACGTATGCAAAAAATAATACAACGGTACATATAGCAATGATAATTCACATTTAATGTATTTAAGGTAAAAATATATATATAACGCACAGCTGTTATAAATTCCCCAACATGAAAATTTTGAATAATTCAATAAATTGCCTATATCTATTTACTCCCAAGGTAAAGTGTTTCGGCCTAGATAACTGAAATTTAGCACTAGTTTCAAAACACATATTCTATCAAACGCTGTCTATTAATGTTTCTGACAGATCATTATTTTTAGCAGCTAATATTTCAGCAAACGGAAATAAGCGGTGACATGTAGTCAAAATAAATCATTTTGCAAATCAGAATTGTTTATATTTTAAATATGGGGAATAAGAAATATATAAGTTGGGAATAAATTTGTTTAAGAAGGTAATAAAAGAGATTGAATGAAAATTGAATTACTGATATGAATAAAGGTCTATAATAAAGAAATAAACAAAAATATTATTTTAATTAAAGTGATTTAAATTTTGACAATGATGTATTAATTTTAATACTTGTGCACCTGCTTTTGAAATGGGAATGTCTGTATGTATATATATATGAAATGTATTAATGTATATATACAAATTTTTCCATAAGAGTTTGTCGCTCATAATTTCGTCAATAGATAGCTCGCAGATTCCATGCTTAATTGCACGTGTTTTTCAAGCATTAGAGAAGAATGCTTTATGATTATATTCTTTATTCGATTTGTTTTGCTGTGTTGAAATCAACAATTCCAAAATGAGTGCCGCGTATGTGATCCGTTTTGATACAATATTTCTGTGTAACCATCCAAAAGGACCAAAAATGTCTTGTGCGGCTGCAGAAGACATGAGAAAGTCGGAATAGTTCGTCAAGAAGTAAGTATCACGTTAGAAAGCGGTACAAAATGTTGACGACCTAACCGAAAGGGGCTAACGCCTCTCAAAGTCAAAATATATATATATATATATATATATATATATATATATATATATATATATATATATATATATATATATATATATATATATATATATATATATATATATATATATATATAATATATATATATATATATATATATATATATATATATATATATATATATATATATATATATATATATATATATATATATATATATATATATATATATATATATATATATATATATATATATATATATATATATATATATATATATATATATATATATATATATATATATATATATATATATATATATATATATATATATATATATATATATATACATATATATATATATATATATATATATATATATATATATTATATATATATATATATATATATATATATTATATATATATATATATATATATATATATATATATATATATATATATATATATAAATTATTGAGCTTTAAAATATCTGTTAAATATTATTCTCTTCCTGTTTTAAATCTTTCATATTTGTTTTCTAATTAGCAAATCTTAGAATTTTTGAAATGTATGGTAACTTAAAATTATTTCTATGAGTCTCACGAAATTGACCCAGAAATAATGCCACATTTCCCAGCTATGCCAGTCGAATATCTCACTCCTACAATAAAGCTGTCTAAGCCTCTGGTTTATTGGAAAAAGAATTCGCCTTACATCTCGGTATGGAGCCAAATTCGTTTTTTATGCATCATTCATATATCTCCTCTTGACAGTTTAAGTCTGTCAGATCCGAATGTCTTTTTCTTATATCTGAAATAAAAGTTATTCAGAATTGATGCTTTTTACTTATGGAATTGCCAGACTAGAATTTAGGTAGTTTAACTCCTTGCCCTGTAATTACGAATAATTCAAAACTATAGGGATTCTTTTTATGAGTGAATATTTATGATTTTTATTAAAATTGTTCATTTGAAGATCTATTTTTCATGTAAGTATTTTGCTGTTAGTAGTAATTTCTTAATATTATATATGTAGACTTTTCTAGAATTTAAAATGTGGGATTCAATAAAGAAAAATAAAATTTACGTTCTACAGATGCGGATCCCAGTATATCCATAAGTTAATGTTGTGAGACATAGTCAGGCCAGTATGCTATATTATAAGCTATTTATTTCTTAAGATTATTTAAACGAATTATAAGTCAACTAGTTTTATAATTTTTAAATGTATTGTTTTATTATATTCTCATTTAATATTTGTTTTTTGTATACAAAATAACCCTTTTTCTGTTATTTATGATGTTACGGTGGAATAAATTAAACAGTTTTTACGGATATAATTTAGTGAATTAAGCATATAATTTAGAGATATAATTTGGAAGGATAAATAAATAACTATTTATTGATTATTTAAATAATTACATTCTAAGAAATTCACACTCTAATGATAGCTGAAACTAAATTATGTACTAAACCAATGAAAGAATGTTATGCAAAATTTCTTAAATGGCCAGACCTAGAGACCAATAGATTTCATGATAATTAATTGATAACATATCAAATGCATTATAAATACAATTTTCAGCAGCAGAAGTATCAATCTCTTTGTTGAAATATGAAGGTTTATGTATTTATTACAATCTCGAGAGTGAACACTACTTATTTTTTACCCGTCAATTATAATTATATTCACAATAGATATATGCTGTTTAAAAGATCCTATATAGAGAAAGGTAAACCCCACAATAGATAAATAAGCGTTCATATAAAGAATTTTATTAAAGCATCAGATATCAAAAAATTATTAATAGAAATATATTTTTAACGTTATTGCTATCTTTTAACCCTTAAAATAAATAAAGTACCTCGATAACTCTCATATCTCGATAGCTCATATACATTTTTCAATATATAACTTTAAGCTTAATCTAATTTCAATAATTTCTGAAACCAGTTTTCAGTAGCAGAAGTAACAATCTGCATGTTAAAATTTAAAGGTTTATTTATTAGAATCTCGAGATTAAACACTTCTTATTTTTTACCCATCAATTATATTTATATTCACAATAGATGTATGCTGTTTAAAAGACCCTATATAGAGAAAAGTAAACAACACAATAGGTAAATAAGCGTTTATATAAAGAATTTTATTAAATCATCAGATATCAAAACATTATTAATAGAAATATGTTTGTAACTTTATTGCTATCCTATAACACTTAAAATAAATAAAGTATGTTGATAATTCTACTTTAGATTATATGCATTTTTTAATATATAACTTTAGGCTTAATCTAATTTCAATAATTTCTTAAACTATTTTTTAGTAGCAGAAGTAACAATCTGCATGTTAAAATTTAAAGGTTTATGTATTTATTAGAATCTCGAGATTAAACACTTCTTATTTTCTTACCCGTCAATTATAATTATATTCACAAAAGATGTATGCATGTTTAAAATATCCTATATTTAGAAAGATAAACCAAGCTATAGATAAATAAGCGTTCATATAAAGAATTTTATTAAAACATCAGATATCAAAAAATCATTAATAGAAATATACTTGTAACGTTATTGATATCATTTAACACTTAAAATAAATAAAGTACCTTGATAACTCTACTTCAGCTTATATACATTGTACAATATATAACTTTAGGCCTTATCTAATTTCAATAATTTCTTAAACCAATTTTCAGTAGCAGAAGTAACAATCTGCCTTTCAATAATTTCTTAAACAAATTTTTAGTAACAGAAGTAACAATCTGCATGTTGAAATTTAAAGGTTTATGTATGTATTAGAATCTCGAGATTAAACAATTCTTATTTTTTACCCATCAATTATAATTATATTCACAACAGATATATGCTGTTTAGAATATCCTATATATAGAATGGTAAGTCACACAATAGATAAATAAGTGTTCATGTAAAGAATTTTATTAAAAACATCAGATATCAAAATTTTATTAATAGAAAAATAGTTGTAACGACATTGCTATCACTTAGCACTTAAAATAAACAAAGTATCTTCATAACTCTACTTCAACTTATATACACTGTTCAATATTTAACTTAGGCTTAATCTTCATTTTTAATGTACTGTTTTATGAGTACTCACATTTGCGCTTTTCACATCTGCATGTTATTCAACGGTAATTATCTGCTTAAAAATGCAAATAGAGCCTTATTTAGGCAACATTTGCAAAAAGTATTTTTCGTTATCTTTAACAAGGTTCTTAAGCATCATTTCAATTTAAAGGATCTAAAATAAATACAATAGAGAGAAAATAAAGCTCTTAACCACTTGAGAATATTTGAAAAATTTAAGCCTTCTATTTGATCACTTAAAAGCATTTTTATATTTCTTGTTACGAATGATCACTTTTAGGTTTCATCTTGAATATATTATATATTTATCATAAATTTATTTTAAGCTTTATTTACATAACGATTTTGAAAATTACCAAGTATTATATCATTCCTAAATATGTTTTTACAGATAAAATTCGTACTTACAATTTATAAATATTGTACGTATTTGTATAACGAAAGAAACATATTTCTATCTATCTCTCTCTATACAAATATATAGAAATTAAAATAGTTAAATCCTTAATCATAAAATCTGCATTAAAATTTAAAAAAAAATTGTTAATTTGTATTATAACTTATATTTAATTTCATAACTATATTACAGAAGATTATAGACATTAGGATTAAAAGTGATTAGGAAAAATAAAGGATAAAATATGCCATATGTGTGCGTATGTTTGTGTTTTTAGCTTTCATAAACTACAAAGTTTCACTTTGTCAGACTTCACTGATATATATATATATATATATATATATATATATATATATATATATATTATATATATATATATATATATATATAATATATATATATATATATATATATATATATATATATATATATATATATATATATATATATATATATATATATATATATATATATATATATATATATATATATATATATATATATATATATATATATATATATATATATATATATATATAAATATATATATATATATATATATATATATATATATATATATATATATATATATATATATATATATATATATATATATATATATATATATATATATATATATATATATATATATATATATATATATATATATATATATATATATATATATATATTATATATATATATATATATATATATATATATATATATATATATATATATATATATATATATATATACAGCAACATATTCAACTTTTGAGTTTAAAAATGGATCTACTTTAACTTCAAGAAGTACTCCAGCGCTGGAACCTGGCATTTATTCAGTGATTTATCTTCTCTGCCTCCATCAGACAAAACCTTTAGCAGGCTGGAAAAAGGGAATAGGCATTATTTTCAGCATAATATATTATACTTGACAAGACCACCTCTCACATTTTTGCACGGTGAAATATTGTAATGGAATACCTGTACGTATCTGAATATCGTAATATAACGATCCTTCTCTTTTGAAACTGAGATAATGATTTTATGAGAATAATTTGGTTCGTCCTACCTTTTACTTCATTTTTCAGATATTTTTTTTGTAAGAAAGTTTGATAAAGTTTCCCTTTTTTATGTTATAAAACTTTGCAGTTTCTTCGACATTTCTTTCTATGTCTTTATGTTGAAGAATTTATGCACAGGAAACTACTAGAGAGGATAATATAATAATAAAAATAATTTGACAAGGCTATTTATTTATTACTTTTTTAATCTTCTAATTTCTTTATTGAAATAAAATAATAAATACTTTTTTATGTATTATTAAAGCAAATATATTTTGTATATATTGTATGTTTTTAATAGTATTTAATGTATTAACATAGAAATTTGTTTTTTAAATATATATGAGCAAAAATGCTTTTATAATAATTTTAATTCTTCTTTAAAGGCATTTATGAATCTATGGATTTTAAATCAATATAACATTTTGATCGACAATGTTTAATTTTAATTTCATTAGAGCTACGAGGTTCACTCTAAAATTTTTAAGATACAACTAGATTTTTTAAGTTATACTTACAAAATTTTAGTTGTATTCAAAGTAATCTCCTCCAGCATCAATGCACTTTTGTAGACCAATTTTCCACAGATTAAATGTTTCAAGCCATTGATTTCTTGGAATAGATGAAAAAAATACATTTGTAGCCACATCAATCTCTTCTTTTGAATCTAAACGATGTCCACATAAGTTCTTTTTTAGATTAAAGAATAAGCAAAAGTCACAAATTGCTAGATCAGGTGAATAAGGTGGATCTTCGATCACTTTAATTTCTTTAAGAAACTAAACTGTTAATCAGGCCCTATGTAAATATTCATTGCCATGGTGAAGCATTAGTCCTCCTAACATTCACTTCTTGTAGAATTTGTGGAAGACATTTAGTGGTATACCAGTTTGCTGTTACTATCTTCTGTCTTTCCAACTTAATGGATTTAACCAATCCCGTAATTCTGAAGAAAATGGCATACATTACTTTTTTCAGTGAGCGTTGTTTTTTCACCATTGTCGGTGTGCGATCATCTTCAAAGACCCGTACTTTGCTTTTTTGTTGAAATGTCAAAAAAAGGAATGTAAGTTTCATCATCTTTCATGTGTAATTCTTCATTGATAATTTGTTTTATGGCTGTGGATCCATTGTTAAGTTTCATCTGTATAATTTGATAGATAAATCGATTATCATCCATTAACATTTGGCAGACTCATTATCCGCAATTACTGTCGACGGTGAACTTCCTGTGTGTTCTTTATCCTGAAGAAAATTCCGATTTCTACTAAATTCTTAAAGCCATCGAAATACAGTAGTAAGAGCTACAGATTCATCAGCAAATGCGAATTTCAACCATTGATAGCATTTTTCTTGATTTAATCCTGCTTTAAAATCATAGAAATTCATAGCGTGCAAATGCTCTCTCGTCAACTCCATTTTATCTTCTGCTACAAATTTATTCTACGCTTTAAAAGTTGAAATAATTCTGTAAAAAATCTTTTACTGTGTTACAAGACTTCGTATTTTAAAATTAAACATTTTTTTTGTAAATTTTCGTCTGCGCGTATCTCAAAAATTTGAGAGTAACCCTCGTATTTTATAATATTCTTTTGAATTTTATAAACTTTGTAAATATTTATAGTTATTTCCTTGTTGGGATGTACTATAATAGACTTTTTTAAGTAAAACCGCTAATATAAGCAAAAACATTCGTTTTTCCTGCAGAAATTCTTTTGAATTCTAAATATGACAATTTATACGTTTTAAAATACCTTAAACTATGTCTTATCTTTCCTTGAATGATACTATATATACTAAAATTATATCTGTTTTGGCTGTATATAAACCTTGTTATTTAATAATACAAAAGTTTTTGGGGCGTTATAGAGTGTTCTGTTTTTTATGTTATTACATTATATATTTTAATACAGTAAAAATATTAAAAATAAGCTGTAAAAACTGAAAGATTGTGATACAAATATTTTTAAGATTTTAAAAATATTACGTAATAAAAATATACTTACATTTACTGTTTTGTGTTATGTGTAGAATAAATTGATATTATTTAGAGAATTAAGGCATTTAATTTATTTTTGCTGACTAATTACTTTATTATGATTTATACCCTTTATTATGTTATAATTTATCCCTAATTCGAAATTTTATTGAAATTTTCATCAGTTTTTAATCTTTTTATATTAAATGAATATTTAATGAATATTAAATTTAATTAATGCATTTTTTATCATATAGTTTTAGGGTAAGTATAATGTAGATTGTAGATTAATATGCGTGTTCACAAAAAAGTTAACAGGCTGATAGTAATGAGTATTTGATTCAAAATATTATGTATTAATTCTTCTACATTTTTCATTATAATAAATTGAAGCAAATTATTTCAAGATTTTGTAAAATTTGAAACAATTCCTTAATTTTTTGCACGTAATTGCATAGTTCTTTTATGTATTTTCAAATATACGTACATGAAGAAAAACTAAATTTTTGCAAACCTAGACAATCCTTTATAAACATTTCTCTTTGACACAATTAAAGAGGAATCAATATGAAATGCTTAATATGTTCATAAGTTACAAAAGTTATGTAAAAAATATAAATTGTTAGCATTTATAATCGTATTTATTTGTTAATAATATGTATTATACGACGACAAGTTCTAAAATTCGTGTCTTTATATCTTAGACAGATTTTACAAGAGAATGAATTAGTAATATTAATTTTTTTATATCATATCATTCATATGAGCAGCTACTGCCATTTGTAGAAATATTTAGTTAAAAGTATATAAAAATATAATCGTAAAATATTATATGGTTATTTTGTACTGCATCGATAAATTAAGGTACAGTAAGGACAGACATATTCTTATGTTTTGCAATGAGATTAAAGAAAAATATACGTTTTTGCCCTGCATTTTTATCGTTAGTAGAATCAGAATTTTTCGATATCTACTAAGGTAAAAATATTAAATTAGTCTTATAATAACTTTCTCTTTGAATGCTTTTATTACATTTTTTGCGTCAGATTGATTTGATAGTTCGAATTCTGATACCGTTTTGTTCGCTGACAGTAGGGTGACTGGTAATTAAATTACTAAGGAAAGATATTACGATCACGAAGGAAGAAAGTTCATTATTGTGTTATTTTATTCAATCAAATAAAAAATATAATAATAGATGAACTTTAGAAATATCTTAGTAATTCTGTTAACGCCAAGCTTATTAGATTAACATAAAATCTATTGTTGATATAATGGCAACATTATTTCTGAAATTTCAAGAACATTTTCTTTAGTTAATGAAGAATTTCTAGCTCGGTGATATTTATGTAAAAGTACTAAATATAAATGTAATTTTATTCTAAGACATTTATGATGAAAGTAATTTGGGATGATGTCATAAAAATATCAATATTTCAGACACAATGTTTTTAACATATTTTTTGTATGTCAATATTTTTTTTGTGGCATGATATAATATATTCATATCTACTATTGATATAGTGTTAATATTATTTTTCCTAGAAATTATTTGCATTCGTTATTGAATAAATTCTTACTCGATGATAGTAATAAAAATTCGTAAAGTAATATAGCTTTACTAGATGCAGATTTTCAAGGAGCTTAATAATTTTGAATACTATGTATACTGATGTAAAAAAATGCTGAAAATTATTTTAGTTTCATTTCCAATTTTGTACACAATAGTTTTACTGAAATTTTCAGGGAATGCACCGGAACGTTTTGACTTATAATGGTATTAAACTTTGTCATGCATTTATGTATTTAACTGTGAGATTTTAACTGTGTTATGCCTTTAACTGTGTTACACTTATAAATTATGCATATCTGTCTTTATAAGTTAGCTGTAAAAAAGCCCCATTCAATTATTAAATGACGTTTGATTGTGTAAACATGGTTGTTAAAAGGTAAATTTACAGCACTTCATTTTGCAAAAATGTAAAAAGAAGTAATATGATGGTTTAGAACATTTGAAGCAAATGTTCTTTAACATATCGAGAATCTATAACCTTGGTGGTTAAGATTAATCTCTTATCCTATTGTGAAGACCATGATAGCGAAAGATACGAGGGTAGGTGCATAAGTCATGGCAACTATTTTATTTTCTTGTAGATATGTGAAAGGATCACAAACGTATATGTGTAGAGAAGAAGTTCTGCAAGCATAGTGTGTATACGGAACAACAGATAGCTCTGTGATAGATGGTAGTAGAGCAGCAATCGTTGTGAAATCAGTCAGTTGGGGAGTGTTGGTGAGGAGATGGATGTAACCCTTGTTGATCAGAGAGTTTACATCAAAATAGCCATTCTTCGAAGGAGAAATGCGGTGGAATGTCAAAGTGAGTTTGTGGAAGCAGTTGGGATTCCTTACATGAATGATATTTTGGGTATCTTTAGGATTAGGAAGTCAGGATTGACAGGTCAACTTTATTCATGCTCTGTTGTTATCCTTTTGTCCCGTGAAAGCCGTATTGCATTATATACAACCGTAATAAATTAGTCTGTTACGATATTTCAGTGCTATGCATTGTTCACACATGTAGTTATCACCTTTTCCTTTCGTCTGTATATGTAACATTTTCCAACCCGATAGGTATCTCCAAGAAAACAAAAATAGTTGCTATGTCTTTTGTTTAATAACATTGGAGATAATGAAAGAACGTAGCTGAGCTCAACAAAATCTATCGTTCTACACTCGGAAAAGAGAAATTGTGTATAAAATATTTCAGAACTGTACCACAGGAAGAACAAAAAATATTAAAGGATCAAACATTTATATGTAGATATCTGCGTTGTGGGATGAAAAACCCGCCTGACTTGAACTACATTGCAAATAGAGATAAAATTTGGACTATGGTCAAAGACACTTTAAGGAAAAATATTTTGTGATTCTCAATTTCTGATTTCTCCATCTCTACACGAATCCTTAGCCTAAATTAGAGAATTATGTTTACATGGGGATTCATTCAAGTACCTTTGGAGAATTATATGATGGAACTAAATAAAAGATCAAAAATCAGAGTGTTAATACTAATATGTGACTTAAAAATACAATATTAATATTATTATTATTAGATATTGAATAGATTATTAAAGGAATGTAGTTACACCTTAATGCCTTAACAGAAATATTTTAATTGAAGGTTTCTAAAGCAATGTAAGTTATGGTAACTTTGTAAAGGTATAAAAACTTATGATTAGTTGCTTATGATTTTTTAAATTGATATTTTTTCACACAAAAACATATACATATACATAAACATATACATACAAATTTTCAAACCGAAAATTATTGAATGAAGCAACAAAATATAAAACACATTCTATTATCAATGTTTTTAATAGGTCAGTAATTTGGACAATGTCTTAAAAATATTATATATTGATACTTGCTCTAGATATTAATAAATGTTTTATGCCATTGGTGTTTTTTAATTGTTTCATATT
>CM063501.1:141549367-141594367 GCA_032207245.1 Pardosa pseudoannulata
TAACTAAAAGTATAAATTTCACAGTGTCTCATATCTTATCCCTTAACCCTTTAACGGGCTCCAGTGATTTCGGAGCGAAACCACCTGTTAAATTCTTTCTCTGCTTTTGAAAGGCACAGGATGGTCTATCCAAACAACACTTATAAATTGTTTATGTTTGGTACGGTCTACTGTCTTTCAACATGAGGATGAATAAGACCGATACCTACAGCTTAATGCCGATTCCGAATTCCTACGAACATCCATACCTGGAGTGGGATTTTAACCCATGAATTCCGGTACCTAAAAGCTGCGCTGTACTATATGTCGATCTTTTCAGCTGTAAATTAGTTAGTTTTTCTTTATCCTACCCTATTAAATAATAGTCATTGTTCCCGCAGCATACATAATTAAACCTTTAAAAAAGCATTTTCACTCCGTACAAGGGGCTGGATTTTTCATTTTAACCACCCCTCAAATTCCATCCCCTCAAAAAATGTAAAAATATTATGGATTTACATTTATAAAATTAGCATTATAGATACCATTTGTGATTTATGATTTTGTTTTTATTTCATTAAATCCCAACGAATTTATAATAGTGACCTTTAAAGGGTTAAGCAAGACTATTCTTGCTATTTTTCGATCTTTAAATTACTTTCTTTTTTAAAACAATTGGAACAGTTTTCTACGTAATTCGTCAAATTTAAAAAAGCAATTAGGAAAATCAATTTTCAAATTTCCTGTTAGAAACGAATTTTCAATATATGCTAAGATAAACAATTTTAAAACTCTTAAATAATTACAATTAATGAGTTAAATACCCGTAGGTAATAAATAAACACCATGTGACACGTGATAGATGTGCACATAATTCACTTGCTTAAGTTTAATATGCCATTATTCAACCAGTATAGCTACAGAATTATCAGTTTACCCAGTAATAATCATGCAATGATCGCTTACCTGTCCTGCGATGATACACGCAATAACGAAACTTTACCTAAAGACACGTAAAGAGCGGTTTATTTTTCTGTATATTTAATAGTCGTTCCTGTATTTTTAGCCTGTATTTATTGTCTTTTCACCTAATGAATCTGTCTTTCAGACAATGGCTATTCAATAGTCATCATACAACCATTATTATGATTTTTTCCATTCACCGAGAAATACTCATGAATTGGTGAGCTTCTTGTACCTTTTACATGGTGCTACGTTATTCCCACTTAAAGCTACAGCGGGGTGACTCCTACTTTGAATATATCACGTACTACTCAATACAGTTATAAATGATTTGGGGGGTTTTCAATATTTTATTGCATTTTACATAAAAAATCGTCTTTTCTACCGAAGCACCTGAAGTTATTCCTGCTATTGATCCTCAAATTTTAAGTTGCCATGATGTCTTGCAGGGGAAATTGGATACTGTAGTTGAAAAATCGTCAGTATATGTGTTAGAAACTTCACTCCGAGGCATTCAGTGATAAACAATTATAGGTATCTAAGTGGAAACAATTCAATATTTCTTTCGGATATTTGAAATTATGTTAAGATTAATGTTTTTAAACACTTATATAATTACAATTAATTCGTTAAATACCCATAGGTAATAAACACACTTTGTGATATATGTGCACATAATCTATTTGCTTAAGATTTATACGTCATTATGCAATCAGTATAATTACAGAATTTTCAATTTACTCTGTAATTCACACGTAACGATCACTTACCTGGCCTGTGTTGTTACACTACAATAAACACTCATTACTTAAAGCTACGTGAAGAGCGGTCTATTTTTCAGTATATTTAAGAGTTTTTCATGTATATTTCACCAATTTACTGCCTTATTATGAATCGGTCTTTCAGACTGTGGCTATTCAATAGTCATTATACAACTACTATTATTATTTTCCATTAACTGAGTAATAATGGTAAGTATCTTGTACCTATTATTTACATGATAATACTTTCACTTAAACCACTTAAACTTTCACTTATTCTAACTTAAAGCTATAGCGGGGTGACTCCTACTTTGAATATCTCACGTATTACTCAATACAGTTATAAAATTATTTTGAGGGCTTTCAATAATGTATTGCATTTTAGTAAATAGAATCGTATTTCCTACCAAGGCACCTAATGTAATTTCGGCTATTGATCCTCAAATGTAAGTTGCCATGCATGTCTTTTCTTGCAGGGGAAAATTGAATATTATAAAGGAAAAATCGTCAGTACCTGTGTTAGAAACTTCACTCCGAGGCATTCAGTGATAAACAATTATAGGTATCTAAGTGGAAACAATTCAATATTTCTTTCGGATATTTGAAATTAATTTAAGATTAACGTTTTTAAACACTTATAAAATTACAGTTAAGGCTTTAAATACCCATAAGTAATAAATAAACACAATTTGTGATATATGTGTACATAATCTATTTGCTTAATATTTATACGTCATTATGCTACCGGTATAATTACAGAATTTTCAATTTAACCTGTAATTCGCACGTAACGATCGCTTACCTGGGCTGTGTTGTTACACCACAATAACGAATCATGATTTACAGCTACGTGAAGAGCGGTGTATTTTTCAGTATATTTAAGAGTTGTTCATGTATATTTCACCAATTTACTGCCTTCTTATGAATCGGTCTTTCAGACTGTGGCTATTCAATAGTCATTATACAACCATTATTATTATTTTCCCATTAACTGAGAAATAATGGTGAGTATCTTGTACCTTTTATTTACATGATACTACTTTCACTTAAACCACTTAAACTTTCACTTATTCCCACTTAAAGCTATAGCGGGGTGACTCCTACTTTGAATATCTCACGTACTACTCAATACAGTTATAAATGATTGGTGTTTTTTTCAACATTGTATTGCATTTTACACAAAAAATCATCTTTTCTACCGAAGCACCTGAAGTTATTCCTGCTATTGATCCTCAAATTTTAAGTTTTCCAGGATATCTTGAAGGGGAAATTGAATACTGTATTTGAAAAATCGTCGGTATATGTGTTAGAAACTTCATTCCGAGACATTCTGTGATAAACAATTATAAGCATCTAAGTGGAAACAATTCAATATTTCTTTCGGATATTTGAAATTATACTAAGATTAACATTTTGAAACACTTATATAATTACAGTTAATGCGTTAAATACCCATAGGTAATAAATAAACACACTTTGTGATATATGTGCACATAATCTATTTGCTTAAGATTTATACGTCATTATGCAACCAGTATAATTACAGAATTTTCAATTTACCCTGTAATTCGCACGTAACGATCGCTTACCTGGCCTGTGGTGTTACACTACAATAACGAATCCTAACTTAAATGTACGTAAAAATCGGTCTATTTTTCTGTATATTTAAGAGTTCCTGTATTTTTTAGAATTTTGAACAGTTGTTTTTGCATTTTTCTGCAATTTATTGCCTTTTCACCTAATGAATTGGTATTTTAGACTGTGGCTATTCAATTGTCTTCATACAGTTATTATTATTAATTTTTGCCATTAACCGAGAAATAATCAAGAATTGGTGAATTTCTTGTATCTTTTATTTTCACGATGATACTTTATTCACACTTAAAGCTACAGTAGGGTGAAACCTAACTTTGAATATCTCACGTACTACACATTACAATTATATATGATTTTGGATTTTTCAATATTTTATTTCATTTTATATAAAAAATCGTTTTTTCTACCGAAGCACCTGAAGTTATTACAGCTATTGATCATCACATTGTAAGTTGCGAGCATGTCTTACAGGGGAAATTGAATATTGTAAGGGAAAATCGTCAGTATATGTGTTAGTAACTTCACTCCGAGACATTCAGTGATAAACAATTATAGGTATCTAAGTTAAAACAAGTCAATATTTCTATCGAATATTTGCAGTTATGTTCAGATTAACGTTTTAAAACATTTATGCAATTACAGTTAATGAGTTAAATACCCATAGGTAATAAATACACACACTTTGTGATATATGTGCACATATATTTGCTTAATATTTATAAGTCATTATGCAACCAGTATAATTACAGAATTTTGAATTTAACCTGTAATTCACACGTAACGATCGCTTACCTGGCCTGTGTTGTTACACTACAATAACGAATCCTAACTTAAAGGTACGTGAATAGAGGTCTATTTTTTTGTATATTTAAGAGTTGTTCTTGTCTTTTTCAGCAATTTATTGCCTTTTTACATAATTAATTGCTGATGAAAATTACCTAATGCTATTTAATAGTTATTTAATCATTTTTATTATTTTTCATATAAACCGAGAAATAATCAAGAATTGGTGAGTTTCTTGTACTTTTATTTACACGAGGCTACTTTATTACCACTTAAAGGTACAGCAGGATGATTCCTGACTTTGAATATATCACTTAATCTCAGTACAGTCATAAACGATTTTGGAGTTTTTCTACATATCATTGCATTTTAAAAAAGAAATCGTGTTCTCTACCGAAGCACTTGAAGTTATTTCTGCTATTGATCCTCAAATTTTAAGTTGCCAGGATATCTTGCAAGGGAAATTGGATAGTGTAGTTGAAAAATCATCAGTATATGTGTTAGGAACTTCACTGCGAGACATCAACTGAAAAACAACTATATAAATTAAAATAGAAACAATTTATCCTTTCTTTCAGGAAACTCTTAAAGGCGAGAAATTGAGCTATAAACCAGCAATAACACGTAAAGACAGAAGTGGCTATTGCCTGTTTAAAATACAAATATGCAATTATTCCTTTATTATGTTTATCCATGTAAACTCACTTAATTTACAGAAAATGAACAATTACTGCAGACATTTTATTTTTTTCTCCTAAACTTAAGATTTCAGTATACATAAGTCTATGTCTGGATACACAATAATATTTATCAAAAAGATACTCGAAACACAATTAGCAGTTCTTTTCGAAGAGATAATTCTCTTCATTGTAACTTTACTAAAGTGATGTAGACACCATACTAACTGTCATTAATTTTTTATAAGCTAAGATAAACATTTTACCCATTTACTTCTAAATAAATATTTGAGATTGTTAATTACGTTATCAGCGACCAAAAATTTCTTGAATGACTTTAATTTTTTGTCTAACTTTAAATTTACGCTTACCCAACTCTATCTAAAACTTCCGCAATAAAATATTTACGACTATGATTAGAGAGGGACTATCTCTGTAGTTTTTAATCCCTTTAAAACAATAAGGCTTCCCTTGAAAGCATTTGCAAGTTAATTAACAATGCATGCATTGTAACATATTATCGACTGAGAGGGAATCACTAATTATCTTAAATTTAAAATTTGAATAAAGATCCCATAGTGAAAACAGTTTCATCTGCAAACAATGCAATTATATACGTAGTTATCTTATTATCAACGAAAATAAATAGTAAACTTCTGCAGCGAAGAATAAAATGTAAGACGGTGTAATAAATCGGAAAAATACTTTTGATTTATCATTTATAAATTATCTGCTTTAGAAAAGTGCGAAGCTAAAAAAGAAAGGATTATTTTCTAAATAAAGGTTTTTCACTTAAAATGAGAGATAAATATTTCATGATCTTCTGAAACTATGGAAAATCAAATATTTTTTCAACTTATAACAATTTTCAATTCGGTATGCAATGAGAATTTTTTTTCAAAATTTGCTTTTAGACCCTTTGACTGAAGTATACAAATATATATATAGATTTACCCATCTCACTATAGTTAAATTTGCAGTAAAACAAATAAAATTGCAAGCACAGTGTTATATACATGTATATAATGTATTGTCTATATAATATATATGATATATATATATATATATATATTATATATATGTTATAATATATATATTATATATATATATATATATATATATATATATATATATATATATATATATATATATATATATATATATATATTATATATATATATATATATCTATATATATATATATATATATATATATATTATATATATATATATATATATGCCAGGTTTTAAAATGGTCGGATAAGAATTAAGCGAGTATAATTAAAAATAGATAGAACTCATTATAGATAACGTAATAGGAGAAAGTCATACCCTCTACCGGAACTTTATAGAGTGAACAAAGCGACGCTTAGTCAATTATGAGAGGAAACTGGGAATGTTAAGATCCTACACGCTTGTTATGGCAAATTGTGAAAACAAAGGATATGCAAATATCAATTGAACAGAATATATTACAATAGTTTTATATATGAGATTAATAACTTCAAGGATCATTTCATTCTGTCATATACATAGTAATATATATAATATATATATATAAAAATATATATATATATATAATATATAAATACATATATCATAATTTATCCATATATATATATTATAATATATATATATATATATATATATATAAATGTGTATGTATATCAATACTTCATTTATGCAATGTGCTAATTTTAGCTTCTTTTTAATTTGGTCTTCTCTTTTTTATTACAATCAACATTTTTTGATTAACTGGGGAAGTTAAAATTTAACAAATGTGAGATAATTATTACATAACATACACTATATATTATGATATTTTGTATTTGTATTTTAATTAATACAAATAATTTCATTCTTTTCTTAACATATAAAATAAAATATATATTTGCATAAAAATAATGTTTCATTTGATCCACTTCATTTGACTTCATTTGATCCACTTTAAAATTTTATGACACTCAAAAGTGAGGTAAGTAATAAATCAAGTGAACTATATTTCATGCTATACTTGAGTCTTATTTCAATATATAAATTTTTTTTCTTATCTTCTGTTTAATTTATGCATTGAAATATATTTTCAATAAAGCGGAAATTACAGATTTGAAAGAGAATATGTTTTTCTGTATTCCCAAACATAGGAAATCACATTTTCCATAAGAACCCTTTTTTACTGGATTTGCACCGTATTTTGGAAAGCTATTAATGCCATCAAAAATTACTCTTCAATAAAGGACTAAAAAATCGATACAACGATTTCTCAATAATCTTCAATGGTTTTCCTATTATGTGACTGTATTTTCGACTGGAAAACTTTCTTATAAGAAATATTAGCACAAAATATTTTCTGTGAGATTCAATAAGAATAACATAAATGATATTTATTTATATATGATATATATATGTATATGTTTAATAAAAATATATATATATATATAAAATATATATATATATATATATATATATATATATATATATATATATATATATATATATATATATATATAATATATATATATAATATATATATATATATATATATATATATATATATATATATATATATATAATATATATATATATAGTTATACTTCATGTATGCGATGCATAAACCTAATGCTTAGCTTCTTTTTAAATTTTGTCTTCTATTTTTTATTACATTCAGCATTTTTTGATCAAAGGGGGGGGGGGGGGACACTGGGGAAACTTAAAATTTAACAAATATCAGATAGGTATTACATCACATACACTATATTTTATGATTTTTTTATTTATAGTTTAAGAAGTACAAATCTTTTCATTCCTTTCTAAATATATATAATTGAATATATATTTGCATACAAATAATTTTCGATTCGTTTCTGATATCAATTTCATAAAATTAAAAACGACTTTATTTGATCCACTTTATAATTTTATGGCACTCTAATGTGGGATAAGTAATAAATCACGCGATCTATATTTCATTCTGTATTTGAGTCTTATTTCACCGTATAAAAATGTTTTTTTTCTTATCTCCTGTTTAATCTATGCATTCCAATATATTTTCAATAAAGCATAAAATACAGAGTTGAAAGAGAATATGTTCTGTATCCTAAGCTAGGAAATCAGCATTTTCATATGAACCCATTTTTACTGGGATTGCTCCGTATTTGGAAAGCTATTATGCTTCAAAAATTGCTTTCAACAGAGGTCTAAATCGATCGCTACCTTTTCTCAATAATCTTCAATGTGACCTATTATGTGATGTTATTATCTCCTGGAATGCATTTGCTTGTAAGAAATATTAACACGAAGCGATTTCTGTGAGAGTCAATAAAATAACAGTAATGAATATATATATATATATACATACATACATACACATATACACACATATACATATATATATATATATATATATATATATATATATATATATATATATATATATATATATATTATATATATATATATATATATATAAGCCCAGGTTTAAAAATGGTCGGATAATAATTAAACGAGTTATAATTAAATATATATAGAACTCATTATATATAACGTAATAGGAGGAATGTCTTTACCCTCTACCGGAACATAGTCAAGAGTGAAGGAAGCAACGTTAGTCTGTCAGAAAATGTACTGGGAATGTTAGATCCTCTCGCTTGTTTGTGGCATATGTGAAAACAAAGGATATGCAAATATCAGTGCCAATGACAGAGAATTACAAGGAGTTTTATATATGAAATGAAAAATGTATATTCTTGCCCTTAACATCTCATCAATGTTTTTATATATATATATATATATATATATATATATTATAATGTGTATGTATATTATTCTAATGTATGCAATGAATTAATGGTAGTTCTTTTTATTTTTGTCTTCTCTTTTTTATTACAATCAGCCTTTTTTGATCCACTGAAGAAATTCAAATTTAACAAATGTGACATAAGTATTACATCACATACACTACATTTTATGAATTTCTTTATTTGTAATTTATTGAGTACAAATATTTCCATTTTTCTTATTATTTCTTAATTATCAAATATATATTTGCATAAAAATAATCTTTGATACGTTTCTCATCTCAATTTTTTTTTAAATTAAAAACAACATTATTTCATTCACTTTAGAATTTTATAACACTCTAATATGAAGTAAGTAATAAATCATGTGAACTAAATTTCATTCTATAATTGAGTCTTATTTCAATATATAATTTTTTCTCTTATCTTCTGTTTAATCTATGAATTCCAATATATTTTCAATAAAGCATAAAATACAGAGTTGAAAGAGAATATGTTCTGTATTCCAAGATAGGAAATCAGCATTTTCATATGAAACCTTTTTTACTGGGATTGCTCCTGTATTTGGAAAGCTATTATGCTTCAAAAATTGCTTTCAACAGAGGTCTAAATATGAGCACTACCTTTCCTCAATAATCTACAATGGTGTCCTATTATGTGACTGTATTTTATGTATGAAATGAAATTTGTCTTCCATGCCTTGACCATTCATACATGTGATATATATATATATATATATATATATATATATATATATATATATAATTATATATAATATATATATATATATATATATATATATATATATATATATATATATATATATATATATATATATATATATGTGTGTGTGTGTGTGTGTGTAAGGAAAAGTCTCAGGGGTTTCAAAACTTAAATCAAGGGAATTTTTACCCTTGATTTAAGTTTTGAAACCCCTGAGAATTTTGCCCGGGGAGGATATGGTAAGGAAAATTCTCAGGAGTTTCAAAACTTAAACCAAGGGTAAATATTCCCGCGTCATTTTCCATTCCCCTTTTTAAACCCTAACCTAAATTGACCACTGGGGCTACAGGTTACGCACTCGGAAAAGGGGCCTGGCCAATTATGAACCTACATGGTCCTAGTGAACAATTTAGGAAATTTCCAAATGAAAAGGAGATACAAACTGGCGGAGACAGATTTTTCTAGAGATATTTTCCCACAGATGTTGACCCAAGTGTTAAGTGTCTTGTACACAGAATTTCATGCTAGCTGACTCTTCAGTTTGTCCCTATGATGAAGTGGGAACCCGGCCTTCTTAGTCATTTATTTAAAGGTCTTAGCTATATACATTTTATGGCCATGTATGAAATAAATCACACACAATTATATATACACACATCTATACACACATTCACACCCTATAATATATATTTTATATATATTTAATATATATATATATATATATATATATATATATAATATACATATAGTATATATAAATATATATATATTATACAATATAAATATACTTTATATATATATATATATATATATATATACATATATATTTATATATATATATATTATATATATATATATATATATATATAATATTTATATAATATATATATATACATATATATAAATATTTTATATATTTATATAATATACATATAAAAATATATACATATACATATACTATATATATATATACATATATATATTTATATATATATATAATATATATATATATTATATGTATATATTTATATATATATATATATATGTCTGTGTGTGTATGTATGTTATATTTTGTGTACATAGATCTAATGCTAGCTTATTTTTTATTTTGTCTTCTATTTTTTATTACATCTAGCATTTTTTGTTCCACTGGGGATTTTAAAATTTAACAAATGTCAGATAGGTATTACATCACATACACTATATTTTATGATTATTTTATTTACAGTTTAAGAAGTACAAATATTTTCAGTCCTTTCTAAATATATAATATAGAATATATATTTGCATACAAATAATTTTCGATTCGTTTCTGATCTCATTTTTCAGAAAATTAAAAACGGCTTTATTTGATCCACTTTATAATTTTATGACACTCGAATGTGGGATAAGTAATAAATCACACGAGCTATTTTTCAATCTGTATTTGAGTCTTATTTCACCGTATGAAAATGTTTTATTTTTCTTATCTCCTGTTTAATCTATGCATTCCAATATATTTTCAATAAAGCACAAAAAAGACAGTGTTGAAAGAGAATATGCTCTGTATTCCAAGCTAGGAAATCAGCATTTTCATATAAACCCTTTTTTACTGGGATTGCTCCGTATTTGGAAAGCTATTATGCTTCAAAAATTGCTTTCAACAGAGGTCTAAATCGATCGCTACCTTTTCTCAATAATCTTCAATGGTGTCCTATTATGTGACTTTAATATCGACTTGAACACTTGCTTGTAAGAAATATTAACACGAAGCGTTTTCTGTGTGAGTCAATAAAATAGCAGTAATGACATTAGAAATAACTGAATAAAAAATATCTCTCGTCGGATGATGTTTTTTTATATAATGAAAAATGTTTCTCCCTATTGAACTGTATACGTACAAAAGGAGATATAGTCTTTTTCAAGCTGTAAAATTTTATACATATTATTATAAAAACCTATTTTTAATTTATGTTAAAATAAATGATGTGTAGACATTTTGTCTAGTATGAAATTTCTTTTATGGTAGGAGAAATATATTCAATCTCACTCTTTTTTTCTCAAGTAAATCATCTCTAAAAATTATATATTTCTCATATAACCATCGGAATTCAGATAAATTATATATAGGATCATATCTAGTAGGTATATAACACGTGCTTCCTCACGAGTGGCTGAATATTTATCGAGGTGGATGAAATAAGCACTTTTAACATTTTAAAAATAAAATATTAGTAATTATAAAGTAAAGATTCTTTTAAAGTCACTGCTTAAACACATGTATTTACCCTTACATTATTATTAAATATGTATTTACATTTAGGATAATAGTTGATCATGTATCTACATTTAGGCTAAAGATTATTTTTTAAATATGCAGAATAAATTTATAATATCATGTACACAATTATATTTATAATATAATATTAAGATCCCGATTTAATTTTAATGTAATATTAAGATTCCGATATAATTTTAATTGCAAAGAATGCAAAATATGTAAAGCTATGTGTCCAGCCATGCTTCCAAAAATTTTACATACACATTAGAATAATTCTTCTAATTTCATATCTTATCCCTTAACCCTTTAACGGGCAGTGATTTCGGAGCGATTCTTTAAACACGAGTTTGAATAAGACCGATACCTTATATATATATATATATAGCGGTGTACTATATGTCGATCTTTTCAGCTGTAAATTGGTTAGTTATTTTCTTTATCATACCCTTTTAAACAGTAATCATTGTTCATATATATATATATATATTATATATATATATATATAATTATAGATACCATTTGTGATTTAAATATATATATATATTTAAAAAAGGAATAAGGAAAATTATTTTTCAATATATATATATAGTCTACTCTTAATTAATTGATGAATTAAATACCCTTTGGTAATAAATAAACAGGATGTGACACGTGATAGATGCAAACAAATTAGATAAAAATACATTTGTAGTATGTAGTATACAGTTAAACTGAAATGCATTTCACTTAAAAAAGAATTCACTTGCTTAAGTTTAATATGCCATTATAGATCGCTTACCTGTCCTGTGATCATACACTACGTTTTTCGGCTAATTTCAAAGGTAGATACCTCCTAATTTCTAGTACCCGGCCACTTACAGCTTTATATTAGCTGCTTTATTGTGTATACACATTTTCCCCTGATCTTCGTCTTCATGGGTGATCTGACATTTTCAATTGGATTAGCGTTAAGCGACTGGGAGGGCCAACATTGTGGTGATGCTTTTTTCAGGCTTCCACTTGGTACACGCACGACTTCGATTTTTGATTTAAACAGAGCAAAACCAATCAAATAAAGAATATAACCATAAAGTATTCTTCTCTAATGTTTAAAGAACACATGCAATTAAGCAATATCTACTCTCTATCTATTGACGAAGTTATGAGCAAAACTCTCTTAAGAAACAGACTCTATTTATATATAATCACAAAGAATATTTACTTCCAATTTTAAAATTTAAATATTTAATGAATATTTAATCCTATATTAAATTGTCTAGATACATTTCAGAAATTAAATTAAGTCTTTTCCTTTGGGTTTTTGTTATAAATAAAAGATTTAAATCTCTTTATTTGAATTATATGGTAATGTAAATAAAATTATTTTCAAGTACCACTGCTCTCCTTTTGGATCCGGTAAATAAATTTGATTATCTCTATATAATTAAGTAGACTCGGTAAAATAATTTTGTAGATTTATTTTTAATGCATTAAATGAAGTCGGTTGAAAAGTTTGATTATAGTATTTAGGAAATATTTATTCTTTAATGTATAATACAAAACTCTCTTGGGAAATAGAAAGATTAATTTTTGTTAATGAATAATGCTGCTGTTGATTTATGCGGAAAATTTTAGCTTCTATTATAATAATTAATAAGTCATTAGTATTGAAAATTTATTATTATATTTACCACATTTTTTAAAATAATATTTTTCGTACTGAGAAAATTATGAAACTATATTCTAGTCTTTTGGGATGTCATATTGTTAGTATACCTTTTATATAAATAATTTACTTTAATATTAAAAAAATATATGATCCCCGCTTAGTTTTATTATTTCGAAATCCTGATAAACTGAAGAATTTTGTTATTATTTTTACTGTAATTAGTCTATTTATAGAACGTATTATACAAGGTATATTTTCTTAAATAAGGTAAATATTATTTATACATATTATTTAGGCATTTAATTGCATATAATTAATTTGTTTAAATTATTTCTAATTAATATTTCTAATTATTTCTAATAATTTCTTATTATTTCTAATTATTTCACTTAAAGGTGCATCGTGGTGACTCCTACTTTGAATATATCACGTACTACTCAATACAGTTATAAATGATTTGGGGTTTTTTCAATATTTTATTGCATTATTTCTGAAATTCTATTGGATACTATATTTGAAAAATCGCCAAAATTCAATAATTTCATTCATTCATTTCTACTTCACTCCGAGAGACATTCAGTGATAAACAATTATAGGTATCTAAGTGAAACAATTCAATATTTTTTTCGGATATTTGAAATTATGTTAAGATCTGTAATAGGTAATAAACACACTTTGATATATGTGCCCAAATGTCAGGAAGAACAAGATAAATCTTATTCTTCTGTTTCTGGCAATTTAATTTTCAATTAACCTGTAATTCGCACATAACGATCGCTTACCTTGGCCTGTGTTGTTACACTACAATAGACGAATCATTACTTAAAGATACGTGAAGAGCGGATCTCTTCTAAACCAAAATAAATAATGTATATTAAAGTAATTTACTGCCTTCTCAACTAATGAATCGGTCTTTCAGACAGTGGCTATTCAATTTCTTCAGAAATATTTTCTTCTATTTTCTAAATGTTTTGCGTTTAGAACTTAATCTTGTGCAGAAGCTGCAGTGTCTTGTTGAGACCCATTAAAGCGAAATAATGGTGAGTATAATTGGTGAGTTATCTTGTACCTATTATTTGCATGATACTAAATTCTCTACAATATTACAGTAGCTTCGTTTTTACCTATAGCGGTGTGACTCCTATCTTTGAAACTATCTCACGTGTTACTCAATACAGTTATAAAATGATTTTGAGGGTTTCAATAATGTATTGCATTTTAGTAAAAGAATCGTATTTCTACCAAGGCACCTGAATGTTATTTCGGCTATGAATCCATTTGCAGTATTACATTTAATCAGATAGACTAAAGTTGTGGATTTATCAATAAACATAGTAGACTGGAATTTCTTTTTAAGTTGCGAGATGTCTGCAGGGGAAATTGAATATTATTTGGAAAAATCGTCATTATATATGTTAGTAACTTCACTCTTGTGGAAACACACTTCGTGATATATGTGCACATAATCTGTTTGCTTAGTAGTAATAGAGAGGAAAAGCGACGTTGATTTTTAATTATTAAGAAACCGGATGCCTTATAAATGATTTATATAGCACCAATTTACTGCCTTCTTATGAATCAGTCTTTCAGACTGTGGCTATTCAATAGTCATTATACAACCATTATTATTATTTTCCCATTAACTGAGAAATAATGGTGAGTATCTTGTACCTTTTATTTACATTTACGTTGCAAATGTGTACGATATTTCACTTAAACCACTTAAACTTTCACTTATTCCCACTTAAAGCTATAGCGGGGTGACTCCTACTTTCAAAAAGATTCATATTTTATTGCATTTTACACAAAAAATAATCGTCTTTTCTACCGAAGTACCTGAAGTTTTATTTTAAGTTTTCCAGGATATCTTGAAGGGGAAATTGGATACTGTATTTGAATCTATAAGAAAAATAGTATTTGAAATTATGCTAAGATTAACGTTTTGAAACACTTATATAATTGTTACAGATATGGTACTTATTTCTATGATATAACCAGTATAACTACATTATTTTCAATTTACCGTGTAATTCGCACGTAACGATATCAGAGTTCCTGTATTTTTTTAGTATTTTGAACAGTTGTTTTTGCATTTTTCTGCAATTAGTATAGTACCATTCCCATTATTATTATTAATTTTTGCCATTAACCGAAAAATAATCTTCTCTTTCTTGGGTTTGTTTCTTGTATATTTTATTTACACGATGATACTTTATTCACACTTAAAGATACATAGAAATTTCCCGTCACTCCGACACATTCAGTGATAAACTTCTAAGTTAAAACAAGCCAATATTTCTATCGTATATTTGCAGCTATGTTCAGATTAAGAGAATTTCAAAGTATTAATTAACAATTTGACAAATATAGTTCAAAATTCAAATTAGTCATGAGGTTGGCTTTTTAGTTTTACATATTAGAAAACTATTATAAATTCCTTAAAACAATGAAGAAGAATAGTTTTTATAATGCACAGAAATATATTGATGTATTTATATATACATACCTATATATTATATATATATATATATATATATATATATATATTATATATATATATATATATATCATATATTATAATGAGATTCCGATATGGAATGCTAATATATCTAAGAATAACAATTAAATATAATGCTTGTAAAACTGTTTTTACAGAGTAATTAATCTTTTTCATGTTTATTATCCTTTAAATACTAATAAAATTTGAATTATTTGTGCTCTTTTAGTGACTAAAATTAGAGAGTGAATTTCAAGTAAATATTATATATAATATATATTTATATATATATATATATATTATATTTATTATATATATATTTATATTATTATATAGATATTTTTATATATATTATTTATATATATAATATATATTATTAATTTTTATATATATATATATTTATATATATATATATATATATATTATATTTTTATATTGTTATATATTTATATTTATAAATATATATATTTACATATATATATATACACCTTTTATATATACATATATATATATATATATATATATATATATATATATATATATATATAAATATATATTAATATATTTCTAATATATAATATATATATATATATATATATATATATATATATATATACATATATATATATATATATATTAAATATATATATATTTATATATATATATATATATTTATGTATATATATATATATATATATATATATATATATATATATATATATATATATATATATATATACATATATATATATATATATTATATATATATACATACATACATATATATATATATATATATTAATTACATACATACATATATATATATATATATATATATATTGTTTATATATATTATATATATATATATTATATATATATATATATATATTTATATAAATATATATATATATACTTATATATATTATACATACATACATATTTATATATATATGTGTGTGTTTTGTGTCTGTGTGTTTGTGAGGTCTAAGAAAAGGAGTATATGATATTATATGAGTTAAAAGCGATTTTTAAAAAGGAAACACTTTTTTATAGCAATAAAATAAATGAAAAAGAGCCACGTTCCCATAAGCTTTTTAGGATAATCCGGTCAGGCGGAAGCATTTAGAAACAATTTGAGATTTTTCAAACAGAATGTTGTTTAGTCAGTGCGTGAACATGAGCTGTAACAACATCTAGCGTGTTCTGACGAAAATGTGAAAATGCTCAAGTTTATTAACGATGGTTTAATAAATTATTATTATCAAAAAATGTTTCTTTCGCCTTAACTCTAGATCATGACATTCACACATACACACACACAATATATTTATCCTAAAATGTTAAAATTATTATTGTACATGAAGTTTATTTTACTGCATTATGTATGCAGAAGCTACCTTTTGCTCTACAATAACTACCACAGAAAATTAATTCGAAAAATTCAAGTAAATTCGCATTGACTCATCTGATAATTTATAAACAGCTGAATATACTTCATTTACACTTCTACAGTTCTCTTTCTGAATTTACATTGTTTTCAAATGCATTATTATATTATCGCAGTATCTTGGTAAAAATATAGAAGACCTGTGTCAAAATTACCGAGTTATGTAACCCTGTGTAAGATGTTCAATAATTATAAAATATTCACCTATATAAATAATTAGAATGGTAAAACATTCTCTCGAATAATATTAGACGATGCATTTATAAAGTATTTATTATTGGCTGCATCTATTTTCATAGACAGAAGATTTCCGGTTTGTTATATGTATAAACAGAAATATATTCTATGAATATTATGCAAAAGAAGAATTATCAAGCACACCATATTATATAGCAAAATAAAACTTATATGTGGTTGTGTCTGTCAAAATATTCCTTGGGCTCGTGTACAGAGTATGCAATCATGATACACCACTTAAGAATGATAAGCCAATGCAACTTAAAAACAAACATTTAATCTTAAGAAATTCTAATTTTAAAAGTGAAGTATTTTTAAACCGTAAAAACAAGCTCATTTTTAAGTTGTAAAAATTGCTAATTCCCAGCATGAAACATAAAACAGATGTAGTTTACAACTAAAAGGGGAAGAAACATATTATGTAATATATTTATATAAATGATATATCTCAGTGTGGACGTAAGATTTTGATTCATTTAATGTTCTGTATATTGAGGTATTTTAAGAGCTCTTTATCTATGTTATTGTTTAAATATATAACGTAATAATTATATTAATCACTATTTCGACAAGAATTATGCTATATCATATATTAGACTTTGTCTCTGAAAAATCAAAGTTTGATTATCTCTAGTTTAGTCTTCCGGTATTCAAAGGTTGTTCATTTCCCCTTGAAATTTTGCTTAATTGCGTAATTTCTCCCAACAAGGCAAGGGTCTAATAAGTAAGGATAATAGCATTTTCCATAATAACTTTACGCTATCTCAAGAAAACTCCACATAATCACGAATATTTAAATATAAATGTTGAATATATTTATTTTGTTAAATTTAATAATTCACAAAGTATATCATCTTGCACTATACAATGTATAAAACTGCTACATTGTAAGAATAGAGAGGTTTTAGAGATAAAGCTACATGAAAGTATCTTATGTAAAGAAGAGTATGAATTGATGCTATATTTAGGTAATTGATGCTATATTTAGGTAATAATGTATTTTTTATAAAGATGTAAATTTCATATATGTCAATTAAGAATGTTAAAGCTTAGAATTTTATATGTTATATATATATATTATTATATGTAGAAATATTGGTAATATATATATATTATATATAAAACTAATTTTGCTAGAAATATTACAGTTAGTTATGTATATTTATATGTTTAGATATATTTATATAAATGTTAAATATTTTATATATAATTATATATTATCAAAGAAATATTAAAGTATATGTATAAATATTATATATATTGTATATTTATATATAATCTTCGCTTATATTAAATCTCTAAGAATAATTATATAATATAGATATATAATATATTATATATATGTTATACAATATATTATATAAATATATATATATATATATCTATGGCTATAAATATATTTTAAGATATATATATATTATATATTATATAAATGTAAGAATAAATTATATATATAAAAATATGAAAAGCGAATATATATATTTGTATATTATGTTATTAGGCAATATATGGCTTTCTATTTTGGTATATATAATATAGAATATATATATAATATATATATATGAAATATATATATTTTATAATATATATATATATATATATATATATATATATATATATATATATATATATATATATATATATATATATATTATGAGAATATTATATAAGAGAGAATTGAGGAAGAGGAATTCGAAGATTTATATAAATTTATGTATACCATATAATTTATTTTTAAGAAAGTATATTAAGATATTTGTAATTTAACTCTACGTGTGTGGTATAATTTAGTTTAACTGACAGTTAAACTATATTATACCACACACGTAGAGTTAAATTATAAAAATTAGTGACAACTCATTTTGTCACTTTGAATAGTCTATAAAATAATAACTGTTTTCCCCAACTTTATTTTTAAATTTCATAAAGCTATGTAATGAAATGATATATTCTTCAATATAAAGCAAAATAGCACGGAATTACAAAATATAACGAAAATAAAAAACATAAAATTTATTTTCCGCTTACACAGTTGAATAAAGCAAGCCTACGGGGGTCGTATCACAGTGTGCACGAAGTGTTCCTGGAGTATATTAGTACATATAAACCCTAAAGTGTTAACCCTGACACATAAGCACTGTGGGAATAAGCAATGTGACACATAAGCATTGTTTTATATTAGGGAACTCATTCATGAAAACATTGTTTTTAATGGGTGATAGCATTTACGAATCAGAATACAGCACCATTTCATGAGGGTCGAATTGAGTGAGGTTCTGGAAATATTTTAATGACTTTAAAACATGTGTTGGATTCCATATTCATCTTTCATCTTACATAGTTGAAAACTACTGAATGTTGGAAAGGTAATAAATAAATACACTTTGTGATATATGTGCACAATTCTTGGTATAAATAATTTTGAATTTAACCTGTAATTCACACGTAACGATCGCTTACCTGGCCTGTGTTTTTACACTACAATAACGAATCCTAACTTAAAGGTACGTGAATAGCGGTCTATTTTTCTGTATATTTAAGAGTTGTTCTTGTCTTTTTCAGCAATTTATTGACTTTTTACATAATGAATTGCTAATGAATATTACCTAATAATATTTAATAGTCATTATATAATCATTTTTATTACGAGTAATTGCTACGATGGCTAAAGTTGGGTGTGAGGGTAATTGTACTATGTCATATTAAACATGTGGTCAGTCTAAAATGTCTCTTCAGGGTATGTATGCATATTTTTGTAAACTAGAAATATTGAAATAAATAAAAACATATTGTCAGTTTCCAAGTAAAATTATACACATTCAATATTGCACAAGAGGATCAAATTCAAAGTTTACGTATAAAAATATGTAGGATACAAGATACTGAATAAAAATTTATTGATGTTAGTAAGATTTTATAATTTAGTGAAGTGATGTAATATAAATTTATTTTCTTCAAAAATATACATCTGGTTCTCTGATCTGAATAATGGTTTAAATATTATAAATATTAAATAATGATAATATAAAAAGCAAATTTGACAGTAAATTCCTTAATATTAGATATAAATTGTTTTTCATTTCGAGATGCATTTTAATGAAGAGAAGGAAATCATTAAAAATGTACTAATTAATTTGACTATATGCATGAAATATATTATTGTATTTTTGAACGTCAAAAATTATTTAATTGTTATTTAATAAACATGAAGCAATCTTTTAATAATTCCAACAGTAATTTAGTAGCATACCTATAATGTATGTACAGTTTCAAAAATTCTTTAACATTCTTTAACATAATTTATTCATAAATACAACATGACATTTTAGATCATATAAAAATTTATTAAATATGTATGCTTCATAATATAATTGAATTTTAACTATAATATTTTAAACTCATTAAATTATTTTAACTATTAAATTTTAACTATTAATTAGTTAAAGCCATTAAAGGTTAATTTTATTTCATTAAAAATTCTTTGTAAAACATAATGTTCTTTTAAAATTTGAATATGTTATATCTTCTTGTTTCCCTATTTCTGTTCTTTATAAGTGACTTTCATTTGCTCTATGTAAATTGTATTTCTCTTAATCTCTATACCATTGTTTTAATTTGTTTAATAATGTAAATTTAATAAAACTAATTATTCTTAAGTAAAATATTTAGTTGTTTCACGAGTTACAAAGAATGTAATATTTCGTATTTACATGAGGCTACTTTATTACCACTTAAAGCTACAGCAGGGTGATTCCTTATGAAATATTAGTTAATATAAGTACTATTTATTGCAAAATAAAATGTCTAGTTTATATTCATAAACTATTATAAACATTATTATATCCGGTCTAGTTTATATCCGTATAAATCATCATTATAGAATAAGAATCTGATCTCACTTACTTCTCAGTACAGTTATAAATGATTTTGGTGTTTTTCTGCATATCAAAGATATGAAATCGTCTTTTCTACCGAAGCACCTGAAGTTATTTCTTAGCCTACGAGAATGTTTCCCGGGGCGGAAAGAGCGATGAACGTTGGGAGAGCATTTTAAGTTAACAGAATATCTTGCAGGGGAAATTGCATAGTGTAGTAGAAAAAGTATCAGTATATATGTTAGAAATGTCATTGCGAGACATCTCCTGAAAAACAACTATATAAATCTAAATAGAAACAATTTAACATTTCTTTCAGCAAACTCTTAACGGTGACAAATAGACCTATAAACCAGCATCTCAAGTAAAGATAGAAGTGGCTATTGCCTGTTTAAGCCAAGTCTGACTTCTACCTATGCGTTTTCATGTCTCCAATGTTCTCCAGGTTCTAAGACCAACAGACACTTAATTTACAGAAAATGAACAATTACTGCAGACACCTCCTTCTCGTGATTAGTTCTTTTCAAAGAGATAATTCTCTTCATTGTAACTTTACTAAAGTGCACTCTATCTAAAACTTCCGCAATAAAATATTTACGACTATGATGTAAACAATAAGGATTCCCTGAAAACATTTGCAACTTTCAACTTTACTCTATGTGATAGTAAACTTCTACAGCAAAGAATAAAATGTAAGACGGTGTAATAAATCGGAAAAATACTTTTGATTTATCATTTATAAATTATCTGCTTTAGAAAAGTGCGAAGCTAAAAAAGAAAGGATTATTTTCTAAATAAAGGTTTTTCACTTAAAATGAGAGATAAATATTTCATGATCTTCTGAAGAATTTTTTTTTCAAAATTTGCTTTTAGACCCTTTGACTGAAGTATACAAATATATATATAGATTTACCCATCTCACTATAGTTAAATTTGCAGTAAAACAAATAAAATTGCAAGCACAGTGTTATATACATGTATATAATGTATATATACACACACATATATATATATATATATATATATATATATTATATATATATAATATATATATTAATATATATATATATATATATATATATATATATATATATATATATATATATATATATATATATATATATATTATATATATATATATATATCTATATATATATATATATATATATATATATTATATATATATATATATATATGCCAGGTTTTAAAATGGTCGGATAAGAATTAAGCGTGTTTTATTAAAAATAGATAGAACTCATTATATATAATGTAATAGGAGAAAGTCTTACCCTCTACCGGAACTACACAGAGTGAAGAAGCCGACGCTTAGTCAGTTCTGAGACTGAACTGGGAACGTTAAAATCCTCCACGCTTGTTGTGGCAAATTGTGAAAACAAAGGATAGTAAAATATTTGAACAGAAGGATTACAAAAGTTTTATATATGAGATAAAAAAGGATCTTCATATATACATCATTTCATCCATATATATATATATATATATATATATATATATATATATATAAATGTGTATGTATTACTTCATTTATGCAATGTGCTAAATTTTAGCTTCTTTTTAATTTGGTCTCTTCTTTTTTATTACAATCAACATTTTTTGATTAACTGGGGAAGTTAAAATTTAACAAATGTGAGATAATTATTGAAGCTGCTGTACTTTAATTAATACAAATAATTTCATTCTTTTCTTAACATATAAAATAAAATATATATTTGCATAAAAATAATGTTTCATTTGATCCACTTCATTTGACTTCATTTGATCCACTTTAAAATTTTATGACACTCAAAAGTGAGGTAAGTAATAAATCAAGTGAACTATATTTCATGCTATACTTGAGTCTTATTTCAATATATAAATTTTTTTTCTTATCTTCTGTTTAATTTATGCATTGAAATATATTTTCAATAAAGCGGAAATTACAGATTTGAAAGAGAATATGTTCTGTATTCCAAGCTAGTAAATCAGCATTTTCATATGAACGCTTTTTTACTGGGATTGCTCCGTATTTGGAAAGCTATTATGCTTCAAAAATTGCTTTCAACAGAGGTCTAAATCGATCGCTAGATTTTCTCAATAATCTTCAATGGTGTCCTATTATGTGACTTTATTATCGACTGGAAAATTTTCTTATAAGAAATATTAGCAAGAAGCATTTTCTTTGAGAGTCAATAAAATAACAGTAATGACATTTATTTAAATATGAATATATATATATATATATATATATATATATATATATATATATATATATATATATATATATATATATATATATATATTATATATATATATATATATATATATATATATATCTGAGGACATCTTCATATATATATATATATATATATATATATATATATATATATATATATATATATAAGTTTGCAAAAAATGTCATGATCAGCAAGCTTTATATATATATATATTATACTTCATGTATGCGATGCATAAACCTAATGTTAGCTTCTTTTTATTTTGTCTTCTATTCCAGATAGGACATATATTCGCCCCTCATCTTGTCCCTTAACTCCTTATTGTCAGAGGCCTGTTTCTTTTCTGCCTAATTCAATTCCTTAGTAGTGACTTTTATTACATTCAGCATTTTTTGATCCACTGGGAAACTTAAAATTTAACAAATGTCAGATAGGTATAACATCACATATTTCTCAAATCTTTTCATTCCTTTCTAAATCTTTAAAATTGAATATATAAGTAACTTACGTAAAATATTTAGAATAATTTTCGATTCGTTTCTGATATTAATATTTGGAAACAAAAAACTAGTTCAATCATTTCACAAATATGATCTATTGTTTAACATAAGTACTATTTATTGCAGAAGAAATGCGTTATCAGGTTTTATATCCATATATATTCTCACTATAGAATAAGAATCTTTAAAAAATAGCAATATGGGGTAAATTAAGATACTTTTACTTCTTAGTCCTGCACGTTTATAATTTTTTATGGCAATCTAATGTGAATATTCTCCTGGTAGGGTCACCCTAGGTTTGAAGGCCGTTCTATTTTTTCCAGCTCAGGCCTGCAGGCAAACGAGCAAAGTATGAGTTCTATCTTTGGCACTATCATCTAGCAAAGGTGCTTCAGGTTCTCAGAAGCTGCTGAGCAAAGACAGGCCTAAACGTTTTTGGTGCCCGGTTCAGAACACGGATCAAATGAGACTACATATCCCCCACTTCTTAATAATTGTCTGACCCGGAATTTTAATACTGCATAGTCCGTTACCTGTATTACTTAAATATTTGAGTCTTCTTTAACCGTATGAAAATGTTTTTTTTTTCTTATCTCCTGTTTAATCTATGCAGTCCAATATATTGTCAATAAAGCATAAAATACAGAATTGAAAGAGAATATGTTCCTGTATTCCAAGCTAGGAAATGTGCATTTTCGTATGAACTCTTTTTCACTGGGATTGCTACCGTATTTGGAAAACTATTATGCTTCAAAATTGCTTTGACTTCCATAGTGTCAACGGTCTGATGGATTTCGTCTGACTTAGTCAGACAGCTAGAGGATAAGCCAAAATAATTGCAATTGTTAATGACTGTTCTTTATTTATTACAACTTTATGGAAATGTTTTATATTACACATATTTTTTCGATAGCTACCTTTTCTCAATAATCTTCAATGTGACCTATTATGTGATGTTATTATCTCCTGGAATGCTTGCTTGTAAGAAATATTAACACGAAGCGATTTCTGTGAGAGTCAATAACTAATAAAAGTTTAGTAATTTAAAAAGGATTATATTTAAAATCATTTTGAATATCTTTATATATATATACATACATACATATACACACACATACACACATATATATATATATATATATATATATATATTCCCAATCATAGACAAAAGAAATCACATGCCTTAAATATTAATTTTCTTTGAATTTGTGAATAAGTGTAGTTCAGTGTTTATTTAATGAAATAAAATTTTTACACATTTGTAGATGCAACCCTTTGTGGAATACATGCATGATTTTTATCAATTTGGTGGCACTAGTTATAACTAATAGCTATATATATATATAGATAGATAGATAGATATTAGATAGATATATATCAGGTTAAAAAATGGGGGTTAAGAATTAATCGAGTTATAATTAAATATTTAGAATTATTAAAAGATAACGTATATAAGAAAAGTCACTCCGTTTGAGCGAAACTGTCAAGAATGAGGAAAATATACTGTACAGAAAAAGAGTACTAAGTGGATAAGATGTTAGATTCGCTTGTTTGTGGCATATGGTACAAACAAAGGATATAAAGATAGTCATCTAGATAGAACTATAATAGGAGTTTTATATATGAAATGAAAATATGTTATATCTTGAAACATAGTCAATCACCAGAAAGACTATATATATATGATATATATATAGTTATAATGTTAAATGTATATTATAATGTATGCAATATACTTAATGGTAGTTCTTTTTATTTTTGTTTTATATAATAAAAAAACTAGTTCAATCATTTCACAAATATGATCTATTGTTTAACATAAGTACTATTTATTGCAGAAGAAATGCGTTATCAGGTTTTATATCCATATATATTCTCACTATAGAATAAGAATCTTTAAAAAATAGCAATATGAGGTAAATTAAGATACTTTTACTTCTTAGTCCTGCATGTCGTCTCATAGTGTGCTTTTATAGCCTGCGAGGGTGTGTCCCTGTGAGTGAACAATGAACGTCGGGAGAATATTCTCCTGGTAGGGTCACCCTAGGCTTGAAGGCCGTTCTATTTTTTCCAGCTCAGGCCTGCAGGCAAACGAGCAAAGTATGAATTCTATCTTTGGCACTATCATCTAGCAAAGGTGCTTCAGGTTCTCAAAAGCTGCTGAGCAAAGACAGGCCTAAACGTTTTTGGTGCCCGGTTCAGAACACGGATCAAATGAGACTACATATCCCCCACTTCTTAATAATTGTCTGACCCGGAATTTTAATACTGCATAGTCCGTTACCTGTATTACTTAAATGTCATGCTCTGCAAGCTTCTATTGAGGACATCCTTAACTGTTCCAGACAGGACATATATTCGTCCCCCCCATATTGTCCTTGACTTCCATAGTGTCAACGGTCTGATGGATTTCGTCTGACTTAGTCAGACAGCTAGAGGATAAGCCAAAATAATTGCAATTGTTAATGACTGTTCTTTATTTATTACAACTTTATGGAAATGTTTTATATTACACATATGTTTTTCATTTTGATTTAAGTACCGTACGTTTTTATCTAACAATATTTATTATCAATACTCCAGAAAATAATACTAATAAAAGTTTAGTAATTTAAAAAGGATTATATTTAAAATCATTTTGAATATCTTTATATTTTTGTTCTGTATAATTTACCCTTATTTTTTTTTACATGGACTCTTAGAAAATTCCCAATCATAGACAAAAGAAATCACATGCCTTAAATATTAATTTTCTTTGAATTTGTGAATAAGTATAGTTCAGTGTTTATTTAATGAAACAAAATTTTTACACATTTGTAGATGCAACCCTTTGTGGAATACATGCATGATTTTTATCAATTTGGTGGCACTAGTTATAACTAATAGCAATTATTTTTAATAGCAATAATTTCGTTGATCTTTTGATAATGGGAACATATTGTTAGATTGATTTAGCTTTCTATAAATTAGCAGCACAAATTGCAGGCATACGAAAAATAAATTCTCCTGCCTGAAAATCAAAGGCATAAATACATGAAATGCAAATTCCATCTATTTTTGTAGATTTTTAACATTGTATTACAATTGCGATTTGTTTAGAGAAAGTACGTTAAACACATGAGTAGTTCTAACGATTAACTTAATAATAGAATTAAAATATGCTATTATATGTTTTTTATGTCTACAGTAATTAGAAACTTTATTTCTGATACAATGAAAACATTTTATTATTTGTTTGTGCCCTCTGTTTGCTCTCAGGTAAAATCCTTTAGTGAGTTATTGATATGCAATTTAAATTCTGAAGATTCAAGATAATTCATATTGTTCGTTTGTTGACTAAACATTAAAACTCATTTATTTTTTTTTCGTATATGTCATTCTTGATAATTTGTACTTTAATTGCTTATTGTTGTGAAATAATATCATCCAATATCCATTCTATTTTTCATATATACATAAATTACTTTCAGTCCATGTATATCCAATATTTTCTGAAAAATATCACCTAAACTAGATCGGAAAGAATTGTTAGTTCATATATAATGTTATCTACATAATTCATTTATGACATTTGCACACCTAAGCATAAATTTAGAAATTTGAAATACAGTTTTTACATATAAGGTCCTATATATATTATATATATAATAAGTATGTATTATAATATTTTTTAAAAACTTATTAAAGATAAAACAGTTATGAAAAAGATTGTTGTTTACCGAATGGCTTATATGAATATATTACAGAGAATATTAAATTACTGATTATATATAAAAATAAATGTAAGAGAATTTGAGACATTGATATTAAAAATAATTATATATGAACATCATATTTTAAATTTCTCTTCGAATTTAAATATCTCTTTGAAGTTTTATAAAATAAAGAAAATCAAAATAAAATTTGATAAAGTCAAACATTTTTCTAAAATTTATGCTTTCAACAACAACTCTAATCCTATCAAAATTTCTAAACACATTCAGTTTAAAAATGAAACTGGCCGATACTGTTTAAGAATATACCAATTTAAAATTATAATAAACGCACTAAGATTAAAACTTGAAAGTGTATCTTTGAATTCGGGATAGATTTATTGTCCCAAAAATACATTTTAATAAACAGTTTTATGTTATAAAACTTTCCGATACTGTTTAAGAATATGCCATATATGTTATAAAAACTGTTGAAGGTTACTTTTTTTAATTTCAATAAATATTATTTTTTTCGAAAGCTTCGAATCATATTAATAAAATGTCTAACTGTATACTTCCCATGATAAAATTCTTTGATTATTTTATGTCGTTTTAAAATTTAAGGCACAGCAATTTTTGTTATGTTACATGTTATTTGGAAGTTATATTAAAAATACAACTCACCTGGAATAGCTTGAATACATCAGCACCGTAGAAAGCATCAGACTAGAATTATGGTTATTCTGTTTTAAATCGTGAAAACTGTTATAAAAAGTTTTAATTAAAATGTTTAACTTATAAAAATAATTATAAAACTTATATATAACTAATAAAAAATACTTGAATCTTTTATGGAGTTTTCACTTCTGGGGACAAGAATAAATTTCGTAGTTTGAGTCGACTTTAACACTAAACATAACAACACGTAATACATACCTATTTCTACCATAGCCGGTCAAATGACGGGACTTTAATTTTTCTGATCTTAAATGTATGAAATATGAAAATTGAAAGGAAATAGACAAATAAACTTTATTACAACTAAGCATAGTTGTATATTGTCAATTTTTTATGTGCTGAAAACACAAAGAATAAGAATTTTTAATTCATTTCCCATCGCATTTATTACATAAAACTTGTGGGTCATTTGACCCGTTATATGGTATGTTTAGTGTTAAATGCATTTTGAATGTTAGTTTTCTATATGAAGATAATAGATAATTTCTTTTTGTTAATGATTGCTACATTTTTCTTTAATAATTACCGAAACTATACATTCACAGATAGTTTGTCAAGTTTTTGGTTTAGTGAATGTTATTTCTTTTTCTTTTCTTAAGGTATCTTATAGCTTGTGGTGATTATGCAACAACAACCAAAATCGTTGCCCCGTTTGGATTTTTCGAAGATTGACGTCATTCACAAAATTTCTGATTAAGGCCGTTGACTTAATGTTCAGTCTTTGTAAATAGAGTCTTGTATATATTATGAATATTGTAATGTATTTTCACATATTATCGTAACATGATTACTTTGATCTGTATTGATATTTGTTATGAGTAAAGTTTTATAATTATCGTATTTTTATTTGTGGCAACACAGAATATTTTTAAATATGCAAATATTTGTAATGTGTATGTGTATGTTGTCAAGGTGCTGATTGTTTATGTAATATTTATGTACTTTCAGTATTTTAAACTTCTGTAGCGTTAGTTATAGAAGTTATAGTTAGATTTACGGAGCTCTATGTCATTCATTATACTATATTAAATAAATGCCTGTGTCTAGTTGTTTTATGTAACTTCACCGTGTGAATCCCTTCTGATCATGGTTTTATATTTGATGTGATACCTGCGGATACTTTTTAGAGAACCCGTCGAACCATAGAAATGGTCTCAATAACCTTCCAAAAAAAAGACTTAGTGTATTACCCCAAAGTTAATCTATTTCCATCGACCATAAATTTAACATTTCATTGCTAACTATTGAGTAATTTATTTTCCTTCAGTTATCACAATTTATAATGAATTTTTCTTCATATATAGTTCAGATTCCAATGTAAAGAGGCATACAACTAGAAATTAAAATAGTATATATGATATTTTGACATTCTTTAGCTAATCTATATTGAGTTACTTGAGATAATCCGTATAAATGATGTATAAACTTCCAAAATTGTCAAACCAGTAAGGAAATGGTCAAAATGGATATTGAAGGTTTCAAACCTAAACCATTTGTATGCAAATATAAGAAAAACTTTAAAAGTCTTCAAAATTTTCTCATGTTCAAAATGAGAATTTCCGTTGAAATCTAAACGCCGAAAATTTTCATTAATACACTATTTCCTTTGCACTAAGCTGAACGCTGGCTGATTGGTTAGGGCACTGATCCTCGCTAACGGAGTTCTTGGGCTCGAATCCCACTATGGCATAATTGTTCCTAGAAGTTCGGAATCGGCTTTAAGCAGTAGGTCCCGATCTCATTTGCCCTCTTGCGCAAAACAGTAGACCGTAGCACTCCAAACAAAACAAAACCTTTAAGCAAGACAATAAACCACAGGTAAATAAAAGAATGGTTTTTGTTATGACACCAACGCTTTTGTGCCAGGATAGACATAATGAAATCAAGTACCAGAAGACGATCCAAGCATTTTCTTTTTTATATAAAGTCATGTATAACTCGAGTGGCTGCGTCAGTGGGCATGAATGCCCTGCAGCAAATTCAGCATAAATGAAAGAGGAACATGGTACAGTTACTAAATATACTCCACCGAAAGAATGATACAAGATATACATATTCTACTTGAGTTAAAATAAAAATAAATAATCCTAAATAAATATAAAAATCCATTAAATTCATAGCAGGTGAGATTAGTTCATTGTAAAGTATACATATTTATTACTGCAAATTTGAGGTTTTCCTAACTATCAAACAAGTGTATACTAATTAAAAAATATTTTCTAATAAAATACATTAAACCAATTTAATTGTTTTATGTTTTATTTTCTGTTAAATTCTGAGAAATTAAAAAAAATTGTATGAAAAAATAATACTATGTATGTACAATAATAACATGTCTTATTTCCAGATAGTTCTTCTCAATAAAAATAAATTTATGTGAATTTCTATTTCATAAGAGAATCGTTAATTTAAATTGACAGAGAAAAATGCTTTAGGGATAATATATTAAATTAATCAAAATAATTAAGCTAATTAACTTAAATTTCGAGTTACTTAAATTAATTAAAATTAATTTATTGTAATTTATTTAGCATTGCTTTTTGGTGTTCTTTGAATACTTAAAAGAATTTGTAAATTATAATTAGGATGACGCATTGTACTATCAAAATACAAAAATACTGTTTATAATACATTAATCTTTGTACAAGGACATCTTTTAATGTTAACATCAGATTTTTTTCTAATTAAACAAGTGGTTTATACCGAAACACATCCTACGAAATCTTGTTTTAAAATCTAACCATAATAAATCATCATTTAAAGTTCAAATTATTCCTGTTTTTTAATGAGAATATACTATTATTATTACGTTCTTATATATGACTATTAGTAATTTGATCCATGAAATTGAAGTCAATAAATAATTAATAATAAAGTAATTAAATAAAATTTTTCAAAATCACCAGAATAAGGCTAAATTATTTCAATCTAAATTTAATATCTAATAAATTATTAATATTTGAAAATCTATAAGCATAAAATTTGAGATTTGAGCTATCAAGACAAATGTTCTTTGCTTTGTAATAAATCATACACAAATCACCATTAACTTTTAAGTCAGCGTTTAGAATACAGCAGACAAGTTAGAGAGATACGTTTTCAACAATTATATAAAGCAGAGATATTAACGTGTACAAAAACCATTTGTGGCCTGTGTTCAATCAAGTAGTCATGCTCGGACCCTTCTTAAAAGCATCAAAATATTATAAATAAGTAATCTACAGCAATTACGATTGTGTCCCAAAATTTAGACTTGTATTAGAGGAAAATTCACTCATGAAGGAATATAAATATCAAAAACACCTAATTTATGACACAGTCTAAACATATATATCTCTAGTGATAATTCTAGCATAGTGAGTGAGAGATATACAGGGTGTCCCAAAACGATAGCATAAACTCTGCACAGCTAGATTAATGGTTAGGAGTACACAAAACTGCCCAAAGTATCGTTCCTGTGCGATCCATAGTTTACGATAAAAATACGAAAACAAAATATGACGTCACAAGAAAAAAACTATGAAAACTAAACATATTAACAACAGTATTTGCATATCTTTCTATACGATTGTGTTTAAAACCGTTCGCAGCGCATATCGCGTCATGCATGCGCTCGAGCCATGAAATATTAAGCCTTAAATTGGTATATAAAAGGCTGAATCTTGTATCGGTAGTATTTATGGTGGTCATATTCCGTTTGTGTACTGTGACATGTACAGGACGTACGGATGTTAAGGAAATGCCTTACGAACTGTTAGGGAGTATCATACACTGCTGTTGATATGTTCAATAAATAATATTTCTTGGACCGGAAGTGAGTCAGACTTTGTTTTTCGTATTTTTATCTAAACTATGGATATGGAACTCTTCTTAAGGCAATTTTTATATACCAGCGAATAATCTAGCTGTGCTTATTTATAGTCATTTGGGACACCCTGTATAATGCGTTTAGATTGCATCCCATTGAAAACGTAATGCTGGTAATCCACTATATTGTCAATTGAATTTCATATTTGTTCTCAACCAATCTGCCATCAATGGAAAATATCCACTTTAAGCACATTTTCATGACTGAAAAATTATTTTAGCATATTATCTACAACGACCCTTACGATCTTATGGTGTGAAAAGAAATGTGTTTACACAAGGATATTAATTTTAATGAGAATTTTTTTCTAACTTTTAAGGGAGCATCAGTGCTAAAATTTAAAAAGAGATAATTCTCATCTCATCTTGGTAAATAAAATTCACACGAAAAAACTGCCATTCTTTAGACAGTTTTCTATTTTCGAAAATTTGTCCTCATTATCGGAGAATAAAAGTGTAATAAAGAGCGCCGGATTTTTCGAATAATCTCCATCAAATATTTTTTTGCTTATCGTTAAAATATTAAAACATCAGGCTTTGATATATGTTGCCATCTGTAATCAAAAAATTGTTGAGTGGGCTTTTAAAGGTATGGTGACAGGAAAATCAATAGTAAGAAAGACTGATTTTGCAATAAAAATGCATAGATGTTCTGCTGAGATATATTTTAACAATATCTAAGATTTTACAAATACTAATACCATGAAAGTTCTCAAGAAAAAATGTATAATTAAAACAAACAATTTGGTACCTTAAGAATAAACCAATTAATGGAACACGTTAAAGAGTGTTACAAATTCCGTATTTAAATAAAAAAATATATAAATATTACAACGATCCTATATGTCTGGGTCAATTGCACCAAAGACGGGCATGATAGAACTAAATTGACTGCAATTACATCAAAAACAAAATATTATTAAAAATTATTTAAGTAAAGTTAAATATTTAAGGTTTGATGTAATAAAATATAAAATAAAAATGTACAGTACTATGTAGCATAATATGTACACATAGAATTGTATCAGTACTTTACAATGATGTTAACCCCTTAATGCACAGGTTTTTTAAAAAAAAGGCCAGCCAAAAAAATTCAATTTTTTTAATGGAATAAACTCAATTTAAAACGTTGTCTTCGAAAGAAAATTACAAAAATTCAAAATTAATCAAAATTTTTATTTCAATTTTGATTTTGATATCTTTGCAGAAAATAATCGAATATTGTAATATTACACGGACATCGAATTTATCTTTCTTTTCGAATTCCCATTTCAAAATATACATTATTATCTGTAAAATTACTTATTTATAGTTTTAAAACATAAATAATAACAATACTAGTATTTATGAAATTAATCAAAATAATCTTTTGTGTGATATATTTCGAAACAAGGTGCAGCACATAGCCCAACTTTGCAACTATTACACATGTAATGAATCTCTTTTCATTTTATTTTTCTTTTACTATCTCTTTTAACACAACACACAGCGCAATATCTACACAAGTACAATGCTGCTCGAATTATCTGGAGTGTGCACAGTTTGTCCAAAGCACGTTAAGGGGTTAATAATACGTTATAAGTGGCAGTAATGAAATAATGCAGGCAATAATGGAAGTGAAAATTATGAATATTCTCGAAAGAAAATACTGAAAGTGTATAATTTGTAATATGGATACTAAATGTACATAGTCATTTAAAAATAATAATACCCTCAATGTTCTTTTCATGAAAAAATGTGTAATTAAAATAGGCAATTTGGAATCTTAAGTATAAACCAATTAAAAAGGAACACGTTAAAGAGTGGTGCAAATTCCATATTTAAAAAAAAAATATAAAATATTACAAGCGATGCTATACGTCTGGGACGATTCCACCAAACATAGGCAGGATAACACTAAATTAATTGCAAATTCATCAAAAACAAAACATCATTAAAAAACTATTAATTTAATGAAAGTAAAGTTAAATATTTAAGGTTTGATGTAATAAAATATAAAATAAAAATGTACAGTACTATGTAGCATAATATGTACACATAGAATTGTATCAGTACTTTACAATGATGTTAACCCCTTAATGCACAGGTTTTTTAAAAAAAAGGCCAGCCAAAAAAATTCAATTTTTTTAATGGAAAAAACTCAATTTAAAACGTTGTCTTCGAAAGAAAATTACAAAAATTCAAAATTAATCAAAATTTTTATTTCAATTTTGATTTTGATATCTTTGCAGAAAATAATCGAATATTGTAATATTACACGGACATCGAATTTATATTTCTTTTCGAATTCCTATATCAGAATAAACATTATTAACAGTTAAAATACTTATTTATACTTTTATAACATAAATAATAACAATACTGGTATTTATAAAATTAATCAAAATTTTCTTTTCTGATATATTTTGAAATAAGTTGCAGCACATAGCCCAACATTGCAACTATTACACATGTAACGACTCTCTTTTCTTTTTCTTTTTTCCTTTGCTATCACTTTTAGCACAACACACAGCACAATATCTACAAAAGTACAAAGCGCTCGAATCATCTCGAGTGTGCACAGTTTTTCCAGTTTGTCCAAAGCAAGTTAAGGGGTTAATAATATGATATAAGTGGCAGTAATGAAATAATGTAAGCAATAATGGAAGTGAAAACAATGAATATTCTCGAACGCAAATACTGAAAGTTTGAGAAACACTTAAATATTAAAACAAAATAAAAACTGTATGTTTTCGAAATATTTACAACGAAACAACAGTAAGGAAACATGTCATGCATTTAGTAGTTATATATATTTTTCACGATACATCGGTTTAACATTGACATTTTAAAATGAATATCAACAATAAAATAATATAATTTCTTAAATTGCAACGAAGTATTTCTAAAGAGTATAATTTGTAATGTGGATCCGATATGTACATAATCAATTAAAAATAATTATACCCCCCATGAAAAAATGTGTAATTAAAATAGACAATTTGGAATCTTAAATATAAACCTATTAAAGGAACACGTCAAAGAGTGGTGCAAATTCCGTATTTGAATAAAAAATATAAAATATTACAGCTATCCTATATCTATGGGAGGCATTTACCAATGGCATGATAACACTAAATTGAGGATGTAATTACATCAAAAGAAAAATATTATTAAAAATTATTAATTTAATGAAAGTAAAGCTACACAATTACGATTTGGAGTAATAAATTATAAAATAAAAACTATGTAAAATTTATTAAAAATTATTAATTTAATGAAAGTAGCAATATTGAATAACTTCGCAAATACTGAAAGTTTGAGAAGTACTTAAGTATTAAAACAAAATAAAAATATATATTTCCGAAATATAAAATAATAAAGAAACCAATCCGAATAAAGAAACATCATGCATTCAGTAGTTTAATATATTTTTCACAATATATTGGTTTAACATTGGTATTTTAAAATGAATATTAATAATAAAATAATCTAATTTCTTAAATTGCCAAGAAAAAAATATTTCTAAAAAGTATAATTTGTAATATGTATGCTATATGTACAAAATCGCTTAAAAATACGGATTGTTTTGCATTTTCAATATTTTAAGTATATTGTTTATTATACACATAGAATAATTTTTATAAAGTTTTAAACAAATAATTCTTATTAAAAATGAATGTTTTTGTTGCTTTTTACATATCCATTTTACAAAACATAAAGTGAGTAGTTTCTTAGACAAGTTTACATAACTCATCGATAGTATTATATTAAATATCAAAAGTTATTAGAAATTACAAAGAGTCTTTCGAGCTGACATAATTTCACTATAGATTAGCATTTTATTATTCTATAAAAAGGCTTTCTAGGCTTGTACTTCATATTTGACAGAATAATTTGTAATTAAATTATTATAATTTTTCTGTAAATGTTTTTTTCTCGGACACTCTATTATCAGCATTTAAGAATTATTTTAAACAATGTTATTTTTAGATTTTGTTGTGAACTATTTTAAATCGTTATAATTTGTATCAAAGGAATTTATTTTTCTCTAAAACGCTTGAGAGTAGTTTTATGATATATTTCAGATAAAACTTGTTTCCTTAAATCATGAATCATTTTAAAGGTTTAAGGATAGTTTGATAACGTTCAACGATAAATTGCTGAAATATTGTAGGTATAAAATAATTGCTTTATATAAATTGCATTTAACTTTAAGTAAAATCTATACCAAAACTAGATTTAATATACGAGGGATCATCGAAAAGTAATTTACAAAATGCATATTTAATTTTGGACATTTTACATCATAAAAATAGCAGAGTAAACTGATAGTACATGATGTTGTTCATTAATAAAGTATTCCTATTGGTTGATGTATTTGAGTCTGAACAATTCTTTGTGATAATAATTCTCCCCTTGGATAGATTCAAACTGTTTGTAGAACACTGAATGAAATTTTTTCGCGTTACCAGTTTTCCAATCGAATCTCTACTGTACCTCGAGTATTATATTTTAATTATAAATGCAGTTGCAGATAGTATAACTTATCTAGTTAATTCCCTATAAAAACTAAGATACAAAAAATTATGTTCTTCTCACCTTGTATTTTAATGACACTCGAAAAATCGAATGGTGCCTAATATCGAAGGATCGAATAATCGAATGAGCATAAATTTGGATATATGAATGCCAGTTAAACATGGAACTTTGTAAGTAGGACTTACATGTAAGATTCACTAAATATCTATGTATAAGTGATCTTAAGTAATATCATTAATCCTTAAATCAGTAAGTAAAAGAAAAGATTTGCATAGATATCATTGAAAAATGATTGAATTATAAATATAATATGTACACTTTCATGTTTATAAGCAGAATAAACAGAATGTTACATTAAAAATATTTTACAAAAGTAAAAAGAAAATACCAAGATTCGTGTATTGCAGAAGAAATAAAATCTATCTTTTCTTGTAGGTTATTGAATTTAGAGAGGGTTCCTGTACTACATATCAGGATAAAATAATTGCAAAAGAAATAAAAAATGGGAGTGAAAGAAACTTCTAAATAACACATTACGACAAAGATAACCTTTTTTGACCATTTAAAATTATAAGTTTACGTTTTATAATAAATTAAAATTTTTATTACAATAAATAATAATTTTATTTACTTGAAAATATTATTTTTATATTTGAGTGGTTGGTGTCGACTCCATCTAGAATTCTCAATATTTCTCTTCGAGATATTGTTACCATTGTCTGGAGAGGTCAGACTTTTAAAATATATTCATCATAATTTTGGAAACATTGACCTCCACGCTGGGCAGTACAAGATACTCCATATAAATTAATACCTTATCCTTGAGCTATAAGATAATTTTTAAATAAAGATAATTCTCCAGAATGAAATAGATAGCAAGGAAAAGTAATTTTTAAGAAATGGTATTGAAAAATTCCTTTAATATCCAATGGGGAAAATGAAATGTAATACCAAAATTTTATATTTTAATACGCACATGTGGATAGCTTTCATGATATGTGTTAAATATGAGTAACACTTAAATGGGTAATAATATAAAAATGATCAATGATATTCCAAAAAAACCTCTTTTACACTCTAGAGAATTTCACTTTCTGGCATGTCACTAGGAACTATATTTGAACATTAAATACATAGTTTTCCCAAGAAGTCTTTCATGATTTTTAAATGCTGCAATATTCTGGGAAATATTTTAGGTTGTATCCTTTCATCCTAAAAATAATTGAATGTATTTCTAACTACTAAATAAAGGTAACATTTTCTCTTCATCGAGTCTATGAAATAAAATTTGTATCATTGAAAACCTTTAGATAACAGTAAGAAATAGTGTATGTAATCTACAAAAATGCGTGAGGTAAATAAATTTAATTCATCTAAATAAATCCATATTTAGATACATGTTCCCTAAGATTTACTCTTATAAAAATATGCATAAATATTTATACCTTATTAGAGAAAAATATTCTTTTCAAACCGAAGCTTTGCTGATTTATCATACGTTATACTTTTTTTTTACATTATACCATTGAAAGAATTTTTGGTAAAATTTCACCAATATGAAAATAAATAAACGTCTGTTTTCGTAATGCATCATAATGTCTTTAATATTTGAAATTTGTTTTCCTATACAAATTTAAAAACAATTTTTAGATAAAAATATTTATATATTTCTATTTATCCTGGGAAGATTCGCAATATCTCTTGTCATGAAACTCGTATGCTGGCAGAATTTAATTATAAATAAACAATAGCAGATATTGCAAGAACGATTATATAAGATTTGTAAATGTTTAGAATATTACATTCGGAATATAAATATTAGCTTAACTAAAATTATGAAAGAATGTTTTAAATATTTTCAATTATTTAAAACGTTGTATTATACCTTTATGATTTTTTGTTGTTGTTTCAATTCTAAAGGAAAATAATACAAAAAATTCAGTTAAATCATAATAAAAAATAGCATTTATTTCTTTAAATTGGACATTTCACAACAGATTTTTCTTAAAAAGTAAACTTAAATTTTATTTTCTATAAATTATACAAAATAATCTACTCCTGCACAAAAAAAGGTCTAACTAGAGGTACATGGTACTAAAGACCATTATACTCCTTCTGAGCTAGCACGCTGGCTAAGAGAGTATAGAGGAAGATTCTGAAAGGTTGTGTTCTGATCATAAACCTAATAATGGGGCAGGAATCTGCTGTTATTTTTTACTTTATGTTTCACCATCTTATAGTTAACCACTTGCTTGATTATCCCGAGTTATCTCGTTTTCGTATATATTGCAGTTAAATATTATCCCGAAAAAACTCGGGCTAAACAGAATTCCTCAATATTTTTTTGTTTCATCACAATTTGGATGAATTTGGAATCGACCTGGAGGAAATCAAAGGAAATATTCATCTTTGATTTGCAGTTTGCCCAGTTTTGTTGGTTTTAGGGTTCATTTGGCGAGACTAGGCGCGTTTTTTCCATATTGTATAGTATATAGTAGGCTTGTGGATTAGTAATGTATAAAGAATGATAGTTGTGAAAAATCCTCGAGACGAGTTGTATGCTAGATCAGTAAAATCCAGCATTAGTTCTTCACCACTGACATTAACTAGATCTCATTTTCCAGATGTTATTCCTGCTACTGCAAAAATATCAAATCCATCAAGACAGTGTACTCCGTGCTTCCGTAAAAGAGATTCCAGAGGTAATAAAAGAGAGTAGATACCAGTGTACAAATGTCAGGTATCTCTTTGTATTGTCCTTTGATTCAAAAACTATCAAAGGCGAATATTTACCTTTTTTTCTTTGCCTAGATAACTCGGGATAATAAACTAGTATTAAAACTAAATTATTTTACACCTGAAAAAATAAAAAAAAATTCAACTTAAAATCTACATATTTTGTTTTGTTTCGTTTCCTCATATTTAATAATAAAAGAAAAAGAGGTGTTGATAATTTGCATTTTTTTTTCAAAAAAATTGTAAGGGAAGCGGTGAACGAATAATCTGACGGAGATGTTAAATCTGTCTACATTGTCCTGAAATAACTTGTTGTAAAACGTGAAAAAATCAAAGGGACCGCCAACACTTTTAAAATCAGCACTCCAGTACATTATCTCATCTTAAGACCCATTATCCTAGAATGTATCCGTAAGCTGGAGTTAATGGGGATTCTCTTCTGGATTACAAGTCAATGTCGAATAAATGGTAATGAAATAGCTAGTTTACTGGCGAAGTAAGTTGTCATTGTTCTGCAAGTTTAAAATACGCATGTTCTATTTAATACAATAAAAAGACAGACCAAAAATCTTATAATATCCAATATACATTACAATAAAGATTTACAGAAGCACTTAAGAATCGGACAGGTGTCGACCCATCTAATATACCTGACTGGCCCCACCACGAATTGGTGGCAAATGTTAGGCTCTACAAAAAGGCGATAGCCTGGTTAGTCATCTTTTCAGAATTGGTGTTCCCTCTATCCCCTTTTTTACCATTAGTGGAGATCCTTTTATAATGGATGGTGACCACTTTCTGTATAATAGAATCCTATACAGAGCTCCACTGGTCAGGAGTTATTGGGAGGTGAAAGGCCGAAGAGAAAATCACATTTCTCTTATTTTATTTTTTTTCCTATTTGTATTTCGTGTTCCTTTTGTATTGTGTTATCCTATATGTAAATATATTTCTGCTGTTAGAAAAAAATTTAATTCAGTAAATAATGTTTGATGACCCCTAGATATTTCTATAAACGTGCTTTAATCAATTTAGTGTATTATAAACTTTGGCCATGGAAACGTTTGCACGAATTCTTGAAGAATGTGTTTTTTTCTCACTAGTATCTAAAATCTTACTTTGTAAAAGACTCTTTGTTCCTTAATAAAGTCAATCTATCGTCTCCATATTACATTTTTGTATACATTCTTCTCAAATTCTATAGCAAGATCTCTGATTAATATATTGAAAATTATTTAGCCTTATATACTAATTTAGTATTATATACTACTTAGCCTTATATACTAATATTTTTTATAGTAGTAGGTGTAAGCATTATGGAATTTTTGATTATGTAGTTTTTTGTTGCATTTAGCTACCTCTTATTATAATAATAATAATGTATCTGTTGTGAAATATCACTTTTAGAGTATAGTTCTTCTTTGAAATGCGATTATGTCTGAATAATAAGCTATATAACTTATAATGAACTTCCTATTTCTTCATTTTGTTCTGTTACTAATTCCTTATTTGTCTACAGTTTATATAAAAACACTCCATAAACTTTTCATGCAATCTATATAAAACATTTGCATGCATTATGGCATTTCGATTAGGTATTTGTTTGCTGCATGTAGCTACCTCTTAAATTTATAATAATAATAATGTATCTGCTGTGAAATATGACTTGTAGATTATAACTCTTCTTTGAAATGAAACTGATTATGTCTAAAAAATGAGCTATATGACTTATAATAAGCTTCCTGGGATATTTTTTAGTTCTCTTCTGTTACCAATTCCTTATTTGTCCAAAGTTTAGATAAAAACACTGCATAAACTTATCATGAAATCTACACAATATATTTACATGCATTTTCTTGTACCTCTCTACTTTACTTCAATTGTATGCATTCCTTCACCAACCGGCCAAAAACATTGTAAAGGTATGTAGGCATGAAAAATAGTTCCGTGTAACAAATCAAAAAATATATTATTAAAAGCAGTACGATCTTAAAGCTTTATAAACCCTATTTAATAAAATAATTTTAACTTATATCCTTGGAAGTATGCATAACACGCATTTATTTATCCTTCGTTCGTCCTCGTGGGTTTTAGTATTTAAATACAGTACTTACTCGTATATACTGATTTACATTTAAGGAGACATTTAGAGAAAATGCTTAAAAAGTGCGTTATACACTTAAAAATCATATCTTCTCCAGGTAATCCCATGATATACGTGGTATTCTGGAAGTTAGTCAAGAATAAAATGATAATGATAAAAGGATATTCGCTAGAAATATTGTTGCACTTTATTTTACTCAAGTTGTACTTCATTTGCACAACAGTGCTTAAAACACATCAACTTTGAACGCTGAGTTACAACCTTGAAGGACGGTTGCTATTTTTTATAGGAGATAAAATAATTACAATATGGATATTTCTAGACTTCCTTTATTTCTTCATAACATATTGTGGCAGATCAATATTTTTTTCTTAATAAATGAAATGTAACCATTTTTAATCAAAAATTTAATAATTAATGATTATTTAAACGGATTATGTGCAATATTTGAATTTCTGTTTACACTATGAAACTCAAATGAGGTTAAATCATTATGAATAGCTAAGACAACTAAAATAATATGTAAAATATCTCGATTTGATAGGAGTCGACTAAAGAATGACTTTGAAATTGCGTTGGCAACGTATTGAAAAGTCACTTGCCTGTCACATTCAGGTGCTTGCTTTTCACAAAATAAAATGAATCGTAACAATTCGGTGTAATGATAAAAATAGCGATAAAAAAAGTAGACAGCAAATGCAAATGCATACTTATTCACACACATACCATGTGTGTGTGTGTAAATCATTAAAATTTCTAATTCTACATCACATTATTTATTTTCAAAGTATCATTTAAAAGTACAGGTGAATGAAAATTAAACCAACTGATGTTTTTTAGCTTTAAAAGATTTTTAAGAATCACATATATCTGGTAGATATAAATTGTTATCTGGAATAAAGAATTATCTAGAAATCACTGACATAAAAAATACGAAATTTTCATTTTAAAAAATCAATATATAAAATATAATTAAAAGAAATTTAACGTATATGTCATAAAATATATTCCGTTACATCAGTATATTGAAATTTAAGTCAGTTAGGCATAGTTTCTAAAATATTATGGGCTGAAACTGATAATTTAAATTTCCGTATTAGCATAGTAACTCACCATGCGTGGTGGATATTATAAATGTGTGGATGTAACAAATTAAGGAAATAATTTACTTTCTACCCAAAAAATTTATTTCTAAATACCTTTAAATCTTTGATATGCCTAAAGTAATGGCATCAAAATTTATAGAAATGTTTGCAATGTAAAATAAACAAGTATTTAGCAAAATTTTTCTACCTAATCGTATTGAAACAACATAAATGGACAAATGTCTTTTCATGTTATGGATTTGAACTACAAATATAAAAGAAATTTTAGATCTTAAAATTTCATGTAAAGTATACGTTTCATTATTAAATAAACTTTTTTGAATAATAACATTATTTTTCTGCTGCGAAATCTGTTTTTTTTTACATACACCTTCCAAATATTATAAACAATACTTTCTAGATTGTCAATTTTTGTTTTAAATTCTGAATTTCTGAACGTGCCAAGTGCATTGCTTTTATGTAGTTCTTACTCAATTTTTCAAATTTTGTCTTAGTGTTTAAATTGGTTACCATTAAATTGGCTTGTAAAAATCACTAAGTATTTTTCAGGGTAGAGATTGTTTAATGCCATAATAAGAGAAAAACAGTTACTAAAACATTGTATAACTTTAAACAATTATCTGATATAAAAATATTAAACGCCAATGAAAATCAATATCGAATTTTCTTTCTGACTTATTCTTATGATAAAAGGAAAAAATAAATGAAAGTGTTATTATGCTGGGAATAAGTACCAAGTTTAAGATATATTGTTTGCAATCTAAATTTTTAACAAATAGCCTCGTATTTTAATGAAAAATTCTGATAGCCTTTCTATATCATATATTTTATGTACCAATGATATGTATATTTTATCATTACATAACTATCGTTAAAAACGAAAAATTTTAAACTTGGATATTCATCGTTCCTTTTTCCCTTAAATATACAATACATCTGCTTCAGTCAAAGGGTATGAATGTCATATGCATATTACAGATAGTAATTTGTATTCCAGTATTTCCAGAACATTGGAAATTAAACAACACTTTATGCACCCTAGATTGAAAAATCTCCATTAAAAATGCATCTTAATTAAGGCCGATGGACAACTTGGTTTGACAGAAAATCTTTTATTTCAAGAAATTTGGAAAACAAACAACTCTTCATGCATTATAGATTGAAACATATCCATTAAGAATACACCTTAATAACGGATGATGGAATACTTGGTTTGATAGAAAATATTTTATTTTAAGAAATTTGGAAATTAGACAACTCTCCATGCATTTTAGATTGAAACATCTCCATATCGGAAAAAATATATACTTAATCCTCCCTCCCAAAAATACTATTCTCAGTTCTGTTGGTGAATATGAACTAATGCACATTAACAATATGTACATTAATAATATCTGAGCTGCATCGCTAATATGATAGGGATATTTGTTGATTACAGAAAAAATAAAGAATTTTCTTCCAGGGCATATATCCGACGGATATAAAAAAAGGAAACTGACCTCGTACTCAGAAATTTCGCACGTGATACCCAAGTATAACTAATATTGTTCAGTTCCATCTCTCCTTTATTTACTTTCGTCTGTCATATGTCTAACCATATATTAAGCTTTACATGAAGCGAGAGTAGATCTAAGCCAATAATATTAAAGTATTATTTACGCTAGTACAAACGCCATGAAATGTTTCCTAAGAATACATCTTAATTACGGCCGATGGAAGACTTGGTTTGACAGAAAATCTTTTATGTCTTAATGAATAACACTTAGAGTAATGAAAGAGCAGCTTCTCTTTTTCAATACTGTTCAATGCATAGTTATTTTTGATATCAAACATTTGTCAAAATACATATTGTATGTTTGGGAAAAAGAAATGATTTGATTTTTTAGGTATTTAATTTCCTGAAATTTTGATTCTTATCATATTATGGAACGTGTATTTGGATAGATTTTTATTTATAAAGAACGTTCTAAATTTATATGACTTCATATCATTTAAAGAAAGTGACGTTGATTAAAGGTGAAATAAATAATTGAATTTTACATATAAATATGATTATTTTCTGCACTGTTCTGAATACTTTCGGAAGATTGAGGCAACAGTAAATATTTATTACATATCATCTGAAAAGCATTATTATTAAGGCTACAGTGGACATTTAGAGCAAACTTTTTTTTTCTTTTAAATGAATTTCCTAGAAGATTGACTATGCAATTAGTACTATTAATATATAAATATTATAAAAAATTTGAAGGCAAAATAT